>JAOTIZ010000202.1:404280-443079 GCA_027123425.1 Erythroxylum panamense | reverse complement strand
TTTAAAATTATATAATAATTAATATATTATGCTTTGAATATTGTTTAATATATTTTAAATAATTTTTATATGTATAAATAATTTTTATTACCAAAAAAATAACTTTTTTTAAAAAATTGTTTTTTTGATTGACAACAAAAAGTCAATTGATTTCTTTAAAAAACCCTTTTAATAAAAGATCTACAGTTCTATTAATACAAGTCCATGATCAATCACTAACTCCCGTTTACCAACTGAGGAATAAGTTTTACGTAAGAGCTTACGGGGTGTAAGATAAAATGTCATTGTTAGCTCTGCCCATATTGAGCAACATCATACATGAAATTCAACGCAAAGAAAGATTGGATTTTTAATGTATAATGCTTTGATTGTGATCCAAGGGGCCACCTTTTTTGTATTTGACACTCACCTCCACTTTGGGAGAGAAACATTATGCTTTTGCAGAAACCAAAGTAGGACTGCAAGTACAATAAGTGTGTTTGTTAATCTCTCCAAACTGTTGAAGGTAACGTGGGAAAGGAACACCTCCTCCACTCTTTTGTTGTTTCTCTTTTACCACTTTTACTACCCCAACTTGCGAACTACAAGTTATGATTTGAAAAGAGTCAAAAACAACATACGAATTGTAAAAAGTGAAGTGACCCTTATATATATATACATATATATGATATATCCATGTAGTTGTGTAATCTCCACTGTAAGAAGCTTAAATATCTTCAAACTTTGGGTGTGTGTGTGAGTGGGATTTGAAGTAAGTGAGTGGTTGGTGAAAAGATGCCAAGGCCAGGGCCGAGACCGTATGAATGTGTGAAGAAGGCTTGGCACAGCGAGAGGCACCAGCCGATGAGAGGTTCAATCATACAGCAAATTTTCAGGTTCTGGATCTTTCTCAATTTTTTGTTGGTTTCTTGGATCCAAGTTGAAAGTTTGCGTACATGTGAGTTTTTTTAGAAGTTTTCTTGTGTTTATTGATTAGCGGCGTGAATAAGACTCACAGTACTGCAACTAGAAATAACAAAGAATGGCAAGAGAAGCTGCCTGTTGTGGTCTTGAGAGCTGAGGAGATCATGTACTCCAAAGCCAACTCTGAGGTGCTTTCCCTATTGGTGGTTGTGCTTGCATATCGCTCGACGTTTTTCATTTTGTTTTAAAGTGTGTTTTTATGTGATAGAAATAAAAATGACGATGAACAAGAATCAAGAGATATCGAAAAGACAATGAGATAATTTCTGTATTAAGGCTTTTTGATTCTCTCACTCTTACATTCTTCCAACAACATTTATCTCTCTTTATAGCCTTAAACATCAACTTAGACTCTTAGAAAGAACGTACAAGAATAAATGCAAAAAAACAGAATTTATTATGACATCTCTTTAATAAACTAGTTATAACTTCTTACAGGGAACTCTAAAAGACCAGGAACTTAAACCATCAAAAACTATACTTGAAAGCACCCTAAATGCATAGGTTATACATTAAAAATAGATAACGTTTGCCCCTTCAACTTCTCATTTAAAACAGCCTTAAAATCTGTCCATTAGCTGTTATGGCTGTTACGAATTTTACAATTAAGTTTAGTCATCAACATTATGGTCTAGGCCGAGTATTTGGACTCAGAAACATTGTGGGACCGTCTCAATGATGCTGTTGATACCATTATCCGGAGAGACGAGAGCAGCGAAACTGGAGAGCTTTTGCCTCCTTGCGTTGAAGGTAATGACTTCTTATTGGTTGTTTTCATTTTGGTTGCATAGTGGTCTAAAAATTCTGAAGACTTACTTCACTTGCTGCTGTTTAAATTTGACTTTGGTGTTCAGTAAGTCCAGATTCTGAAACCATGCAATTACTGGCTTGCTTCATTTGACTCTTTAATCAGTTTGGTTTATCTAGATTTGTTGTTCTAAATCATATATGTTTGCCTAAAAATGTGTTTAGCTGTCCTCAATCTGGGCTGCTTTCCTGTGAGAGCTTCAAGAAGCCAACGCCATAGCAATGTCAGAAGTTACCTCAGCCCAAGGGTGCCCGAACCTTTGCCCCCACCTTTATAGAGTTTCAGAAAAAACTAGTAATGAAGGATGTTCTCAGCGACCTTTACTTCACTTAAACAATCAATTGAATTTTGTCAGGGCCACAACCTCTACTAATTCCGTCATTCTGATGAGAGACAGATAGCATGATCACGTACTGCAAGATAGAATTAAGGCTTGCATGGACGCAGTCAACAACATGGTTTACGGGGTTGGTGCAGTCAGCAAATTATGGAGCTGAAGTCATGCATCATCTTAACAGATATCCATGAACTTTTGCTTGATATTAGGTGTAGTATTCACGTTCTAGTTGTCCTATTTTATTGCCATTTCAAATTCCAGTTGTTAAGTGGGTAAGCCACTACTTGTTTCTGTTGCTTCTGTTAAATGTATCTCACTGATCGTGTTGCTATAAATCAGATTGAGAAAAGGGAATAAACTCATGGATATTTACAGCTCCTAGACTCTGCCTTTTCTGTTCTTCTACAAATTCTCTTTATCACATTCCAGTTCTAGAATCTAACCATCTCACTACTCGAACTGGAACTATCACATCTCTTGGCAGTTACCCTTACCTTTATGGAAATGTCCCCTCTTCTGGTTTAATAGCTAGGAAAACTAATACGGGCCAACAAAATAACATGCAGCTGAACTTGGGTTCAGTTTATCCCTTGTATTATGGACATCAGTATCAAATGGATGAGTCCCAGTTGAATTCCCAAGTCCCAGAGAAAATGAACTTTAACACTTTGTTTGTTGGTAAATCTGTTGGTAGATCAGTTGTAGAGCCTGCTAAAGTTGGTGTCCTGCAGAACTTTCTATCGTGTTCTGGTGGTGAAATTGCTTCAGGGAGCGCCACACAGACAGATCTCAGGGACACGCATGAGAAGCCACATGGGAGAGAATTTGACTTGTCCTTAAGGCTGAGTATTGTCTCAGACACATGTCTTAACATGGAAAGGAGTTTGGCTCGAGAAACTGTAGGTATTGCCTCAAGCAGCTCCAAAGATAAGAGTATGTATGTTGATCTTTTGCCACAGACCAACAACAGCAACGAGTTCTGTTTCTTTCCTGGTAGGGGTCCTAATCAACCCCTTGAATCCTGTTCCATTAAGTTGTTTGCAAATAAAGAATATCAGTATTTAGATGCAACCATCAGAAACCGCAAGGCACCGTTCAGTGACAACGCAGAGAATGGGCAATTTTGGTCATCAGTCAAATAGAATTTCAGGTTTGTAGGGTTATTTTCTCGTCTTACTGTATATATTTGGAAATTGAGATTCTACTGGCAACCATTTTTGCAAACTCATTTTTGTAATCAGTTCAATCACACTACCTACTCAGTAGCAGCAAGATTGTAATCAGTTTAATTTCACTGCTTAGTTGAATGAGGACTTGGCTAGTGGAGCAAGTATATCATCCATGGAGAATTGCAAGAACCTAAACAAAGGGACTACATGGAAGAGAAAGGTCCCACTTTTGGAGAATGTCATGGCATGGCTCATCTACGTTGTGTAAACATCTTCCTTTGCTTCAGGAAAATGCAACGGTATTATCTTATAAATCAGATTTCAATGAAATGTCCCCGGAGTTAGATTTAGGCCTATGAAATATATCAAGTTGACGTTGCAAGGGAGAAAAAAGAGAAGAAGAAGTGCATTCTTTGGGGGTCCGCCTTAACAGTTGTATTCCCGCTAAAAGTTTTCACTGCAATTGGCAATAAAAAAATGCTTTCTTTCTCCCATTTCTTCTTCTTTAACATATTTTTATATTGGTAATTGGCAGGTGCAGTCTTTGCTGTCGACTTAGTGTTTCAATTTTATACTATAGATGAAGGCCTTGCTGAGTAACTTCTTAAAATGGTAAAAGAACAAGTAGCCTAGTAGTCTGTCTATGCCAGTAGGGCATGAAAGAGATTAACCCACCGAAGGCAAGATGAGACACTCACAAGAATGTGGGTTAGAAGTATATATTAAGGAATTTCTTCCTGCATATACGCTGCATATTGATCTTAGGAATGTTGAAGTTCAAAAATTTGCAGCCTAGCATGAGTCTTTTTAATGCAAGATTGAGTTCTAGAGGCCATTGATGCCTTTTGTGAAAAACTTCAGTCAGATGAGTAGCCAGGATATCCATTTCTGTTGCATGAGCCTTGTTTAAGGTCATCTAGAGCTTCTCTAAGTCAATCGAGGTATTTGACTTTGTCAATAAGCATTCAAACTATTATCAATTATCTTGTCCATGCATGTGTGAATGACTTTTACTGGTAGTTGGTGATTGTTTAGAATAGCAATCTATAACTACTACCCTATGCTCCTATGTTGCATGCTTAATAAGGTTAAAAGGGTAGCACTTTATATGTTACCCTCTTGCCTCATTTCTTTGTTACGGTAACCTTTCCATTCGAAGCTGTTTCGTGCTTGCAGAGCAGACACTTCTAGTGATATATGTATGCTACGAACATCAATGATGTTGAAAATGGAATCGCTTGAGCTTTAAATCTGGACAGTCTGTCCATGGGGCTTCAGGAAAAAGGAAAAGTGTTTGGAAGCGGTGGAGTTCCAGAATAGTGGAAGTGTTGTCGAAGCCAGGACAAGATATGAAGTGTGCTTTGTTACTTCAACTGCTGATAAGCTTCTTCTTGCATTGAAATCTTTGTTTCCACTCCATTACCAAAGAAGAAATTGATTGAAAGAAATCATCGTGGTCTTCAAGGGGCGTTAAGTCAAGCTTTTCCAGGAGTACTGGGGACATTGCATGTTATTTACTTTTGGCAATGAAAAAATAATGCATAAAAGTTCAATTTTGAGGTTTTCTAACATTTACAGGCGCTAAAGTACAGTTTTTTTCACTTTAGTTTAGTTAACTAATAAAAAAATATGGGGCATATGGTGAAAATGGCTTTTGTGTGTATTATATGTAAAACAATCCACAGAGACCTCCATTTTCATGAATGGACTTAGCAACTATTACTTTTCGGATGTGTAATGAATAGTTCGTCAAGTGACAGATGTAATTTGTTACTTTACTTTTTTTTTCTTTTTCTCTTTCCTTTTCTCTGTTAAACTATTTTTTTCAAAGTTAAGGTGAGCTGCAATCTCGTAACTCAAACTCTCACCTTCTTGAATTAGAATGTTCAGATTGCTTAAGAAAACAGGTTATTTGTTGATAGAAACAAAGTCTATATCACACTAATCAATTCTTAGCCAAGGCTATCAATATCTAGTATAACAACACTACAAAAATGGTGAAGGTGGTGGCAATGAGACTGGTGACACCGAGGGCTGGAGCATAGTTTCCTGGAGGAGGAGGGGTGGGAGACGGTGTGGTGGAGGATGGAGGAGTCTCAGAAGAGCCTGGTGGGGTGTTGGCGGTTCCTCCACTGACGTTGATGGCCAGAAGTTGGCCTAGAGAACAGTGCCGAGGCACAGCACAGATGTAGAAATGCTCACCAGAAGTGGTGAGAGTCATTCTTGTTGGTGGTGTGGAGCTGAGAGATATGGGGTTGGTGGTGTTGCAAGAGTTATAAGCTTCCTTGGTGACCTCTGCCACATTGTGAACTCCGTTGGCGTAATTGAAAACTGAGAATCATAATGAACTTGTTAGAGGGATGGTTAATTCCAGTGAACCACACTTTGAAACAATTGCCTAGTTATTGGTTACTACTCACCAAGTACGTCTCCGATCATAAAGTTCTTGTTAGCAACCCAAGTTTGGTAAGCATCGGCGCCATTAGAAGGGATATTCCAACCCAGAGAATCTAAAACTGTATAAGTTACTGATGATCTAGATGGTGCAGGAGATGGTGCAGGAGATGAAGAAGGTGTTGTGGCAGGTTCTGGTTCTGGTGCTGGTACAGGTGATGAAGAAGGTGTTCTGGCAGGTGCTGGTGCTGGTGAGGAGGTGGAATCCGGTGAAGGACTCCTTTGAGGAGCTGGAGAAGGAGAGGAGATTGGAGAAGAAGAAGAAGCTGCACTAACATTGATCATCAGTTTTTGACCCGCACTGCAATGACCTGTGAAATTGCAGATAAAGTAGTGTTCTCCAGTAGCATTGAGTGTGATACTAGCAGGGCTTGTGGTCTCCAATAAAATAGGATTGATCGTAGAACAACCATCATAATCTGACCTAGTGACTTGGGCAACATCATGAATCCCATTTGCAAAATTGAACACTGCAAAATGAGCAAGCAACAGGTTTGAAAGATCATACCTTTTATACAACCCAGTTCATACCAAAACCTGACACATCAGGCTACCTAACGAATTTTAACATATTGTGAGGTTACCAAGTGTGTCTCCAACAGAAAAGTCCTGGTTTGCAGCCCAAGAGGAGTAAGAACCAGAACCAGAACTAGGAATGGTCCAGCCTGAGGAGCCTCCAACTACATGGCTCGTCTGAGCAACTGAGCTCCGTAACAAAGAAGCTGTTGCAATTACTGCAAGAAATGCCATCTTCAGTTCTCCTGCCATGGTTTGTGTTCTCTGAGGTCAGATCACCCCTGTACATTCAGCTTCTGTTCTCTGAAGAGAATTTGTCCTATTTATAGAAAAAGTTCATGTTTTTTGTCCACCTAATCGAAACCATCCAAGTCGGCCATGAAAAGAGACTTGCAGAAATTCTGGAGATATTGCCGCACTTGAACCCACCAAACCTTAAAAGACTACGTCAGGCGTTTTAGTCAAAAGAATTGGTGCTCAGTGCTGATGGTTTTTTGGAGTCCAGTTCTTGTGGTTAGGAACTTGCAAATTGAGTCCATAAATCCCAAAAAAAAAGGCTTGGTCAGAGAAATGGCAAAGGCATATGTTGTCAATCTTCTTAGGATTATAACCAGGACATGCATTAGAAAAAGTAGTTCTTGGAGGAAAAGGACCATAAGACCAATCCTAGCATTAGATTCCAGCAAGTTTGGAGATTTAGCTATCCCACTTTCAACTAACAAACTATTTCTTTATACCATTTTTATCTATCTCTAACTATCACAATTTTCACACTCAATCCCATACAATAAAATCATACATTATAACTTTTCAAAGAATAACGGTTTCATCGATAGAAAAAGACAGAAAATACAAAAACTCATCCTAGTTAGATTTCATTAATGGATGAGTATTCCTTCATTAATCTTCCAATAACTTCTCTAGAGAAGTGATGGTGCATATTCAAGTCTCATGTTGTTGACTGCTAAATAGGTTTGAACATGAGCAACTTAGATGAGGCCAAAGAAAGGGCCATCGACTCAGATATATTATAAAAGTCAGTGTCCAAATCCATTTCCACTCTTCCATATAAAGCTTTCACCTTCTTTTGGGAATCCCAAAGAGGGGAACTGAAGTTCCAATCCTCTAATAGTCATATAAAATAAGGTGTCTGTTGAATGATGGGTATGCATCTGATCTAGAATTGATCAGAACATGATGATAGAAGTGATCAAATATCTTATACAACATATGGATTTAATTAATTTGAACACGCTACTTAGATCTGAATCGTTGATTTATCAAATAATTAAGCCGCTTGAAAACTCCATTTTTTCTTCCCTTGATGTGGTCTCATTTTCTTGTAATTGACATGCAACTGATTGGAATTGCTATACCCTGATACTTAAATGTTCAACCTTTTCTGTGCAGAGTTTCTGCAGGTAATCTAATGTTTTGCACATCAGATCTTCTGCTTCAGAGCTTCTTAAATCTTTGAAGATATTGATTGATGGAGATTTATGGATAGGTGAGGGTGATGATCTGGAGCAGGTACCAATTTGATGCAAGCTGACACTGATTACCTCAATCACAGATTAGGTTAAAATACAAATAATTAAGTATTCCAACAATCCACAAAAGGAAACAAAAATGTCACTATCAAGGAAAACAAGTACTCATGGCATATGATCTCCCATTGAATTGAAAGTTAATGAAGTCTGGAGGAAGTAGTAGGGTGGTAGTATTAAACTAGTACATATCATGTGATATGATCAGGATAACAAGATAGCAATGACCATGAAAATGAACATCAAACCAAAGGCAGAGAAAACACTGGTGGTAGAGGCGGCGTTCGGGGGTGAAGTTGTGGGGGTGGAAGAGCTGTTGCCACCAACGGTGATGGCTAGCTTTTGGCCTCTGGAGCAGTGGTCTGAGAAGGTGCAAAGGTAATACTGTTCGCCTGTGGAGCTCAAAGTGATGGTTGTAGGTCCTGAGGTCTGGACGTTGTTAGCTGCAGTGTTGCACTTGTCGTAATCACTCTTCGATACGATGGCCACGTCATGTACTCCTGTAGTGAAATTGAATGCTGCAGAAAAAGAAAGAACAGGTTGTGAGATTTTACAAATCTCCATTATAGATTCTTGAACTCTGTTAAGTATCTAGACCAGCTTTAAATGCATATAATGTATTTGGATCCGGCGGATGTGCAAATGCTTACTTAGAGTGTCTCCAACTGCAAAAGTCTGGTTTGAAGCCCAGATGGAGTAGAAGTTTGGGCTGGGAGGCGACAGCCATCCGGTACTGTCACCGACGATGTGGTCAGCTGCCTCCACTGTCATCTTTATTGATCCGAGGACCGCTGCGAGAACCACCAACAATGTCACGTTGCTTGCTCTAGCCATGTCTGTGTTCTGAAAAACCAGAGGTCACCCTTTTTACACTAATGCTCAATGAGGTGTTCTTGAACACAATGGCTTGATTTGTATATCTATAGAGTTGAGAAAAGGGAATGCATGTCAGGATCTTTCACCCATATGGGTTCATGCCACGTGGAGAGATGGATTTGATTAACTAGTATTTATCTTCTTGGAGCTGTTGGCAGGTGGCATGAGCATTGGCAAAGCCGGGTCAATGGAACATGATGTTAAGATCAGTCTGCTTAGTCCAATTGGAACCAACTTAATGGCGAATGATTGCCATTGCCAAACTTTGATATTGGCATTACTTGTATTATGTTTGTGGCCTTTCTCAGGCCATGTCATAAGCTGACCAAGTCTGCAATAATCCACAACTTCTGGTTTCTCTTTGTTTTAGAATCAACCGGTTGCTTATGTTTGCTGCATTTGCCAAGCGTTAAGGGCAATAGCTATAATCCGGAAACCAACTTGGTCAACAATAATCAACTGTAATCAAGCCAAGGAACAGTTGCTTTTGATGTTAATACTGAGAAACATGAGAGTTTCTTCTGAAACTTCCTGTTTTACAGGACTGTTAACAAGCAAGCTTCCCAAAAAACTGGACCAAACAACAGCAATTTAAATAGAAAATATTGTTTGTCTTACCATAATAAGAAAAGGGTTTCACGATTACTTCATGGATAACATTATAGACCAAAATGGTCCCACCTACTGCCATAGATATAGAATGACAGTCTGCAGATGTTTTTACCAGACAGACGTGATAGTCTGCAGATGTTTTTACCAGACAGACATATCACTCAACTATAACTGCAAATTTTTTATCAGTTTATTCTCAATTCTTGAGTTCAAAATGTGATAAACATTACACCAACATCTGGCACTAAACAGCACACATCGTTTCTTGATTTTCTTCCTTCTCGTTTTCCCGGTTGAAAATTAATTAAGAAAAATAAGATTGAGTGAGTACTGTTATGGCAGGCGGATGAAGTTTCACTCACAGCCGTCACAGGGTTATATAAGTTCATAAATTTCATTGATTGGCCATTTAATCTTCTTTCAGATTTCAAGATAATCATTTGGTAAATGATTTACTAAACATAGTAGGAACACAATGGTAGAAAAATTGATGCTTTTTAAAAATCTAATCTTAAAATTTTCTTTGCTCTGTCGTCTGGTCCTTTAAATTCAGTATAAAGCATCTTTCAGGAACTGTAACTTTTGTTTTCCCATGGTGCAAGGGAGGAAAACTTTTCAATCCCACAAATTTTGCATCCAGTTATATAGGAACTAGGAAGCACACACGAGAAGTCATACTCAGACGAACCTTAAGCTTGATCACAGCTATTCCCCAGGCCAAAGACTTGCAGGAGAATTGAGGATTCCCAATTGGTGATACATAGAGATGAAGGCATTTCAGTTATTAGGCACTAATGCCATGAAGAGCCAACTTGTACGAGCAATGCAACCATAAGATATGTTTCGAGAAAGCATACAAGAATATGCAGAAAAACATACAGTAGCAAGTAGTAGTGCCTATGCTCACTGATCATAAGCATGTAGATAAAACAATATAAATTTTGCTGAGATAGATAGACAAAAAAGGATGAGCATAACCAGTTAATATTTATGAGAATAGAACATATGTTGTATCTACAATGCTCTAATGGGGTAACATTAGGTATTTTTATGTTGTATCTACAATGCTCCAATGGGGTAACATTAGGTATTAAACCTAGAACTCTTCACTCCTGAATCTCGGTATTCAACCAAATCCAGCCAATATCATTCTCTCAACAGTAAAAGCAATGACAAAGTTGAAATTGTCAGCGTCTTAAGCAAACTAAGCCAACATGGAGCTTGCGCAGGCTGCATCATTGAACACAAAAATAGGAAAGACAAAAGATAGCATGATCAGCAGAGGTGGTAAAATATAGGTAAGTAAACAGCCAAATATTTGCAGAACTTGGAATTGCATAACAACTAAAAGATTAGAGAATTCACAATTTGAACTAAATGTAAGAAGATTAAGATCTAGTTGATGAATATAGCCAGACACTCTTTTCAACAGTAGTATCTAGTAGACTAGAACTAATCTCAGTAGCTTCAGAAGGGAAAACCAGTCTCAGCTTAAAATGAGTGCAACCCAAAGAAAAGTTGATGAGATCGGAGAATTCATATTGTAAAAGAAGTGGACGTATCAATTGGGAGAACAACAGACAATGTTGAACCCTTCACCATATCTTGGGAGAACAACAGACAATGCTGAACCCTTCACCATATCAAGTCTCTTGCCGACATTGCTCTGGAGACTTGGGAGCCAGTAAAGTAATGTCGGCACTTGGCCAGGGATAAAGTTTAACAGGACAGACATAAATTGTCCATTTGAAGGTGGCTAATACAAGGAAATTTAAGCAAATTCTGATGGAGGGTTATTGATCATGAAAGTACATTTTCTCTCTAAAGAAAGCTGACGGGTTGAGTTTAATTTATAATGTAAAACTATCTGAAACAAGTACATGTCCTATAATCATCAATTCCTGTTTACTGTTTCTTTTTTTTTTTCACATTTTTGATAATGTAAGTTCCATATAGGCTTCATCTGGGTGCTCATTGAATCTTGAATAAACACCACAAACTTCATTTGGTTGGCTAAACAAGACACACAAGCACCAAATTTATTGAACTGAAATGGAAAGGAAAAAAAGACACAGATTCAAGAGGATTTATATAGTTTTAGTGGAATTAAATTTTTGTATCATTCAAAGAAATGACTTTCTGAAGGTAACTAGTATAATGAGATCCTTATCTGGATACATGATCATGTAAATTGATGTATTTCATAGGTTAAGAAGCCTCATACCTTCAGAAGTAGTGAACCTGCAAGTGAAGATTTAAGTCCATAATAACCTATATCATAAGAAATGCTCCCATCAGCCTTGAACAAACCATAATTCCTCTCAGAAGTTGGCCCAGGTTTATTATTCTCATTGAATACCGCAAAAATGTATGCCTTAACCACATTTTTTGGCCTGAGAGGAGTGCCTTTTCTCTTCGCAAGCCTCTTTCGGAGGTTATAATTGTATGTTCTTGCATTTTCTGTTGTTGCTGCAGCTTCATTATCATCTCCATGAGAAGCCCAACCTGTCTCTGTAACTATCACTTCCATCTTCTTATACCCAGCATCTTCTAATGCAGCATAGGCTGCATCAATCTGAGCATCCAGCATGTTATCGTAGTGGAGATCAGTTTTTTGATCATAAATCCCCTGAGTTTTCTGGAATAGAGCATAATTAATATCAATATTCTCTGGATCACTCAGGTAGGCCAGGAATGGATAAGCATTTAAACAGAAAGGTGAACCAATTTGTTGAAAGAACTCCAATAAAGGCTTCATGAATTGAACAACATTGTCTTTAAATACACAAGAAGATGGGGGGTAGGAATTAGCAAAAACGGCTTGTGAATGTGCTGTGGTAATCTGAACTGCATCAGCTAAATGAAGCTTAGTCAAGGCACTGTAAACATTTTTCATTGCATCTAAAAGCAACCCCCAGGATTCATAATTACTTCCTCCTAAAACTTCATTCCCCACAGCGATCCCACAAATACTGGTATTGGGAAGGAATGCCTGCACATTCTCTTTAACCCAACTCATAGCATTGCTTGCATTATTACTCATGTCTTTCAAATATCCGTTCGGAAGTCCAACCACGAGTCGTAGTCCAGTCCCGCTAAATGCCTTGAGAACACTATGATCAGCATCATATATCCGGACATTCCTTATTTTTCCTGCCCTCAGAAGTTTCACAACTTCATCAGGTGACGGGATGTTATCTGCAATTCGTCCATAATTTATTCCATAAGTTCCAGTGAATGCTTGGGCTGATAGAGGGGCTGCACAGGATCGGAAGAATAATAGAGAAGATACCATCAGCAAATTAATCCCTTATAGGAGCTTAACACATTGCAAATTAACAGAGGAAACAATCAATATGTCCTGTATATATGAGAATTTAGCCACATATTGGAAGAGAGACTAACAATCTTGAACCACCAAAGAAAAGAAACAGATTCTGAAACAGTGAATTCGTTCTTGGATAACGAGGTGCGTATGGCATTAACAGTTCAACTAGTTATTGACAGAAAAACCAAACAAGTTTGTTCAGCCAAGGAATCCACTTATTTCCAGGAAAAGCAGGAAACAACCACATAGAACACCGAGAAAACCACTAGAATCCCCAATAAGAAACAAAACCTCGATTGTAAGAAGAAGCACAGATATTAGAAACATAGGTATTGATCAAAGTCCCATCTGATTTATCATAGTACGGGATCAACCAGAGTGAGATACATAGCAACAAAGAGAACACACTACAACACATGCATACCAATCCAATAAGCAGAATCTAAGTAAAAGAAGAATAACAAGTGAAGAAGAAAGTACCAAGACGATCAGAGAAGAGCAGGACTAGCAACAGTAACGTATGGTGACTTTTCATTGTTTTAATAAGACCAGAATCACCAGTGACTGATTCTAGGACGTAACGCGAACTCTTCTTCTTCTACAGGTTATCACACACCAAAAAAGATTCCTTATTTAACTTCTAAACGTACTCAAAGAAAGATATAAAGATCATGTCTTTAACTTCTCACCCATCAACTAGCTTATATCTTTTTAGAACGATATAAAGATCACATCTTTAACTTCTCACCCACCACACCAACTAGCTTATATCTTTTTCTTTTTCCACCTCTCGCCAAGATGTAAACTTCGAAACCGAGCTCCAACCTTTTAACCTGACAACTAAAGTTTCGAAATGATTTTTGGGTCTATATGGAAAAGAAGATCCCAGAACAAAAGCGCAAGTCTTGTTTTGGCAAATTGTTTACAGTAGTGAGTCAAGTGGCAATTCGTTTTCAATGTTTCATTGAAAGTTTTGAAACATTGAGAACTTTTTTGAAACATTGAGAACTTTTCGAATTTGTTATCTGCCGTCCGTTGTTCACATATCTATTCGTTCTCCTGCTTGGTCGGTGCTTTCCTACCCATACAAGGATTTATTCGTTACACGCGCCTGAGAAAGGGACACACACGCACTTACCGTCAAAAACAGTCAGCCTTTGTTTGGATGGAGGGAAACCAAGAGAAGATAAAGGAAAAGAAATTGTATTTCTCTTCCTTTCTATTGTTTGGACAAGAATAAAAGAGAGAATTGAGAGAAATGGAAGGAAAATTTGGGTCATTTTTATTCTTATCTTGCAATTTCCCTCCCTTTCTCACCAATTTGGTAGGAAAGGGAGGAAAATGCAAGATTTCCTTTCCTTTCCTTTTCCTGGTGTAATTAAGCATCCAAACAAAGGCTCAAACACTAACTTGCGCGTGGTTAAATGAATCACCTTTAGTCAGTAGGAGCTTCAAAAGATACTTCTTTTGAACAATTTACTTTGCCCAGTGTCTCAACAAGCCGAACTTTTAACGTGAACTCTGGTTACTGGACTGAAATGGTTCACTTAAGAAAGTGGAACTTGACTAGGATGTGCTTTTGTTGGCCATCTGTTATGAAAACCAACATAAAGGAATCAACTTTCACTTTCATGGTTCTTCAACCATAAAGCTATAATGGGTTGGCAACTAGATTAAGTAAAGATTCTTGGACTTTACTGCTCGATAATTTCGTAGAAGAATCATGACATTTGTTTTATAGAAAATGCATGATTTAATTTTGATCAGTAAAAGTTTGTGATTACATCTTCTGCAACTTTCACAAAAGAAGAAGACTTGGATCTCACACGAACTCTGCAGTAAATGAAAATTATATAGCTTTGATGCTAGTAGCAAGAGCACAAAAGAATTTATAAGGAGAAACAGAAGTAATTGAAACTATTTACAATGGGAAAAATCAGCTTTAGGGGGTTAGAAGATGACAGGAATGCCCATAAGCATTTGGATAATGACTGGATCAGATTGCAGAAGACAGCAACCTTATCCTCTTAAGAAAAAAAAAGAATAGAAGAAAAGAAAAACTTCCAAGCTATGGATACTTCTGATCTTTTTTTTCCCACCAAAAATACCAGAAAAACGAAGAGGAAAAACGACTCTAAGATCAAGAAATGGCCACCCCATTTGTCTCAACTGCAAACTCCTTACTCTCCACCAATTTATCCTCGTCAACACCATCTTCTTTGTCTTCAGCAGCAACAAAAGTTTCGCTCTACACGCCAAAACTCAATGCCAGGAGACCATTGGCTATGTGCAAAGCTGTTTGTGAGTCTGCATCACCCTCCTTAGTAGCAACCAGAAGAAAATTTTCACTTTGCTTCATCACCACCATTGCCTTTCCATTGGTCAGGGACGGCGATTCAAGAGCCAAAGCTGTGCTAGAAGCTGAAGATGATATAGAGTTGTTGGAGAAGGTCAAAAAGGACAGAAAAAAGAGGATTGAGAAACAAGGAGTCATTAGTTCGTCCCAAAAGGAAAGGGGTTAGTTTTGTTGCAAACTTTGAACGACTCAATGTCTTGTTCTGCTAAAGTTCTTGTTGTGTTTGATGGTGTGCCCGTACTTCTAGAGTTGGTTGGATCCCCATCTTGGGTATATGTTGAAATGATCTGAACTAGTGTTTAGATATTGTTAGTGAATGATCTGGTAATTCACTAATCCTACTTCTTCTCAGAATTTTGATTGATCAATTATAGAACTTTTAGTAAAGGAAGGAACTTCGCTAAGCATAGCTAGTAGTCTTGCACTTGTCAGAGTTCATATGTTTGCTACATTTTTCCTTCTGCATTCATCTCTGAACTTTTGCAGTTAAATGATCTGTTGCAGGATATTTGCAGGATCTGGTGTACAAGCTTAGCAAAGTTGGTCAAGCAATAGAAAACAATGATCTATCTGCAGCTGGTTCTGTTCTTGGGGCAAGTATTGAAAGTGATTGGGTTCAAAAGGCTAATTTAGCCTTCACCAAGGTAATACATGAGTTCTTCAATCATAAGAATACAGTTTCAATAAGAACTATGGACGCTGCATAGCCAAAGATAGCAACTGAGACTAGCAGATAATCATTAAAAAATGCAATCTTGTTTCTGAGATTTCCTTCCCTCAACTTTCACAATGAGGGCTGTTTGATAATCTGATTGCTTTTATATTGTTTCCTTAACAGCTGACCTCTAGTGCCGAAGAGAAAACTGAAGTCGATAACTTTAACTCCTCACTAGCTTCATTAATTTCATCAGGTGATCAATCTTTTTCTCACCATTTTCACATGACTAATTTGGTTTCTGGGATTTCCTTATAGGCTTGGAAACTGTCATATGTTATGCTAGAATCAACCACTGATGACTGAATCATTTCGCTTGCAGTTACTCGCAATGACATTGAATCCTCCAAAACTGCCTTTGTGTTATCAGCTACCGCATTTGAGAAATGGACAACTTTGACAGGACTGGTTGCAGAGCTAAAAGGGCTTTGAGAATGATTTCTGGATTAGGATATTCTTTTTGCAAGTTTAGTTTTGTTGAGGGAAACCTTCACTTCCATTTATTTCAAGTTCTTTGATTCAAAATTTATGACTTCAAAAGTGTACATCCATTTGCATTTACAAGTGTAGCTCTTTGCACACTCGTGCCAAGCAACAGGTCCAAATGACAAGCATTTCTTAACAAGTGGCATTGTTTAAGGAGATCAGGCACTCAGAACATCATGAACTAGAGGAGCTCGACGAGCATTTATTCCACTCCCACCGGCAGCACCTTATTACATAGTATTACATACACAGAGAAATGAACCATCATCAGTATTTGATGCCATGATGCTATGATGATGATCATCCTACAAGTTTAGCAATCAATTGCAGCTAAGTCAAACATTTAACTAACCTGTAACTATTTAAACAACCTTGAATGAAATATCAGATAACCATTCATTACCACATCAAAGCTACAGTCATTCATACGACTAGAAAGCCTATTATGTCAGAAAGAGGCATGAATCCAACCACTTCAATTGCTGTTACTAATTTAAGAGACTTTGCTGGGATCACCATTGCTGCCATTGTCAACCATTTCTTGTTCAACCTCATTCACCACAGCAGTAACTTTACAGTCAGGATTCTTATCATCACCATTCACTGATTCTTTAGCCCTCATCTGCCCTACAGAAGTAGTAGTATCGTGTTTCTCTCTGTTGTCTGTCTCCGTTTCTTTGTTTTCCAACTCGTCAATGGTTACATCAACCTTTTCCTGATCGCCAGCTTCAGTCTTTGGCAGCTCATTCTTTCCTTCTGCATCCTCTACTTTAACTTTCTCATTTTGAGATGCCCCAGATTCATTAGCATTCCCTTCCTTGCTTTCAGGCTCTGCTTCAACAATTGCATCTTCAGGTTCTTTAGATAAAATGACATCTCCTGTTTTAGTACCAGTATCATGAGTTTCATCTTTGATGTCATCTTGGTTTTCTTTCTGAATATTCTTTTCTGCCTCTACATCATCTTTTTCAGTTTTCCCATCTTCCTTCTTCTGAACATCCATTTTCTCCTTGGTCATTTCTGGAGCAGTTCCTGTTTCTTTGTTCTCCTTTTTGGAACCGGATGATTTCCTGCTTCGTTTCTTGGGGCGTTCGCTTTCTGGTGGTGGAGTCGACTTCAACTTTTCACTAATCCTTGCAGATCGCCTTGGTGTCTCCCCAGTACCCCAGTCGAACTCAGATGCTGCTGGACCGCCAGAATGGGCCTTGAGATACTGATCCAACTGTCTTCTGGTGGTGATCTCCTCCCCTGTTGGGGAAGTGAATACTACATCACTTTTCTTAGAAGCGCCACCTTTACTGGGCAAGAACTGAGCATGAACGAGAATATGAAAGGTTAACTTAAATATCGCAGGCACAGAGAGCCAAAAAATCAACAGAAAAGCTGGCTGTCGTTGGATTTTATAGTTTGAGACAACTACAACCAATCATTCCAAGAATTCAGCAAAGCACAAAAACAGACGAGGATTGTCATAACCAAGAACAATTCGAACAACAAGTTCAATTAGTTGAGATAATGCACAAACCAAAGCAAGTTCAAGTTGCACAGGAACATAATAATCAATGACTAAGGCGAGGCAATGATTTTATGTACAGAGATAAAATCTTAAAAATGCAGTCAAGTGCATTTACCAAGTCCTTAAGATGTTAAAAAAGCCCTTTTCCAGGAACTTCAAAAATGCACTTAAGTGCATACTAAGTTCTTAAGATGTTAAAGAAGCCCTCTTCCAGTAACTTCAGCTACATGAAAATTTCTTTCAAAATGCTCAGTCCTGATATCAAACGAATCAATCTGCATGGAGCCACAGCAAACAATGAACCTAAGCCATAAATGGTCGCAAAGCTAAAGTGTAATTAGAAAATGTTTTGAAGATAAACGTGACGAAGGCTAAATTGAAGCTCACATTAGCTGTCCTACACCTAAGACTAGTTCCTGGTAAGTATGCTAAAGAAAAGATAAAACTCAAACTCAACTTCTTAGATAAGTTGATTCTATGAAGTGACATTTGGCGATTAAAATGTAGAGAAGATGAGAATGTTACTGCCTGGAAATTACCTCAGGATTCAAAAAGTAGCTGAATGCAGTCAAACTAACTTGCACTCTGAGCTACCATCAGCAAGATTCATGCGAAAAACCAATGCCTTATCAGTAAGCCAACAAAATTGAGCAAGATATTATATTCTATCCATCGAAAGTCCCTCATATGAAGGTTGTTGATAGGACTTGCATCAAATTTGTTATATATTAGCAGAGAGCATGTGCCCTTCATTTTTTGATCTTCCACAGAGAATGCACAACCATGCAGATATTAGCACGAACAAACCAGATTAATCTTCTTTCTTACAAGATCATCAACAATCACATTCACAACTTTCCGATTCTAAACTTCAACTCAAGTTCCTAAACTTCCAAAAAATACTATGAGAACTTTTTATTAAAAAGGTAATCAGCTTGACTTGGACTAGTAACTAGAACAAGTAGAAGCCATCATATAACTCATAATTGGTCTCCAATCCAATCAAAGCTCGCATTAGACATTTCCATAACATAGACAAGCTAATCTCCCACAGGTGGAACTTGGAAAGGAAATTGAAGGATAAAGGCACCACATCAACGGAAAGATAAGAAAAACAGGAAAAGACAAATCGCATAACTGTACTTTCTTGAGCTCTGGAAAAGGGAAGATCTAAAAAATCTCACAAACAAATTCCAGCTTGCAAAAGCAAAATTTAATTAAAAGGAAGAATGCCCACAATGCCCTACAATGCAAAACTGTTAAATTTCACCACAGAAACCCATAATTCAATGCTATACAACCAAACCCTAGAAGCAATAGCAATCGAATTTCAGGAAAGTTAAAGCAAAAAAGAAAAAGAAGCGACTTTGAGAGCAGAAAATGAAAAAAGAAATGGAAACATGGGCAAAATTAAAACCTTCTTCTTCCATCCAGGAGGAGCAGAGAGGTCAACAGAGAAAGCCTCCTCTTTCGCCGAGGCCTCCACTGAGCTCGCCATTTTCACCTAACAATTCCAAGCAATGTTAAACGAAATCTACACACATCAAATTCTATATACAACTATACAAACAAAAATCAACTCAAGTGAACCCATATAGCTAAATTGATCGAAAGGGACGAAAGAGAGATACTTTTAATTATGCAAATATGCAAAGATTGGTGCTTTATCCGTTCTATTATCTGTTTTCTCCAATTGGGTTAGAAAATGGAAAATCCCCAGAGACAACACACAAAAGAGACAAGCTTTGAAGGAGAAAGAGAGATACTTTTGAATTTTGATTATGCGAATACGCAAAGATTGATGCTTTATCTTTTTTTTACTTTTTTTTTTCAATGGAAAATGCCCAAACAAAACCCAAAAAAAAAACTTTTTCAATTCTCTGCACATTTATTGCATTAATTACTATTTTTTTTCCTTGCAGGAGACTGGAACAACACACAAGCGCACACACGCGTTCAAGTCAACTTACGTAGGAAAGTTCTGTCTCTGGATGACACTTGTCTGGGTTTGGGACAAGGCAATAACGGCTTAGATTGTTCCCGGTTCCCTGTCGGTGATGTGACCTCATGTGAAAGTGGTCTCCTTCCTGTTCTCTTATTTTTATAGATTTCAGGTCAAAACACTGTCAAGTCTTTTCTTTTTCTTTAACAATTAACATGCTTCACGCGTCTCTTGTAGTTCTCACTTTCTTGTAATTCAACACTCTTAACATTTAACACCTCTTGAAGTTTGTTGTTGGTCCAGGAAGAAAGATGGAGAGACCCATAAGTAACTTGTTAGCTCCTTTTATCAGTGTGTAAAGAGTCCCAGAACCAGAAGCAGACATTGCTCTTGGAAGTTGGGACAAAAACAGCTATCTTGAAGCTAATCATGAAAAAGAAAGAAAATGTATATTCCAACAGTCTAAGAGTAATAAGAAAAAAGAAAAGGAAAAAGAATATTTCATGATCATCATCATGATCATGACAGTCTCAAAGCGACAAAGATTCCTTCAAGTTACGAGCTTTGAAAGAAGTTAAAACCTGAGGCTGAAAAGAGAAGTCTTTTTTGAGCAATATTAATGGAGGATCTGTTACTCTAGCTAGGTTTTGGCCGTGGGTAGTACTTTCTGCACCATCCCTGAAAAGGTCATCTTCGTACCTCTCAAGATAGTCCTCCATTAATGACACATGCATTGCTTGCCTGAGCTTCAAGACCACTGCTTTTTCAGAAGCTGGTATATAAAATCAGATAAAAATTCAGAATTTTCTTTAAATTGTTTAAGAAACACAAATTATTCAAACCGATTTTTTTTGTTTGTTTTGGTTCTAATATCAAGAAACAAGTTCAATAAAAGGCTCCACACCACAGTACTGCTGCTGCTGCTGCTCTAGGTTGGGCTGTTGGTGAATAGTTGGATTCCATGATTTAGTGTCTGTGTGTTTTTGTGTGTTGGAGAAAGAAAAAAGCTGTCATGTAGGACATAAGAGAAACAGAGAGAGCACCCAAATTCTGATGAGGAAGTGACTTGCTAGATTTTCTCATTGAACTCTTCTCCTTCTTATGCTTCTTCTCTTCGTCTTCTATTATTAAAGGGGCACAAGTATAACGATAATAACCAGAGTGAATACACGAGAAATAGAAATAAATATTATCATTATAATTATAATAGTTGGTTAAGAAAAAAATGATTATTATTATCATCGATAATGGTTAATTTGTAAAAAAAAATGAGAAATAAAAATTTAATATATTTTAATTAATTATATTATAATTAATTAATTAATTATATTTTAATTAATTAATTGTATTTAATTAATTAGTATTAATTTTTTAAAAAAACCAATATTAAGAAGTGAGTTTCATTCCTCTACTAAATAGAAGGTACGGAGGATTCCTCAAAAGTGGGATATCAACCTATTACCCTTATAATGATAATCAATAACCAACTACTTACTTTACATTCTTTACCCATTAACTCCTTTTTAAACCCATCAACCAAGTACTCCCTAAGTTCCCAAACAAGTCAGGTGTTTGGGCTTATTTAAGTAAGTTAGCAAATTTTATACTCACATTTTAGCTAAATAAATCGGTTAGATATATCGACAATTATATGATTTGATTTTAAAAAATTTGAAATTTTCATTTTCATTTTAAAATTTAGTGTGTATTATATATATATACACACTAAATTTTAAAATGAATATATATATATATATTCTCTTATAAAAAGTAATTAGGATAAAATATAATCTTTGTTAATATAAGCTTTTGTTTCCTTACAAAGGAGAACACCAAAAGGATTTTAATAATGGTAATATAGGTAAAAATTTTCCTAAAAGGTAAAATTGGATTATGTAAAATAATTTTTTGATTTGACATTTATTTTAATAATTTATGTCCAAAATAAGGAAATTTTTTATACTTTTATTGTTTTACTAAAAAGAATTTTTGTACTTGATTACAAGACGAATTATATCTCCTTTAAAAAGAAATTAACAATGTTTTAAAAATTGGGCTATAAATTAAACAGATAAAAATTTAAAGTTTAAATGTTCAACCGGTAAAAAAAATTAACAATGTTTTGAAAATCAAACTAAAAATTAAACATATAAGAAAGAAGTTCAAGGATTAAAGATTCAACTGGTATTAGACCGTCATAAAATCAGTATATAGTAAAGATCAAACAAAATTGAAGAATTTAAAATATAATTAAAGAAGGAAATTATCTTTATTCATTAAACAATTTAATCTTTAATTAAAGAAAGTAACTGTTTATTCTAATTTATAAAAATTGCTTGATTAATTAATTAATTGATCGATTTTTTTATCACACGAGTTATTGAGGTAAATTAGACCAAAAATTTGACTAGTTCATAATTTTTATAATTGAATCATTCGAACCAATTCACATTTTTAATCATACAAAATTAGCGAAAATTGTTTCTAAAACAAATATATTCACACACACACACACACACATATATCTACATATATATATAGCCATGATCCATCACCTTAAACCAAGCTCATTGTTATGCTTTATAATCCTAAAATGTCATTGTAAATAACTTTCTCATTTACATTCCTCTAACTCAAAATGAACTAGTAAAGAAACAACTTTACATCTTCAAGACTTTCCTTTTCCATGAAAAAACTTTTTCTTTTACATTTGAAACTCCAAGCACATATCTGGGGCTGAAGGAATGCTGTAATGTCTTAGATTTTTTTTTCCTTTTATAGATCATGAATTTGTGCTGGTGCTTCTGCCACCAACTCTTGAAGTGGAAATGCCACTAACCTTTGATTTGAATGTGGTCACTGGTCAGTGTAGTTTGCATCAACAGCTAGGCATTGTACTAGCTCAATGCATTGTTCAATTTCATAGTACCATAACTACACACTAGTCACAATTATTAGATAGGGTCCAAAGCTATGTACATTATAATATCTACAAATGCCTCTCAAGAATAAATCTAATATAAACATAAAATAATAAAAAAAATGTTTAATTTTTTTAAAATAATTTAGAATCAAACTTTCTGAAATTTTCAATTTAACAACCAATATTTCAAATTTTGTACAAATCAAGCCAAAATTTTATTTTTGTTGATATAGCTAACAGATAATCATATATGTGACTCATATCACATCAATAAAAATGCCATTATGACTTGATTTATACAAATTTTAAAAGATTAATCATTAAATTTTTAAAATTTTAAAATTTTGATATTAAATTTAAAAAATCTTACAAAGTTAAGCCCCGAATAATTTGTTATCTCATCCAATATATATTTATTAGATTTTAAATATATCACTTTAAGTTCATATTGGTCTAGCAATAATTTAAATTGATAAAACTTTTTATATATCTTTTTTGATATATTATCTAATATTTTATCTTAAAATCTTCCTTGATTAACCAAAATCTTGAGAAATACTTGAGTTATTCCTTAATGATTACAAGAGAATTATATATTTGAAAATAATTAATTTTCTTTAAATTTACAAAGATATATGAGATTTCACATTTATTTCTCTTAATAATTTAGACCACTTATCTTAGGCGGCTATGTTTGATCGGGGTTTATTAATGGTATAAAAGGAAATGTAATATTATGGGTTTATTAATGGTATAAAAGAAAATGTAATATTATCCCATTATTTGGGATGAAGATTTATAATGAAATTATATAGAAAAAAAGAGTTTCATATTACATCTCATTCCATTATACATAATAAAAATGAAAAACCTCCGATTTGAAAGATTTATAATGAAATGTAAAATGATAAACAACTTTACATTATATTATATTATAAACCCTTCATTCAAGCAATACTTCAATATATTACATTATTAATCCGTACATTCTTTACACATAACAACTTTATAATATTACATTTATTTATACTTGATTTTATTATAAACTATTTTATTTTATTAAAAATCTGAGGTCAAATCAACCATGTTCTTTAAAATCTTCCTCGTCGAATTAAACATAGTCTTCTGTTCCTCGTTCGGCTCAAAAACTACGTTAGTAGAAATAATAATAACTGCTATTTATTACAAGGAGTCATAGAAAGGGACGGAAGCTGAATGGTGTGTTGATGTGTCCATTCTCATGCAAGTTGGCTAAGCCGACCGGAAAGACTTCCCTAATCCCTACGAACCATCTTCTCTTTTACTGAGGCACTTTCTTGTTCTTATATATTTTTTCAAAGGTAAACAAATAGAAATTCTCATAATTTAAAAAAAATTTAAAAATAATTTTTAGATTTTTTAAAAAATATAATTTTATAATTTTTAAGAAAAATTTTCTCATTAAAAGAAGTCAATATAACATAAGCAATATAAATATCATACATGAACTAATTAAATATCACTAATATAGAAATCTAATTAGTATTTGAATAAATTAAATTTTATTTAAACTAATAATTGAAATAATAAAATCAACTAGTTGTTTGAGTCAAATTAATTAATTTGATTCGAGTTTAAAAATTAAATTAGATCAGCATATAAGTAATACTTTATGGGTCCAGTTATTTTTAATCAAAATTTAAGATAAAAAATTTTTAAAATCAAGAACAACAACAACAGCAACAACAACAACAACAACAATTTTTATTTTTATTTTATTTAAATCTTAATTCCCTTTTTTATTTTTCTTTCTTTTTTTATTCATGTAGATCATTTAGAAATAACCTATCTACTAGTTAGAAGTAAGGGTGTGTATTATTAGACCTCTCCAAACTCTGCATTTCAACAGAGATTTTACTGAGTATTATTGGTGTTGTAAAAAAATGTAAAATATATGAAATTATCACTTGATATAAGAAAGTTTTAAAAAACCCTTAATTTTAAGTTTTTCACAAATTTTCTTGTAATTTTTAATTTTTCATAATTCTGTTATATTTTATTTAAAAAATAATGGCGAAATATAAGTAACATGAACATCATACTTGAATTGACTAAATAATGTTTGCATAACAATCTAATTTAGTTTTTAAACTCGAATCGAACAAATTATATTCTATTCAATCTGATAATTTTATTAAATTATTCATTTAATTTGAGTTTAATCGATTTAATTCAAGTTTAAGAATAGAGTTAATTTACCACAATGTCATGTGAGATTAGTTTTATTATAAATGTTTAACTGAAATTATAGCATAAGGGATTTATTTTAAAATAATAATAATAATTTCCAAATTTTTTATAATCATAAAAGGTTTATTTTTTATTTATAAAAATGACTGAAAAGGATGCAAGTAAATGAATTCATCGCCCCCCTCGTCCGCTGGAGAGAAGCAGAAGTAGGGTTTGATAGGAGGAATGGTCACATTCAGCTAAATAATGGCACCACCTAAGCTCATTCAAATGCCCCATCTCTTCTCAGAAGTCATACACACCATACATACCTGTACAGATGCTTCCATCATCCATGAGCTGTTATCTTCGTATCCATACACCCTCAAAACCCTAACCCTCGTTGGTCTGCGCTTTCTTTTGGCTTCCAATCTTCTCCTTCTTCTTCTTTTGCCAGTTCACAGTCACAGTAGTAATTTTTTTGACAGTACTGATCATCACTCAACACAGTTCTGTTATTTCCTTTGTGTATTGGCTTTTTAAGGTAGTAATGGCAATTGGGTATTGGCTTTAACTGCCTGACTCCTCCTTCTTCTCCTCACCCTCCACGGCCACCACCATTTCTCTTCCTTTATCACTTTAAAGCAGCTCTTTTTTTTCTGATGAATTTCTATGTAAATGGGCCATACATGTTCACTGTTGTGATGCAATACTACCAATAACCTCGTATCAATATAAAAGAGAGACTTGTGTGTGTGTGAGAGAGCGACGGTAAGAGAGAGAGAGAGAGAATATCAAGCTTTTCTTAGTCCTTCATTCTTTGTGTTTGTTCTTTGCAATTTGCAAGAGCTATATTGCTATTCATTTTCTCTCTTTCACTTGCTTCTTCTTCTTCATCTTCTTCTTCTTCTGAGGTTGGATTCATTTGCTTGCTTCAAAGACATGACCAGCTGCATCGATGTTGGGCCTGAGCAATTCTGCTACATCCCTTGCAACTTCTGCAATATTGTTCTTGCGGTATCTTATGATCTCTTCAGTGATGGGATCTGCTTGAGTTCTTAGAGTACTATCAAGTTTTATAGATCCTGATTACAAAAGCTATGGCCTGTAAAATAAAACTGGTTCTATTGATTAGGCTCTCCTGCTATGTTATATATATATAGATATCAGCCAATTTTCTTTCTGGGGTTTCTTGTTTCTCTTGGCAGCTTTAGTCAGGTATCCATTGTTGGACTTTTCTGTTCCTTCTCCTTTTGCAGTCAATGAAGAAGTCAGACCTTAAGGTCTTCTAGAGAGAGAGAGAGAGATTACAAAAACTGGATTATTGTTTTGCTTGTTTAGACTGTTGTTTTTTTTAATAGAGTGTTGTCATGTAACATCAAAACAAAGTATTTGCTGATAAACTGATGATGACGACTCCTTCCTTTCTCTTTCATCTCTCTCTAGCTTATATTTGATCATCTGCAACTAGAAGGTTTATAGTCACAGAAAGAAAGTTTCTTCAGCTAGCTTTCTCATGAAAATTAATGGAAGCTCTCAACTTTTGGGCTGTTTCTACATAAAAATCATGAATAAAGCTCAACAATAAACCACTCTTTCCCCAGAAAAGTCTGCAGATTTCATGCATATCATTATCTGCACGAGAAGAAAGAGGGTTTCTTCTTCCTTGTTTATCTTTTTCCTTATCTTCTTCTTTGGTGCTATCGCTAGACATCTTACATGATCGAACAGATTGTTGAAGTGAGTAATTAAACATAGGAACACAGGACTCTTTACATGTAAAGATTGGTACTTTTTCACTATTTGAACGAGTTTATTGCTTTTGGATCCAAGAAGGAGAGGAAATCTATGGGATTTGACACCTTGAATGAAAATTGCAGGTGAGTGTCCCGTGCAGCAGCTTGTTTGATATCGTGACAGTTCGATGTGGGCACTGCACCAATCTATGGTCCGTGAACATGGCAGCCGCATTTCAGTCACTGTCATGGCAAGAAGTTCAGGTGATGTTGGCTATACAGTTTCAGTTTATTTCAAGGGGGTTGTTGTCGCTCATAGATATATAGCCTCTAAAATGTAGGGCTTACCTAGTGCTCTTTGCTTCTTTTGACGAAAATCCAGCCCTCCATCTCAAGATCTGAACTTTTTCGTTAGGGGTCGAGTCTTTCAAAGCATTCCAGTCTCATTTCTCTGTTGGGTATTCTCAGAACTTAAATCTGGGTGCCGCCTTTGAACCAGAACTAAAAAGAAACCTATGTCTGCTTTCTGTAGATTCTATATCCTTTAGGACCTAATGCTTACAAGCTTATGATCTTATCTTCTGTTATGGCCTTTAAAGTTCAGGTAGTAGCTGATAGTTACTGAAATCTAATGTAAACCTTCAATTTGCAACGTATCTTCATCATTGATTTTCTGTTTTTTGTTTTCTTCTTTTCAGGCAGCTAACTATAGCTCGCCTGAGTACAGAATTGATCACCTTGGTTCGTCATCCAAATGCAGCAGCAAGTTCTCCGGAATGCGACCCTCTGGCAACCATGTCTCTGAAGAAAGGGCTATCAATCGCCGTGAGTCTCTTCTCTCAGCAACTTCTTTGTCTTCTTTCTTTATCCACGTTTACATGCGCCACCAGCCTTTTTACTTTTACGTACGTACATTCTCATTTCGTATATGCAAGTCATGATGTGTTGCTATTTTCCATTTTCAGCTCCCCAGAAGAGGCAGCGAGTGCCTTCTGCATATAATCAGTTCATAAAGTACTGATCGCACCAATCCTCTTTAAATTTAAAATCTCTTTCACTTTGATGACACTTTGGTTTTCTCTTTTGATACGAAATTCGAAATGTAGGGAGGAGATCCAGAGGATCAAGGTCAACAATCCTGATATTAGTCACAGAGAAGCATTCAGTACTGCTGCAAAAAACGTGAGTGAAGAAAATTACAGAGATAGTTCTTGCCATCTTCTCAAAAAGCATTGAACTTTCATAATATCTTATCAAGATACTATGTGGGTATTAATCAAAATTTGAAATTTTCGTTTCCTAGTGGGCTCACTTCCCTCACATTCACTTCGGATTGATGTTGGAGAACAACAACCAAGCTAAACACGACAATGTAAGTAAGTACTCCAGTAGTGGATAAGGAACAAGAAATAGGATAATATGAATTTTCTTAGAATTTGTTTCAACTCATTCACTGGACATACGAAACCACATTTTCAGGAGATTCTGATATAGAAATTCCCTTCTGTACACTCCAAAATGATCTTGAGGCTGATGATAAATCTTCGATCATAACTTTGACATTGTGTCTCGTGCAGGCATCTGACAAGCATCAATAATGTCGGGGACTGCTATACTGAACAAATGAAATGAGTGTTTTGATTTCTCAAGACCGCTTCATCCTCTTCAAGTGAACAAAGCTTTCTTCCTTGTGTGACATGTAAAAAAACAAAATTCTATCTACTTTTTCAACGTATCAGATGTTATGTTTACTTGAAAATTGAACTGAGATTCATTGCTTTCGTGTCATTTTTGCATCAACTCTCCACCTTATGACTCTATTGAGTAATAAGAGTAGGGTTAACTATCAAAATATTGAATAAGTTATTAGCATCATTTCATTCAATTTTACTATTTTTTATGGCTATTTTAACTTTAATTGAGAGTGAAAAGTTGATTAATTATGAGTAAGAACAGTAAAAGTCTTATCTCTTTAATTTATTGATCAATGTATGTTATTCCAAATACTCGTTACTAATGAAATCAATTGAGTCAAAGATAGTTGGCGTGGGATTACTTCAAAAATCAATGTTTATCAACAACTTAATCATGATCAAATTTGATGTATTCGCTTTGTAAAACAAGAAATTCTTGATGTCAAAGATCAGATTACTCTTTGTGTTGACTTATGACATATTTTGAAATCTCTTATTGAAGAATTACAAAGATGGGGGATTCTTCTTAAGTTATAAAAGGAAGACTCCTTCATCTATCTTAAGCATCACAAAATTGTCTTTGATAAGATAAAATTTCTTCTCTTATTTTGTAATATTTTACTTATATTATTTTCAGAAAATAATGAAATATCAATTTAGTAATATCTGAGAAACTAAACATAATTGGTTGAACCTTGTTAAATTATGATGTTTTTAAGGTTTTTTCTTAGTATGATCTGTGGTTGCAACGTGGTCTGATCTTCCACATCAGAAAATATTTTCTTTAGGCTATTGGCATTTTGCGTTGATAGTTATTGAACAGAAATTGTAGCAGAGATGACAGAAATCAAAGATACGACTGCACCAACCACATCGACAGCTTTTATCTCGTCTATTTTAGTAAGGACTATTCTAGTAAGGACTGCTGTGACCAATACAAGATTTGCGGTAGAGATTTTTGAAGGTATGGGTCATTTCAGCATGTGGTAAAGTGAAGTTCAAGACGCTCTTTTTCAGCAAGGTCTTGACATCACCATTGAAGAAAAGAAACCAGATGAAGTTAAGGAGAAAGATTGGAAGACTATAAATCGTTTGACATGTGGTACAATTCGATCGTGTCTTTCCAGAGAGCAAAAATATGATTTCTCGAAAGAAACTTCTGCATCTAAATTGTGGAACGTGTTGGACGAGAAATTCTTGAAGAAAAACAGTCAGAATAAGCTTCATATAAAGAAGAGATTGTTTTGTTTCTCTTATATTCCGAGTACCACTATAATTGATCATATCACCCGTTTTAATCAATTAATTACTGATTTAATGAATTTGGATGTGACATTTGAAGATACATATCTACCTTTGATGTTGTTGGGATCCCTTCCTGAGGAGTTTGAGTTTTTTGAAACTACTTACTTCATGGGAAGGTTGATGTGTCTCTTAGTGAAGTTATAGTTGCTTTGTACAGTCATGAATTGAGAAGGAAGACAGAGAAACAACGTACAAGTGGAGCAACAAAAGTTTTGGTAGTCAGAGACCGTTCCCAGAGCTAGGTTAAAGGAAAGAAAGGAAGATTGAAGTACAGGCTCAAATTGACCAAAGATGAACGAGCCTTTTGTCGAAAAAAGGGGCATTAGAAAAAGAATTGTCCCAAGCTGAAGAATAAAAATAAACCTAATAAGGGAAAGGTTGTTGCAAATTCGAATGTTGCTGAGTGTGAAGATGTAGACTCAGATCTTTCATTAGTTGTTACATCCTCAATAAGTCGTTCTAGTCTATGACTGCTCGATTCAAGTTGTAGCTATCATATGTGTCCCAATCAGAATTGGTTCTCTGATTCAAGAGAGCTAGAAGGTAGAGTTATTTACAAAGCAAATGACAATCCCTACATAACAATTGGGATTGGTTCAATTTCCTTAAGGAATCACGATGGAATAACCAGGACTCTGACAGATGTCAGATACGTGCCAAATTTGATGAAGAATCTTTTCTGTAGGAGTCCTAGAATCAAAAAGCTACACTATAAATGCAGTAAATGGAGCAATGAAAGTCATCTCTAGTGTACTTGTGGTAATGAAAGGAATTCAAAGAAATTATAACCTGTATTATTACCACGGTAATACAGTTATTGGAACAACAACAATAGCTTTTAATGATGATCAAGAGCTAGAAACAGCTAGCTTGTGGCATATGCGCTTGGGATATGCAGGTAAAAAATCATTAAGGATGTTAGTAAATCAAGAATTATTAAAAGGAGTTCGGCCCTGCAAATTAGGCTTTTGTGAACATTGTGTTAAAAGGAAGCAGGTAAGAGTGAAATTCAGCACTGCAATCCATGATAAGAAGGATATTTTGGATTATGTTCACTCTGATGTGTGGGGATCTTCCAAAACAGCTTCTTTGAGAGGAAAATACTATTATGCGACCTTTGTTTTTCTCAAAGAGTATGGATGTATACTATGAAGACTAAGGATGAAGTGCTGAGAGTTTTCCTCAACATGAAAAAAGATGGTGGAAACTCAGACAGGCAAAAAGATCAAGTGTCTCTGTACAGATAATGGTGAGGAGTACAGGAGTGATCTATTTTTAAAAGTCTGCGAAGATGAAGGTATTGTCAGCACTTTACAGTCAGGATTACACCACAACAAAATAGGGTGAGAGAATGTATGAATCGGATATTATTGGAAAAAGTTTGGTATATGTTGTCTAATGCTAGGTTGGGCAGAGAATTTTAGGTTGAGGTTGTTACATATGCTTATCATCTCATCAATCGCCTTCCGTCAACTGCTATTGGTGGTAAAACACCATTGGAAAAATGGTTTGGAAAACCGACTACAGCTTATGATTCCTTACATGTGTTTGGTTCCACTACATACTATCATATTAAGGAGTCAAAGTTAGATCCACGTGCAAAGAAAGCAATTTTTGTAGGGATCACCTCTCGTGTGAAAAGATATCGTCTTTGGTGCCTAGAGTTAAAGAAAATAATTTTCAGTATGGATGTTACATTTGACGAATCTATTATGTTAAGAAAGGTGAAAATGAAAATGTTAAACAGACACATGGTACTCCAAAAAAAGTGGAGTTTGAAGGAAGAATTGTTACCCCAGCAAATGATGAAGCAGATGTAGAAACTCTTATGATAGAAGAGGAGCCAAATGAAGAAGATGTTACCAACCCAAGAACCTCCACAACAACAATTACCAATTGCATTGAGAAAGCCAAAAAGGAGCATCTCCAATTGAAATCGATGACATTCCTACTACTTCTAAGGAAGCAGTCTAAAGTTCAAAAGAAGATAAGTGGTGGATAGCCATGAAGGAAGGAATACATTCCCTTCATAAGAATCAGACGTGGAAGCTAGCTAGTCTCCCAAAGGAAAACAAGGCAATTGGATGCAAATGAGTATATGCAAAGAAAGTTAGATTTCCTTATAAGGGTAATGCTTGGTACAAAGTAAGGCTAGTGGCCAAAGGCTATGCTCAGATGGAGGGAATTAATTGTAATAAAGTTTTCTCTCCAGTTGTAAAATATTCCTCCATTCAAATTTTGTTGGCTTTGGTAGCACAGTTTGACTCAATTGGATGTAAAAACTGTGTTTTTACATGGAGACTTAGAAGAGAAAATCTATATGACTTAGTCTGAAGGTTTTTAAGTTGCTAGAAAAGAGAATATGGTGTGTAAGCTTGAAAAATCGTTGTATGAATTGAAGCAATCTCTGAGGCAGTGGTACAAGCTATTTGATAAGTTTATGATGGGACAAAAGTACACAAAAAGCAAATATGATCACTGTGTATATTTTCGCAAGCTACAAGATGGATCCTATATCTATCTTCTCCTGTATGTTGATAATATATTGTTAGCTTCAAAGAATCAAAAAGAAATTGAGAGATTGAAGATTTAGTTGAACCAGGAGTTTAAAATAAAGAATCTTGGTGAAGCCAAGAAAATTCTGGACATGGAGATAAATAGAGATAGAAAGTTGGGGAGACTATGTTTGACTCAAAAGCAATATTTGACAAAGGTACTACATCATTTAGATGAATGAGAAGTTAAAATCTGTTAGTGCTCCGCTCGCTCCTCATATAAAGCTCGGTGCATCTCTATCTCCAAAGAAAGATGCAGAACGGGAGTACATGATTAAAGTACCGTATGCAAATGTGGTTAGTAGCTTGATGTATGCCATGGTATGTACAAGGCCTGGCATTTTACAGGCAGTTGAGGTTGTGAGCAGATATATGCCTGATCTTGAAAAAGAAAATTGACATGCTATGAAATAGATTTTACGGTACATTCTGAATACCGTAAATGTTGGTTTAGTATTTTAGCGGGATAAGCAAGACGGTCAATGTGTAGTTAGATATTATGATTCCAACTATACTAGTGATTTAGATAAACGTTGATCAACTACTGGCTATATGTTTACTCTTGCAAAGGCATCAGTCAGTTGGAGGTTTACCTTACAGTCAACAGTTGATTTGTCTACTTTAGAAGTAGAATATATGGCAGTTACAGAGGTTGTGAAGGAGACAATTTGGCTTTAAGGATTGCTTGATGAATTGGGAATTGGACAGAAGCATGTCAAAGTAAATTGTGAAAGTCAAAGTGTCATTCATTTAGGAAAGAACCAAGTTTATCATGCAAGGACGAAACACATTGGTGTCTGTTATCACTTTGTATGAGAGGTTATGGAAGAAGGTGGAGTAGTAATCCAAAAGATTAAGGTCATTGAGAATTCTGTTGATGTGTTGACAAAGGTGATGACTGCGGTCAAGTTCCAACATTATTTAAATTTGATCAATATTGCTAAAAATTAAAGATGGGTGTTGTAAAGCAAATTTGAAGACACTACTAAAGATGAGTTTTATGAGAAATTTGAAGATGCGAAATATGTCCAGGTGGAGAGACTTATAACATATTTTGAAAATCCAATAGTGAAGAATTACAAAGATGGAGGAGTCTTCTTAAGTTATAAAATGAAGACTCCTTCACCTATCTTAAGCATCCCAAAATTGTCTTTCATAAGATAAATTTTCTTTTCTCCTTTTGTAATATTTCACTTATATTATTTTCAAAAAATAGTAAAATATCAATTTAGTAGTGTTCAAGGAAGTAGACATAATTGATTGAACCTTGTTAAATTCTAATGTTTTTTATTTGTCTATTTAATAGCTATTGTCAGGTATAGTTGTAGTGAATTATTATGCTATTAAATTACATGTCTAGGAAAATTTTGTCTAGGAGATTGGAATTTAAGTGGAACCATCTGTGACCCTCTAGTCTTTCCTGAGAATTTACTTGGTGTGATTTTTCAATACAATCGTTCATACTTTATTCACCTAGGCAATAGTGGTGAAGGTAAATTTGTCATTATTAGTGAAAATTAACCCAGAGTTTCACAACACTTTGATTAGCATTACACAAGATCAAATTTAAGATAGCGTTTAACTTATTTGGTAGATTAGTTTATTATCCAAAACATTGCTAAAGATTGGATATGCTCATTCTAAGATGAACATGAATGTAAATTTATGGACATGTGAACTATTATGTTGAACTCAGACAAATATCAAAGGATGTCTGTTGCTGTCTAGTTGTCAAACTTACAATCGTAAACAAGATTAAGAAGTAAAAAATGAAAATGAAAATAGTTGCATTTAATGTCAGAATAATGTTGTTTTGTCTTGAAATTGGTACTCTTTTCCTCATAAGTAACAATGCCTCAAGGCTCAAACCAAGTTGCTTGATGAACTGAAATATTCCAGACAAGAAGCACTTTCATTTGATTCTATGTGCGGTGGTATGCTCTTGTTGTGCCTCGTTTCGAACATTTTCATAGTAAGCAATTCCTTCTTCAACATAACGAGGGCCTCAGAGATTTCGAAAATACAACAAAAAGATTTAAGGAAGGCACAGAATAAAAGAAAAAGATGACAACTTTGTGTCTGAGGTCAAGAAGAGATTCCAATTAAATTCATAATTTGAGTACAGACAACAAGAGTTAAATGACTTTAATTATCACTAATGATACATAGAAAATATGAGCTAGCTAGAACATTTTAGCATTTATTTGAAGTATTTTGTATTTAAAAACTTGGGCAAATTTGTCTTAGTTTTGCAATTATAATGCTTACTTTCTATATTTATTTTTCTGAAATTATTTGTTTTGATGTTTAGCTTAGAACCATTGGATATACAAATATACATATAAATATATGTATATGTGTGTGTTTGTTTGAGGTATGATTACTACCAATTAGGGTTTATAAACCATGCTTAGAATTGATTCAACAAATCATAGCAACCAGTTCTTATTTGAACTGTTCTTCTGACTGAAATTTTGATGCTTAGGAGCGTAATTGGGGATGATGTGGGCGCAATTATGAAAATTGTGGTCTTGATTGCAGAGAATCACAGCAATAATTTAGATAGTAACATTGTGATTGTGATCCATACCAGATGCTAGCTTCCTTACTTGGTAGGGATGGTAGCTGCAGAAGAATAAAGCTCCTGTAGCTTTAAATGAAAAATTACAAATCTTATTTACTCTTTATAAAAGTGAAATATGTGAGAAAAGTGATATCTTTCTCTTTCGAAAAAGTAGATATCTAAGGAAAGACTTGGTTTGTCGACCACTTAATCATCTTTGAGTCCATGACCCTTTTAAAAAAGGAATTCCAAGGACCACCATTTCTGGTGCAATTCTATCTCAGAATCCTCAACAAAAGCAATAAAGATATATAGCAAACACTTTCACAGTTCATGAATTGCCTCCAACTTCTTATTTCATTGAAACACTTGACTGATAAAAGCAGTACAAGGTCAAAGTTTACTGTTACTGTCACAGAATTCATCTTGATGATATGAACTTTCCCTTACAAAGCAAAGCCTCTCCTGCCATTCTTAACCGTTGTGGAGTGCAAGGAGATACTTGCCTGAACTTGGCCCACACTGTTTCTTTCTGCTACACACTCTTCTTGCTGCCTTTTTCTTTTTTAATGGAAAGTTGAGTGAATTCTGATAAAAGGGTAACCTTCAGAATCTCTCATAGGATCCTTCTTAGATGGAATTTGTTGCTTCAAGTTGTGAACGATCCTGCATATATAAGTTAAACAATCTGGTCAAAGCTTTGAGTTCGAGCTGGAATTCACTCCTTCACGTAGTTTCTGAATAACTATAAACAAAAGATGTTTTGAAAGGAGTGTAAATGAGTAACCACTGAACGTCCTCGGGATCTGAAAATAGTATATTTCAAGCTGGTTAGTGTCTCATGGGGTAGGTATGTTTCTATTATTATTATCTCTTTCTTGAAGCATATGATATTTATAGAGAAAACATAGGCTGTTGGGTCAGCAAATCTGCTGCACACACAAAGTCTGACACTTAGAATCTGAAACGTCAATGTCATGTCTGTCTAATGCATTCATTTCATTTCCCATGTCATTTCACTTCTGACCACTTTCCCCACCAACCCACTTCCCTCCACCATCCACATAATTATTAGTTACACTCAAAACTTCGGACCTGTTTGTTCGTTGCTGTTAACATATGAGTTAAAGGTAGCTTTTTTTCCCTTCATAAAATGAGCTATAGATCACTCATACACAGACGCACACTAGATTCCAGGTCAAATGCTTTAGAGATGGAGTTTGAACTTGACTTGGCTTTTCCTCTCTGTCTTGGAATGTTGAATTCCTTGACTAGATTGGACCACTATCTTTCGACTTTGATTCAATTCCTTTTGCTGTGGCCTTAAGCATCTCAGAAAGAAATTGTTAAACCAGTATTGAGTCAGAAGTTAATAATACTTGATAGAAAAAAATGACATATTGAAGTGGTAGCTCAAGTTTAGGCTTCAAACTACCAAGAAAGAAAGAATTGTTCTTTATGATAAATTTGGGAGCTTGGAAATAGATTCTCAGTTAGAACAAGGATTCAAGAGAAAAAGAATAAGAGAACACATGCAAAAGTAGGCGGTTTGAAGGCAGGTGGTGATGACTATCTAACTAAGCTGAGAAGGGATGAGTACTTACTGTAATCAAGATGGCAGCAACATGGATTGCGTATGGAGATTAGTGGAAGACGTTTCCGGCCATGATCTCATTGAAATCTTTAGTAAAGTTTTATCTCTCGACAAACCTTCTTACCCACTAGCCACTCCAGAATTATCACAAAAAGTTTCAAGTGATCCAATCCTAAAAATGTTTAGTGAGAAAAAAAGAGAGGATGATATGCCTTTGCAGTCAATAACAAATAACATCTTTGCCTATAGGACTGAACGTTTTCCATATTGACTTACTGATCCAAAGTTGAACTTCAGTTCTGATAAATGAGTATGTATATAAACCCGTGCAATTTCAATTGGAAAACAACCAATATCTTGCATCTGCAAAATCACACACTGTCAGAATGTCTTGTGAAATAAACACAGAAAAAATGTATCTTGTGAGATAGGATACTTCATGATATAGAATCCGACGTCAACTTCAAAGATACAGTTTTGTAACTTGTCACTTTCAACATCATGTTTTCTAACAAGTATTCAATTCAGCTATTTGTTTCAACATTATAAATGCTGCAGACTTCACATGATCACATGAACATGGTAGCACAGGCAAACACGCACGAGAGTCAGTTGCTAACAATAATACTCTACATACACCGGCAACATATAAAATCGGTCGATTTATGAATGGCATGGAAATCTCATAGTTAATCTACTCAGTGTTGACTTTAGTTTGATTGAGTATTCCCAATAGATCCACTCAAATTTTCAGACTTTTCTTCAACTGGATTATTCCTTGAATTTTCATAGACCACCATGGCCCACTGTCATTTCCACCAATCAGGCCCAAAATTTTCTGTACTTTAGCATTTGATGTTCCTGAATATCCCACTACCAATCAACTTCTATAGTCTCCAACAGCCATACCTGAATGTTTCTGTTCCTGCTCAACCTCAGGATCAGGAAGATCAGCAGCTCTTGAATGTAGTATCTTCATCAAACGATCAATATCAGCTCTACGAAATACAGAAAGAAGATATCAAGACAATGTAGATAACAAAAAAACCAAAGAACTTATATTTGTAGTGTGAATTCCATCTTTTCAGTTCAGTCCTCAACTTAGTCTGATCCAAAAGAACAGTCCAAAAATTCCCACACAAGGTCCATTAACAACCCAATTAAACTTTCACAAGCATCATCAACAGGAAACCCTAATCAGTAACACTATTAATTGAAAAGATAGCTTTTTGCATTTACTGTTATCGTCATTGACTGGCTCCCGTGTCGAGAAGGATGACATGGCGCCGCTGGAGACAAGACCGTAAACCGGATTAACCAAATTGGAAGACCACCGAGAGTGACGGACTTGGCTCTTGTCCTGCGACGGTCTCACGGGAGCTTCTCCCCGGACACCTCTCGCTTCCTCTCCTGGTCTCTCCCCCATGGACCTTAATCTCTATAATACCCATCTCAGGATTCGCGCCACTGACGCCGACCGAAGTGACCTGTGTTCAGATGATGGTGTTCGATAAATTGTCGAGGCTTTCGTTGTCGAGTAGTTACCGTTACGTACGTATGGGAAGCCTAATTAAATACGAGGTGGACAATTAGCGCACCTATGGGAACACGCCACGTCACCAATCCAACAGAACCACTCGTACCAGGATCAAATGTTTAAGATAAAGCCAACTGAATACATTATTGTTAGAACACATTAATACAAAAAGTCAATTGTCTTGATTAGTCTCTATTTACCATTTTTTGTTTGACCTCAGTTTCCTTTCCAGGAGCTCCTGTGATCAAGTTACTCAGTTCCTTCTCACCGTTTTTCAGTTTCCCTGTAAGATTTTCTTGGTGGAATGTTCGTAACTTTCTTTCTGATATTGACTGCACCTCTTGTCTGGTCGGGGAAAGTGGATTCCAGTGCTTTCTTTTAGCTGAACTAGGGGCTTCTGCTTGATTCTTGAGAAATTTGTGAGGGAATGACTTGAATTGGAAATTTAATGTCTTTTCTTGATGGGATTTCTGGATTTGCTTGGTTTTGCCACATATTATGTTAAATTTCTCTGCTTTTTCACTTTCATTTTACTTCAACTCAGAATTTGAAAATTTTCTTTTTCTCTCTTTAGGAATTCTGAAGGGTGTTAAAAGCGAGCAATGAACCTAAAAGAATAATGGAAAAGGTGACGAGAAGGGTCGGTAAGTATGAAGTGGGCCGTACCATCGGCGAAGGCACATTTGCGAAGGTTAAGTTTGCCAAGAACACTGAGACAAGAGGGAATGTGGCCATCAAAGTTCTGGCCAAAAGTACCATTCTCAGACACAAAATGGTCGATCAGGTACATTTATGCTTCTGTGTACAACTTCATGGATGGTTGGTTCATGGTGTCTTTCTCTGTGAATGATATGGCTAACTCTTGGTTCCAGATAAAAAGAGAGATATCCATCATGAAGATTGTTCGACATCCTAACATAGTTAGACTTCATGAGGTAGTCTTTTCAATGTTCATTATGCACCTCATGACTTGAAATGATTCAGTTTAGTGGGTTCTTTATTGCCCTCTTTTGTTTATCTAGCATTGATGTTGATATATATCTTTTATTTTCCTTTCAT
>JAOTIZ010000202.1:387257-403453 GCA_027123425.1 Erythroxylum panamense | reverse complement strand
TGAAGGTTTCTGATTTCGGACTGAGTGCATTACCCCAGCAAGTAAGAGTGTATTGTTCCATTAAATTAAGTTGATGTGAAGTTCTAAGCCACACATATATCCTTGCATACATAATGTGCACATGTATGTTATATGCTACTTCTATAAGTAGATTTTGTTGGTGAATATTTTGCTTCTCATCTGTCCATATCTAGTAGTCTCTTGATTTCTCTAATGTGTTTGCTTCCATTTTGTGTGCAGGGGGTTGAACTTCTTCATACCACTTGTGGAACCCCAAATTATGTTGCACCTGAGGTAAACACTCTGTTAGTGAATGGGAACTTTATAATCCGTTTCTCATAACTTACCACTGTTTTCAAGATTTATAAAAGTACATAGGTTCTGGACATTGGTTAATATGTTTGCCTAACTTTTCCCATCTGACAAATTCTTTAGTAGTTCATTCACGGAAGGCAACTCTCTTCTTCATTTTCTTTAATCATGAATTTTAACATATCTAACTTCCTACACTCGGAGTACTTCTCAGGTGCTCGGTCACCATGGTTATGATGGTGCAGCTGCTGATGTGTGGTCATGTGGTGTTATCCTTTATGTTCTAATGGCTGGATATCTTCCATTTGAGGAGACAGACCTTCCAACCTTGTTCCAAAAGGTTGTTCTCTGAATAGTGTATATGTCAGGGATTTGCTTTGTGAATTTGCAATACCACAAACAAACATACCTGAGGCTGTTCCGTATTTGTGGCTCCGACACATTGTTTCTATTAGTTAATATTTCTCATTATGTAGGCTTCTTTATGAGTATTAGCAAGGGCACTCGTTCGACTTCTTTGGGTACTGATGTCCTTTTCCTCATCTACACTGTACATTGAGTTTTGGTAGATTTTTATTCAAAACTTGCCAATGACCTCTGTATTATTGTGTGATATAAAAAGGGCCACAAAAGACCTTCCTCTTTCCTTTATCACTCCAATGAGAAACCTTTTCTTGTTTATTAAAATACTGCATTCGTTTATTGTCTCACAAGAAGTTTTGGAATTTCTAATGTTTCTCTTTTATGGATTCTAGATAAACTATGCAGAGTATACTTGTCCATTTTGGTTTTCCCCTGGGGCAAAGGCATTGATAGATAAGATACTTGATCCCAATCCTAAAACTGTGAGTAATCTCATTCACTTCATCAATCTAGTTGTAGGTTTTGATTTCTGATCTTGAACTTATTATCACCAAATGCAAAACTTTACAGTTGCCTGAATCAAATGCTCTAATGGCAATTAATTTCAGCCTCAGTATTTGCTTATGCTTTGTGCAACTGATCAAATTTATAGCCATCAGATTCGAAGAATCTGCATGTATCTTATTTATTCTACGTCATGCTGCATGGAAATTCGACGTTAAATCAAAAGTATGTTGTTGATTCAGTCATTTTATGGTGATAAATAGGATCTCCCAGGAGGTAGTTACTGGTTGATAGTTGATTGATTATAGCCATCATACAGTGGTTGCCCTATGCCCCTATGCATATTAGTAAAAAAAAAAAAACTTGTTTATCCTGTTTTATAATTGTTTCTCACTTAATGCAGCGCATACAAATTCAAAGAATCAAACAAGAGCCTTGGTTTTGTAAAAATTATATGCCTGTAACACATAACGAGGAAGAGGAAGCCAATTTAGATGATGTTCGTGCAGTTTTTGATGACATTGAGGTGGGTTGTTTATGCCATTATTTATGATTTCTGATGTTGCTGACCCGTGATTTCCTTTACTTTAAACTTGTTTTTTGGGCATTTAAGATGTGGTCTGAACATGGAAAAACCTTTTCTTTCTGCAAGCTTTTGGTACTTAATCCTGTTCTCCTCACTTGGTAATTGTTTGCATATTGTAGGACCAATATGTGGCTGAGCACTCAAAAGCTAGTGATGGAGGTCCTTTAATAATGAATGCATTCGAGATGATTACCCTGTCACAGGGATTGAACCTGTCAGCATTATTTGACCGGAGACAGGTAAGATTTTATCAGTTGTTTGTAGTCCCTTCACTTTTCTTGATTGTTTTCACTGCAGTTTTAATGTTTGGTTCATTTCCCTGGAAAGATTCAGTTATATAAGTATGTGCCTTCATGTTGCCTGAAACATTCTTTTGTGTGGTAGGACTATGTGAAACGACAAACTCGTTTTGTATCTCGTAAACCAGCAAAAGAGATCATTTCATCAATTGAAGCTGTTGCAGAATCAATGAGTCTGAAGGTTCATACCCGAAATTACAAGGTACAGCTTTGAAGGAACTTATATTCGAATGATCTAAGTTTACTGCTTATTAGCTTCAAGTAGGATCTATATTGATTTTAGTGCAATCTTATTCCTCCAGACAAGACTTGAGGGAATACGTGCAAACAAGGCTAGGCCATTTGCTGTTGTCGTGGAGGTAACTGCAGATCAGACTTCTTCTCTGCTGTCTTTCTTCTTTCTTATTGCGAAAAATTGTAATCTAACAAATACAACTATCAGGTTTCACAATCAATATGTCTAATCATTATTATGTCCTGTGGATAGATCTTTGAAGTTGCACCATCTCTTTTTATGGTTGATGTCCGGAAGGCCACTGGGGATACGCTGGAATATCACAAGGTAGCTTCAACTCGGTCTTGAATTCGGTTTGTAATCATCTGGGAAGCTTTTATCTTTCTCTTAGTTGTTGGCTATTTGACCACCACTTTTTGTTGTCCACTTGCGTACAATGCAAATGTTTCATCCATTAATTCTTTTTCATTTGATTTGTGGTTTACAAGTTTCTACTTGGTGAAGAACATATTAGCATCTGAAGAATCATTTTTGTGTTCTTTCCTTCTCAGTTCTACCAGAGCTTCTGTGCCAAGTTAGAGAACATCATCTGGAAACCAAAAGAATCTGCAAATTCCAGCTGTTTCGAAGGAATGAGTTGCTGATCCATCTTTATGGGGGTGAAGCAAACCATTTTAACGGAAGTGTACAACCAAAAATGAATGGATAACAACTGTGTATGGTGCATAGATTAAGAACGTGATTGTGAATAGATTTTTAAGTTAGAAGATGGAATTTCTTCTTGTATAAGAGAAAAATGATAGGCAGTTCCATTGGCATTATTTATTCGATTTGCATATGCACTTGGTGAATGTTTCTTCGTATGGTTGTACAAGTGTTATTGCTGGACAGATGAAGATATATAAAGTGTTATGGCCCGACCTTGAAGCCTGAATTCTAAATCCAAATTTTTATTACCTCGAACTCGATCGAACTTGGATTAAATTTAATTACGAACTTGAGCTAACGTGAATACAACTAAATTGCCACCACCTTAGCGGTGGAGTTGTCTGTGTCTCCTTTTCCATGACAAAGAAGACAAATTCATGGTGAAAATCACAAAACAACCCTTCTTCCAGAAAGAAAGCCTGACACTTTTGTCAATTTCCCTGCTTCCAAGGTCCGTTCACGTTTGTCACAATTCAAAGGTCTGCTTGTGTAGCAGAGTCGGTAAGCCTGACTTCTTCCTCGTGACGTTTCGATAATACAGTGCATGTAACCCCTTAAAACCATCTTGTCAAAGGCAAGAAGTAGTACATCTTTGACGTCTGTCAATGACAATTCTGCATCTTTACGGATCCCTGATTCCGAATTCAAGTAGACAGATTTGAGTTTCAAGTTTGAACTCAATCTAGTTTATATAGAACTTAAAAACTAAACTTGTTCTAATTTATCAATGTATCAATTTGTTGAACCAGATTTGAAACTTATACATAGAATATAATATGAAAATATTTCAGTCAGTCAAGCTCGAGTCGAGCTTTGGGTCGAATTTCCTGTACCGAAAGCTTTTTGAATGCAAACCAGTTGAATCAAAATTTGGATCAACCCATGTTTTCAGGCGTGTAGTAAAGATGATTGCTTTGCTTGAAAGAACCAAATATAGCAATGAAATATGATCATGTGGTTACTGCGGCTGATTGATTTGCACCTTACTCATAATATTATCCACAATAGACACGGAAAATTTTTATTTCATTCCAAGGTGTTGGTTGCAGTATACAATTCATATACAAAGGGTAGCCTGGAAAATCATGACTTTGTCATAAAAAAACAACCTTAAACAAGGTTTGTGATGGCAAAGGCAAGGAACCTGTTGTCACCGCCAAAGCCAGGCTAGACCGAGACAACCATGTAAGAACTGCTTAGAGCAACTATACACATCCGGAGAGACCACTTCTAAAAGAGACACTTGTAAAACTGAAAAAAACAACAGACTCCGCGAGACTGAAATAAAGAAAGCTTTGGTCGACAGAGACAAAAGCTTAAAACACTGGGCATCAGACATCCAGCATAAATGGAACAAGGACCTAACTAGGTAATAACAGGAGCCACAAGTGAAAACTTGAACTAGGGCTTGGTATCTGTATTCTCACAAAACTTATGGCCATGACATTGGCCTCCTAGGTATGGAGGCTAAAAGGTTTAACAGGCTTTCCATCTGAAGAGAGCCTGCAAAAAGAGAAAAACTATGGAGAAGTGATCAGCCAAAGTTTCCTGGAAAACAACCAAGCCACCGAGTTACCTAAAAAGTCTGCTGAATGCTGCTACCCATGTCAACTATAACCTAAAAGAACATAAACTGTCTGCAATAAGTAATATCACACTGGAGTTCCTGAAAACTCCCTCATCCAGTTTCATGTGTTTGATTCAACCTATTTGATTCAGGGAGCAAGCGTCTTTCCTTGCCTAGTTAGAAGAGTATGTCACAACTCCACAAGTTCTCCACAAGCAACCCAAATATCTTGCCACTGATTGAACTGCAGTTTTGGAGATTCAACCCTACGAGTGTCCTGCCCAGTTTCTTGAGGCATGAATAGCTCTTACTTGATACTTGGGAACAACCTGACAAGGAAAGAACTTGAAGATTTAGCTGCTCTGCACTAGACAGGACAGCGATGCCAAAATCAGTAATTCCGCATTTAGACACATCAAGATCAGAGAGAAACAGGCAATTTTTGGCAATGGCTGCCAAACTAGAATCAGTGATCCTCCTGCAGCCATCCAAGTTCAAGCATTCTATGGTCGAACCATGTAGCGTAACCAAGGCTACAACTACTTCATCAGTCAAACCCAAGCAGCCTCCCAGATTCACCTTAACAAGTCCTGCCTCACAACTCTCTAGCAGTGGAAGAAGGCCTGAATCTGTAATTCCACACAGCCCACTGAGGTCAACATTTTGAAGCTGTGGACATAATTTTCCCACCATGGCCAAGGTAGCGTTTCCAAACCCTGGGCAGTTCCTAATGGACAGGGATCGAAGAGAATTGCAAGGAGAGAATGCTGACGTTCCTTGAGCTACATCCCTTATTCCTGTGCACTTAACCAAACTCAAAGCTTTGAACCTTTTTCTGCAACTCGAGATTGCACTAAGAACCCCCAATTGGCTAATCCTGTTGCATTCTTCCAACTGCAGGCTCTCGAGAGATCCCACAGCTTTGGCAAAATTGATCAATCCATTGTCTGAAACAAAGCAACACTTGCGGAGACACATATGTCTCAGGTTCGTACAACCCTTTGCAATAGCTTCGAGACTCACATCTGTCATTCCTTGACATGAAGTAATTGTCAAAGAAACCAACTTTTGCAAGCCCTGAGCATTTCCCATCACCCAAAAGCCTCTCTCACTTACATGTTGGAGACCATGTAACACAAGATTGGCAACCGACTTGCCATAATGTCCAATTACAACAAGAGAAAAATCTGTGATTTTCAGACCCTGAAGCTTTACCTTTGATAAGACAGAGGAGGTTGAAGATACGAGGCTTGATAATCCACTATCACCAATAAGAGGGCAATCTTTAATAGAGATGGACTGCAAATTTGGGCAGAATTTCCCAACAGCTTGCAGCCCTTCATTACCGATCTTAGGGCAAGACTCAATAGTCAAAGAAGTTAAATTTGGACAGTTCTCAGCAATTGAAATCAAACCCTTGTTGGAAATTGAAGGACAATTGCAAATATCAAGCTTCTCCAACAGATGGCATTCCTTGGCCAGCTCGAGTAAACCTTCATCCCCGACAAGAGGAACATCACATAGCGAGAGGACCCTGAGAGAAGGGCATCCACGTGCTACTGCTGCAAGTCCAAAATTCGTAACTCCACGAAAGGGGTTGCTTCCCCTTATCAGGAGCTTGCCAAGTCCCCCGCGGCCATTGGTTCCAACAGCTATGGCAGCAAGTCTCAAGTCTGTTGCTTTCTTCCCTTCCAAGGACCTTGTGAGGTGCCCATCACTCTCAATTTCTTCATTTACCATTTGAACATCATCAAAAGCAGGAACAACCATCTCCTTGATGGTGGCCGTGCTTTTTCCATCATAAGTTTCAGCCCTACTGATACTGCTCAATAGCATAAGCCAGCGCTTGGAGACACCAGCACAGGAACTCCTTTCTTTTCCTCCAGGAATACGTCTGAAGATCTCAAATAGGCATTCATCTGGAAGAACATCGATTGATGGTCGCTTACCCTGCTCAAACTTGGTTGATCCGAAGAGAAACGGGGCACTAATGCGAGCTCGCTTGCAAGGAGGATTATAAAATCGACCCAAGTCCACAGGACTTGTGTAAAATGAACCCCCTGAACAGAATTCATCATCTCCTGCAAATCCCATCAACAACAACTCATGTAAGCCCAAAGGATCTAAATTTCAACAGGTTAAAACTGAACAAAGATACCTAAGATTTAGCACATAAATAGGAACCTAGCAAATCTAAAACAATTCATCTTCAGATTCTCACCCCGCAATCACTATACCCCTAAGATCAAAAATTAAGCTTCACCCAGAAGACAACATCCAACACTAAAACAAACCAACAGCAACCCAACCCAGAAAGCAGAAATCTTACCACTGTAGTTAACAAGAGCAGGCATGACTGAATCCCAATAAAGATGACACCTTGACGACGATTCTCAGAACCGAACAAGCTCACACCACCAACAACAACGAAGAAACAGATGAAAAGTAAGCAGATGAATCTTGAGTGCATCACCCAGAAGAGAACAGCTATTAAAGGTAAGAACTTGGAAAAACCCCAACAAAGAAGGGGCAAAAAGAGAGACAGGGCGAGAGAAAGACAGAAGATGAATGGAACCACTTGATCGTGTAATACTATAATGTCCTGAAGAGTAATGTGTATATATATATATATATATTTACATATATACACAAATATGTTGACAAATAGATATATACGATCTGCAGAGATACATTGCCTTTAGCTTCACTTTACATGCAATGTATTGTTCCTAAAAATCGGTCCGTCCACCTTTTTCTGGTCCAACGGCCTCCAGAGTCCTCCTTGCCATCCAGCCAACCGGTTACCGTCTAAACCCCACTTTCTCCTTTTTCTTTTTTCTTTGGTTTGTTTAGTTAAATTGAGTAAAGTTGGACTTAATCCTTATGGCCTACCATTGGAGCAGTTTGCAAGTCGCTCGTAAGTTCCTCCCCTCAAACTCCCATTTGTCCTCTTCAAAGCAAGTGGTGATTCATGATTGACTTTTGAGTTTTATTTATCTTTTAATCTGGATTATCAAACTTTATCAAGTAACTTCTTTTTTTTTCATTTGTTCAATATCATAAGTGTATTTATATGCACATTTAACTTATTACGACTAAGCAATACATAAAAGAGACTTTAAAAGAAAAAAACGAGATAAATTTCGGATAAAGATAAAAACATCGAAAAAAAGAAATACGAGTTCAATTAATTTATAAATTTATTTGATTAATTAATGATAATTTGGTTGTTAAAACTTTACTATGTTATAAAACCATTTGAAATTAGATATAACAATGCATATAAAAGCAAAGACAAATAAGGTTTTATAACAATGCATATAAAAGCAAAGCCAAAACACAAGTTGAGCCAAAAGTCTAGTTGGCCAAGTGCATAAACTTAGATGGCACTTGGGCTTTGTTGGAAATTAACAACTTGAAAAAGGGTGGATTTGCCACTTGCATGTGCTATTGCCAACCTTTTCTTAAATTATTATTATTAATCTTTTTACTAATCAACTTGCTGCTTTAGGTGTTAACAACTTGATATGAAATTAGGGGATATGTTGTTTACTAATGAGGAATTGGAGGATTAATTAGAAAAATGCAAGTGATCCCTTCAAATTATATATGTATTCAACCTCAAATTGGGTTTTCATTTATTTATTTTTTTGAATCATGAAAAATATTTTCATCCATAAAAAAGAATCATTTTACTTTTGATATGAAGTTTTGAATATTGTACTACTAATTTTAATAAAAGTATAATAAAATATATTTCAAATCTTAATTCAATAACTAAATTTAAGATAAAAATATTTAATTTTCTAAATATAAAAAGTATCAACTAATTTAAGCAGACATGTATATTTTTATTTAAAATTTTAATTCACAATTTTTATATAATATACTTTAATATTCAACTCTACATCAATAGTAACAATTGGTACAAATTAAAATTCCACAATACAATAATTTTATACAATACAAAGCACCAATTTAGGGCTTTGCTTTACTTTTGCTTTCTCTCTTAGCCATCACTTGTGACAATGCAAATAGGTGTAATTAAAGAATTGTGGGGGTACGTTGTGGGGCCCACACGTTCTTCTCTTGTCTCGTCTCATGTACATTGAATTTGGGCTTATGGGTTGATGCAGTGGTTGTTACTATATAAAGAAATTAAGAGTGGCGTGGCAACAAAACTATGGTTAGAGCCAGTGGATCTGCTCAATCACCTCTTCTAGACAAACTCACCAACTGGTTTTCCTCTTTTCTTCAACTTTCTTGTAATTTTCAGTGAGCAATATTAGACTAAAATCAAATGCACTCGTTTTCAAAGGCAATTGAAAATTCACAACGGAGTGTTTGGTTGAATGGGTTTAAGCTATATTTTAACTTATTAAAGAATATTAGGTGTTTGACTATGTCAAAACAACTAGTATATTTGTTTGGTTAGGAGCTAATTGGGTTGACTGATTCAATCTAATCAGTTATTTTATGAAAAACTACTCCAAGTAGCATTTCAACCTATCAGTTAATAAAAACCTTATTCAAAGATAATTATGCCTTCAAGCTCATTTGTCATCCTAAGCAACTAATAGCCCTTAAGTTTTTTCACTTTGAAAAGAGAAAATTATGATTCGTGTGTAGTTCTTCTAGAATCTCCTCAAGTTGTCTTCTCCAAATACTTAAAAATCATCGACTTGTCAATTATTATGATTATTATTTTGATAAATATTATTATTATTGTTATTGTTATTGTTTATTATTATATATCTTATGTTTTTATTAGAGTCATAAATTTAATTTCTATAAAATTAAATATCTAAAATTTAAATTCTTATAAAAATATTCAACGAAATAATATTTTGCACATAAACAGCTAATCCTAAATAACTAATTTTACCAAACATAAATAGCTTATAATTTTTTAAGTTATATCCTCATTGGTCATTTTGTACATAAACAGCTAATTTTAAATAATTAATTTTACCAAACATCTTTAATAAATAGCTGATGTTACCCGTGGGTTAAATCAAATGATATAATCTACTATCAATTAATAGTTGATAGAATCAGCTAACAATTAATGCAATCAGTTGAATGTGAAATAAGTTCGTTTTTTCAGTGTTTGAATTTGCAATGGATAAAATTAGATTAAGTTAATCATTGTTAGTAATGATTACCACCAATAAAGCATGTGACTACGAAATGGAAGATTTGTGTATAAGAAAGATAATGATTAAAAACTAATAAAAATATCGAATTATATAATTTTTTATTCAGTTTTTAATTTTTTAGTTTAATTTATTTTAATATTTTTATTAAAAATAATTAATTAATTAATCAATCAATCAATTTTTATTATTTAATAGTTTCTTATAACCAAAATAAATAAATTAATTTTCATTTAATAATCTCTTTTTAATTAATTTTAAATTCTTTTAAAGATAAGAACAAATTTTTCAATTATATTTTAAATTCTTTAATATTATTTAATCTTTAGCTGATTTTATAACGGTTTAAAGCCGGATGAATTTTTTAAATCTTAAATCTCTTATCTTACTGATTCAAATTTTGAACTAATCTTAGAAAAAAGATACTCTTCCTCCTACTTTGCAAGCCCTGGAATCATTGGTTCTCCGTCTCAATTTCATTCATGTTGAAGTTTCTAACCATACACCTCCCCTTCCCCTTTAACCAACTTGGACTAAGTAAACATATAAGAAAATTCTTAACAATTTTTTATTTCAAGTTTCAACAATTTTCCCATTCCATGAATCTCTTTCCAAAACCTTGTACCAACCATGAAAATTAGTTCCTCTTTAAGTATAGTCAAGTAGCTTTCATACGTACTCTTTCCTTGCAAGTGTTAGTTGGCTTGTTATATATCATACTCTACGAGTTGATTGAGCCCCAATCAAACCATTCCTTACTATTATATATATGCATATACGTACCCCACCATATGGATTCTCATTTTCAATAGTAGTAGTAATAGTGCATGCACATATTGACATTCATGCGTGTGTATCGAATAACATATACAAATTAAGCAAACCCCATCAAAGAGTCTAAGCCGGCCAGCTCTAATAAAAACGTATGTTCACACATTTCAAGAAGCAAGTGTCCAAGAGACAAGGTCCTCTGTCTAATTTTATAGTGTCTTATTGTGTCTAATAAATCTCACCCATTTATTTCTGCGGAACCTGCATTTATTTATGCAGGATACAATAAGATACCATAAAACTGGACAGAAGATCTGAACTCTCCGAGCAAACCATTAAGTTGAGAGATATTGAATAGTTATACAATATAATTAGCACACGATTCATGCATTTATATATAAAGAAAAAGGTATTACCAGAAGATGAATTGTGGCTACACTCATATTAAGCAAATAAAGATACTGTCTTTATCAGTTGTTCACATTGCCTGCTTAAGTATATGTTGGATTTGGATCGGTTTATATATGTTTTTCTTGCTTTGGACGAACCTTTACAGATAACCATGGTGGAAAAACTATAAAAGTGTAAGGTGTTGATGTTTTGCAGTGATGATCGTATCAGATAACAGTGACGCCTGCGGGGACGAATCCCAAGATGTAGTGATCATGCGAAGGTTCAATGTTCTTCCAGCTAAAACATAAACCGAATCACGCTATCCATGTGTTTCAGTGTCTGCTCCATCGAACGTGGGACAAAGTTTCCATCTTTTGCTTTTCTTTTTCATCTAACTTGCTTATTTTAGTAAGCAAGGACCATATCACACGTTTACATTATTCTGTATCTACTCTATTACATATATATAAATGGGAACATAAGGGTTGTTCCCATGGTTGAGTACTCATTCTTTTTCTAACTAACAAGTGACACCTATGTACCTATGTGTCATCTTCCTAGTACTTGCTCATCTTTCATGAATTTCCCATTCTTCTTTTTTTTTTTTAATTTGAATTCCTCCATTCTTATAATTTAAGGTAAAAGACATCCACTATTTCCCTATAATTTTTAAAAAATACCTAAGTTTTATAATTTTAAAAATTTTCTTAATTTTCAATTTCTTAAACTTTGATTAAAAATAACAACAAAACAGACACAATATGAATATCATATATGAACTAATAAAATTATATTAATATAATAACCTCACTTAATTTTTAAATCCGAACCGAACTAATTAAATTTGATTTAAATTAATAATTAGAATAAATCAAAATATATTAATATAGTAACCTAATTTAGCTTTTTAAACTCGAACATAACTAATTAAATTTAATTTAAATTAATTAGATTAAATAAAATTTCATTAAGAGTTTAAGAATATAGTTTAATTATCATGCAAATAATATTTTGTCTTAAGTCTAAATTTTTTTTTAAAGATGAAAATTAGAGAGAATTTTTTTAATGAAAATTTTAAAAGATTTAGTTGTAAATGATGTCTATATTTTTTTAATCTTATAATTTAAATACGTATAGAATAAACTCGTTTTACATATTGAATAAACTATAATAAAAGAGGCGGATGATGCTAATTTCCCACACCTACTCAAATTCAGACATTCAGACATAGCTAGCCAGATCAGGCAGCTTAGTACTGTGATTCTTAAACATATGTAATTGTCTATTAACTTGTCGCAGAAACTGGTCTAATGTACACTTATCAGAATGATAAAGTTCCCACTTCGTCCTGTGTTCAGTGACTAATTTTCTCTTTTTTGAAAATCGGACCATATCGGTCGGTTTGATCAGTTCGATCGGTGACTGGTCGGCTATTTGGTCCGGTTCACCCTTAAAAATCAGTTCTCAATTGAACCAGTAAGAACCGATCAAAACCGATCAATTAATTGGTCGGACCGGTGGTTCAATAAAATTTTTATTTTTTGTTTTTTTTTGATATATTTTTGTATTTTTTTAATATTATTAATATTATATATAATTAAATATAATTATTGCATAATTATGACGTCATATCGGTTCGACCGGTAGTTGAACCGATCAAACCGATGATCAATAAAACTTCCGATTCGATGACCGGTCCGAATTTCAAAACATTGCTAATTTTCAATTTACTTTGTTGGTTTAGTATCAAGTTGTCTTCCAGGAAGCTCAAGAGCTCAACATTATGAGGTACAGGCACTAAGACATTCTATGTCTATCACACATTCCTCGTGATAAATAGATAAGAAGAAGAAGTTAATGATTAGCTGAGCCATATGTTAAAATAAAATGAAAGGCAAGGTGCACGTTTTGGTCAAACAGAATTGTTGAAGAACACGAACATGGGGCACTTACTATATTCCAACCACTGGTTTCTTGTATTGTATGGTATATATGATGATTCCTTGTATTCATCTAGTTGTTCAAGCTGTCCCTTTTCTGCTCGTTTTCTTTTTTAATTCTCAACCAGCATTCACATGCTATGGACGGTGGTGTTCTTTTGTGTGCATGTTCCTTTTGCTGCATTATTGGTTAACTAATCACAGTATGGGTCATGGAAGCTCTAGTGGCCCCTCCATTGAAGGCCTTACACCGGGTAAATTTCACCGAACAATAGAACACCATTGTCGATTGGATTTCTAACGGAGAATGATATTATGTGATCGGGTCGGTCATGCTAGACTCAAGCCTAGGCCTAAACATAGACAACCCATTCATAAATGTTGACTGCCTACTTGAAAGGGAAGACCTAAACCTAGTACGTATTTTTCAGATATAAATTCATTACCTCATCATGAGAAAGGTACGACTTTGAAAAACCATATTTTTCTTTATTCACTAGTCACCAAAACTCTCTCAAGAGACTGACTTGAGCGTCGGAGGGGCCTATCGGGAATCAACCTCCGACGTGCCTTTACTGTTTTGCAGGTATCTCTCAATCAGAATCAGTCAATCTCATAGATCCAAGCAGCAGCGCCCAGTCCCACCAGAATCCGACAGAACCATTACGAGACACAAGTGATGAAGAGCATAGGCTTAGAAGCGCAAACAAACACTAGGAAGGGTCTAATGTAACTATCAGATTGTGAGATAAATAAGCCTTTGACAACATATTCTAGTAGGCAATGCATCAGTACTGCAAGTATCAAAAACCAATTACAGTGGGCCTTAGACATGGCTTTTACTGTTATATGTACAATCCTGTATGAATATGGCTTAATGTGAAACCTTCAATATGCTGATGTTGATTGGGAAGTGAATGATATAATCAATCAGTCAAGGGTTTAAGTATACAAACTTCCCTTGCCAACTCCACAAAGCTCCCTTTCCTAGAACTCTTGCAATCGTCAGAATCGGTGGCTGAATCCAAGCAACAAGAATAGTCGTAATGCTTGTTTTACCCTTTTCGCAGTTGGAAGTAATTTTTATGTTCCGACTGTTGTTTCATCATTCCTCTAAGAATGCAGTAAGAACATCTGAAAAAACATATAGAAATTCTGCTTCTGCTTCTTTCTTTTTTTGACCACGGCATCTCACTTTGTCTGTAGCTAGAAATTAGAACAGATTACAACTTGGAAAGCAGCCAATTATATACATACGCAGCAGTATAATTCGTACTACACAACCTTGTAAATGATCACAGGAAGCAAAGTGAACCTCTTATCTCAACGTGATTCAAAGATGATACAGTAGATATATCAAAGCAAGTTAATGTTCAAAGCAGCCCTACAAAGAGATAATTGCTTGTTAAATAGATCATCAGCCAAATTGTTGCGTCATATCTTAATTCCTTGATCGAACAGGGGAGATGCAATTCCCTATTTCCCTTACTCCAACCAAATAGTGTTGATGGTCTGCCTTTTGGGTATGAGAGAAGCCAGATCTACCCCAGCACAGTGATGGGTAAAATCTCCTACTTAGCATTTGCCTGTGCAGATCTGGAAGAAATGCAAACAGTGCATCACTAAACTTTCTTTGGCATTCTTCTAACAGAAAAGCTTTTGAACCCACTTTCTTCACATAGAATTAATTATGTAGTATGCTTGGCAGATAGATATCCATTTAGCAGTTAGCAAGTGACCACACAAGAAAATAAGAAAACAATTGCCGGATTTCCAATTTGTAATGAAGTTGGTTTGAATTCTTCGACCATTACAGCAGAAAAGTGAATCATATAATCATGTATGCTTAACCATATATACACTTATTAATTGGTGTATAAAGGTAGACTTGTATTCAAAGACAATCAATGGCCTTGATATACGCGTGGTCACGTATCAACCCAACCAACTAAGCAAGGAGAAATCAGAGTCCATGAAGCTTGTCTACAAGCACTAACAAATAGTTAAGTCAATTAGGTAGTTCTTGGCAAGAAACAGTGAAGCTCTTCTCCACCATAAAATGTCAAAAATGGTTACGACAAACCAAATAACTAGATGCTTGAGAACTTGAGAAAGACAAATTTGCAGAAGTTCTACACAATAGTTGGACGCTAAATCTCAAGTGACATTTCAAGATATGGCATGGCCAAATACATGTGTGACTTAAAAGAGTCTGCATTGTGTAGAAAAGTTTATAACTTTCTGAAAAAAGATCATGAAGTTAGAGCCCAAAGATGTTTCTACTTGCCCAAATCAATACAAATGCAAAGTGTGGGGAGAGAGCATTGGATTACATACACGAGCCCTTGAGATGCAAACGAGGTCATTCCTTGTCGTTGCTTGTGCTTAGGATTGGAAGAGCAAACCACACATACACGACCATGGCGTTTCACAATCTCGCAGAACTCACACATCTCCTCCACAGATGATCTCGCTTTCATGGATACTGAAGAATCCGCAAAAGGGCTTATAAAATCGTTGTTCTTTTTTCTTTCAACGCGCTAAAAGAACACAAATTATGAAAAGTGAGACAAGTACTTGACCCATTAGGATTCATTCAATTCACTACAATCAAATGACATGTAAGACCTAAACGACCAGGAGCTAATGAACCATTCAAGATCAAACAATTCAACAACCCAAGCACACACTGAGAACCGTAACCGACCAATTGTGGGTTGACATCAACCGGGAACGACAGTTGAAGTAGGGTGGGTAGGTACTGTGTACTTTGCCTTGAAATGGACCCAACCTGTTCGACTAAAAGCCTGAGAGATTGGTTTGTGGTAGCTGGACATAGAAAGCTCACGGAACATGTTGGCCCATAGAGTTTTGCTCAAGTGATGAAACAGTAACTTTCCAAAGCCTTAAATCTTGATGGGCTTTTATCAGACAATGCACATAGATATAAAGTATACACCTTATACATACAATTAGGCTTGATAATAAATGGAATTTGATTATTTTAGATCAAGAAAGCGTGACCGAGTTCGCTCAACTTATCCAAAAAAAATGTTGAATTCCTTAAAATTAAAAATTAAAATGATATTGAGTAGGCGTGGCACTAGCTGGACCTCGAGCTTAGGCTCTGCCCAACATGGCTTGAGTCTTTATGTATGTTTGGATGGGCTTATATTAGTAAAATTTTTGTCAGTAGAGTTTTTTTAAAAATCGATTTTCTAATAAATCAGTTGACTGTTTAACTATCATTTAAAAAGAACTTTTTTGAAAGAGCTTCATACAATAGACTATTTGGCAACATAAAAATAAAAAGCACTTTTAATTTTAACTATATTTTATTTTGTAATAAAAATTATTTATGC
>JAOTIZ010000202.1:351946-363029 GCA_027123425.1 Erythroxylum panamense | reverse complement strand
GGCCAAACAATTTTGGCCTGTGACTCAGTCACCCTAAGCCAAAATCGGATTAGGCTGAACGAATCGGGTCAAAATTGACATTTCTATCAAATAAGATTATTTATTACCTAAAAGGTTAAGGTTGTTGTTATTGGTATTATTGTTCTTATTATTCTTATTCTTCTTATTATTATTATTAAATTTTATAAAACACTAATTTATTAATTATATATTTTAAATAAATATTTAACGAACCTGGAATAATAAATTTTTCCTGTAATTAATGACAAATTCTATGGTAGTATTATGATTTTCGCACCAATTGGCGTCGTATCAATTGAAAAACAGTATTAAAAAATTTTAAATATCGGATAATTTTTCGGGTTATAGAGGTGATTATGATCAATGCTAAACAATATAGAGTATTATCCGAAATACAAAATATAAGAACCAAAATGTAACTTGAAATAAATTATGAATTAAATATCAAAAAACCCTAAAAATCTACCTAGTCTCACTCTCCAGCTTTCATCTCTGTCTCTTTACTCCTGAGTCAAAGTCACCTCTTCTCGTCATCAGCGCTTCTTGTCGTGTCTCTACGCATCCTTTCAAGCTTAATATGCTTTGATCTCGCCTCCTCTGCTCTAGGGGTGAGCATTCGGGCTAATCGGGCCAAATTTGTACTGTTCGGGTATAGCCCGAATAACCCGAAATTTTTTTCATGTTACCCGATCCGAACCCGAAATTGTAATTACCCGAACTTTTCGGCCCGAACCCAAAATCGAAGTTACCCGGCCCGAACTCGAAATTTTAATTACCCGAACTTTTCAGCCCGAACACAAAATCAAACTTACCCGACCCGAACCCGAAATTTCAATTACCACATGCTTAAATAGCCTAGAGCAATTGTGTTCATCAGAACAATGCTACAGTTAATAACTTCATGGCCATATTAATAGGTATTGTATCCTTCAGTTTATTTCTGAAGCCACTAGCCTCAGCAGGCAGTAACAACATATTAAAGTTCAATCAAGAGGGTGCTGCAAACATTTACTGCAACAACCCAGCCCAGAATAATTTCAAAATGATATTATAAAACAACAGGATAGTATATGCACTTATGCAGGGATCCTCTGAAGTAAAGTACCAGAATGATTGAATTATCTCATGAACAACAGCACTAAAATGAAAAAAATTATCATGTGTTCATAACAAGTAACTTTAATTAACATATCTATCATGAACACATGAATCTCACCAAACATGGAAAGGAATGGTTAAGTATATGGAAGATAGGCAGACATGAAACCTTACTTATATATTCTACTAGGAAGGTCACAGTAATAAAACTGAGGGTGACAAATTCTATCTATGCATCTCTAATTTGAAATGCATCTTTTCTTTTCTTCTTGCTGGATTGCTATAGTCGATCCCAACATAAGTTAGGATGCAAATGTTTCTTTCATTAAGCAGCATCACTCATCTAATTTCCCTTTAAAAATTTTAAATGTAAAATTACCTAGAGAAATATCTTATATTGAAATATGCTACTTCTGACAGACTTGCGTAGTGTGTGCACATAACAAGTAAAAAAATAGATCAAACAACAGTAAAAAGCATCACAAGTAAAAGATGATTTCAATCAGAGAAGTATAAACATCTTCAGAAACAAGTTGATGCACTGTTAAACCATTGAATAGAGGAATAAAAAGAGAAGATACGTTGATGTGGAAGCCAAAGCCACACCAGCAAAAAGCACCACCAGGGACGCACGCACCAGCTATGGTGACCAGGGACGCACGCACGCAGAAGGCACCACCAGCCCCAGGCACAAGGGACACACCACGCGGAAGCACGCACCAGGGACGCACCAGCTGGAGGAGGCTGACCCACCAAGGGAGACGCACCATAGACGGAGGAGGAACCGAGAAGGCAGAAGACAAACCGAGAAGAAGAACCGAGAAGACGAAGGCAGAAGGCAGAAGGCAGAACTAAGAAGACAAACTCAGAAGGGAGAAGGCAGAGGCGAGAAGGCAGAAGGCATCAAGGCAGAACCGAGAGGCGAGAAGGCGAGAAGAAGAATCACTGAATCGGGAAGTTAGGAAGCCCTAATTTTAATTCAATTCAAACTAATAATCCTAAGGAGAAAAACTTAATTCGGGTAATCAGGTAACCCGAATTTTTTTCGGAGTTACCCGATCCTTACCCGAAATAATTCGGGTAATTTTCGGGCCGGCCCGATTTACCGAATTTTTACCATTTTGTTACTCGAATTAATTCGGACCGGGCCGGGCCTGCCCGAATTATGCTCACCCCTATAAAATAGAACTGGGCAAGTGGAGCAAACAGGAAAAATTTGGGAAAAAATGGCCACCTAAGAGGCCGCACGCGCCCACACCCACCACCAGTGCGCGTGGGGAAACGTCTGGTCGGTCGGACTTCATCTTCCTCGCCCGGCTGACTGGTATCCGGGTCGCCCGACCTGATTTGTGACCCGGTTCGGAAAAAAACTTCATATCTTTCTCAATGTTTATCCGTTTTCAACAAATTTGGTGTCGTTAGAATTAGAATTTAAAGATCTATCAAACCCCTCAATCAATTTCACGAAAAAGGCTACTAAAAATGGTTCGAAAAAATTGAAGAGGAACGGTTATGGTTCGGTTCTTCGAGTTCTTGAGGTTTACAAAAGACAACAACAAATGTAGCAACCTACTATATGTTTTGACACCAAACCGAAACAAATCAACAACATCAAAACTGATTTCACAAAACACAATTAACAAAAAAAAAATCTCCAAATTCCATGAAATTAATATATTGAAAATGACCCAAAATTAGCAGTCACAGTTAAGGTTAACCTGGCTCTGATATCAATTAAAAGAAATTTTAACACAAAATTTTAGATTAATTTCATAATTAATTAACACAATTAATTAACCCTAAGATTGCAACTTGCTATATTCAATAATAGTATGGATAAATACTAGGAAATTGTAGAACAATTGAATCCATTGTTGTTTTTTGTGAAGTGACATAACAGAGACGCAGAGGATTGACTATTACTATTCCGAACCCTGATTAGAAACCAGTACAGTTCTCAATGGGGCGACTGTCTTTAAGGTTGGCTAGTTATAGGGCTTCCTGTATATTATAATACATAGGCCAAGCCTACCCATCATTAACAAGCCCATGAACACAGGCCCAATGACACATTAAATAGAGAATTACCATTGACATCTAATTAATTGGGCTTGTACAAAATAATTTTTTATTATGCTAGTCTACAATTATGATAAAATTATATTATTCTGGTTATGTACATTTTGAAGTTTCTTATGTGGATTTGCGATATGGAGTAGCTAGCTTAGATGGTTATGTGATCAAACAATATTTAAACAGATTAATCTCTCGATCAGCTGACAAAAAGGGAAGTGAAATGGATTAAATGACCTTGATCTTGTATTAACCTTTCACGAGTAGCTAAGGTCACTAACTTTAACTTTAAAATGGGTACATAAATGAGGTATACAAAAAAGCCTAAATTCGGTTCAATCAATATCATATACAATTTATAAAAAATATAATATGTTCTAGATGCAGACTTGTAATAAAAAATGCCGTTAAGTCGAATCGGGTTTTGAGATGTTTTTTTTGACCCAAATTTAGTTTGAAATGTTTGACTTGAGTTCGAGTTTGATAAAATTTTGATTGACTCAAAATTTGATTAGACTGAAACATTAAATTCAAACTTGAATCTAATAAGATTTAACAATTATAAAATAATTATTCATTAATATTCAAAATGATGTTTTGTATGCGAAAAAAAAAGATATTCGAGTTAAATTCAATCTAAATCAAATTAGATTTAAATTTAATTTTTCTTAAAGAGATTAAAGAATAATTCAAAACTCAATTAATTTAAATTAAATTTATGATGCTACACTTAAAGACTATTTCTCTATCTAGTATCTACCACATGGAAATCTGAAGATAATTTCAACTCTATACAGAAGGGCCATACCACAATTTATGAAGTTTTAAGGGACTACTTTGGAGTTCCATAATTTTTGGAGAGAATAGGCTGTGGATATTCTCTGATGCCAATGGGAATTATTCCAACACTTGCCTCCTCGAATATTCTTGCTTTGGCTTCACCGTTACCTTATGTTAACTCCATCCCTTCACTTTCCCGCACTCTCCCTCACTTTTCCACCGCCCAAGCACAACTTTAGCCAAATAGCAAACATACCCAGAATCACTCAGTGAGGAATAAAGCTAAAGATCCTTGCTTTTTGCGCGATGAAGTTTGGGAAGAGCCTTAGCAACCAGATCGATGAGGCATTGCCTGAGTGGCGAGACAAGTTCTTGTCTTACAAGGAGCTTAAGAAGAGGCTGAAGCTCTTAGACCCTTACAAAGCCGGAGAGAGGCCCAACAAGCGCCTCAGGTTGGAAGAAGAAGGAATGACTCGGGAAGAAATCGATTTCATCAAGTTGTTGGAGGATGAGCTGGAGAAATTCAACGCCTTTTTCATGGAGAAGGAGGAAGAGTACATCATCAGATTGAAGGTAGCGTACGTTGTTTTCTTTTCTTTATTCATTTTCTTGATTTGTTCTTCTTTTTGTTCTCCCGCTAGGAACGGTTTTGATCCGTTGCCTGGTTTCCCGGAAAACTGACCGGAGAAAAGTACAGAATTTTAATTACTTAAGTTGAATTTGATTGGAACTTAATGTTAGATCTTGACATTGTTGAACGAACAAAGGGCTATTGTAAGGGGGAGTTAAGGCGGTTGAATGAACAATGTCACTTGGTTTGTTTGGACCCTTTAACTGTCAACTGTAAGAATAACGATTTGATTCTGTTAGTCCAATTTTAAAGACAACATTTGATTTCTTGTATGGTTGCTACCTCCTGAAATTGATTGATTTTGAGGTTAGGACATAAGCTAGTCAAAGATTGAAATTTGAAACTAAAATTCTGCAACTCTGGTGCAGGAGTTGCAAGATGGGGTTGCGAAGGCCAAGGGTTCCATTGGAGAGACGATAAAGATTCGTAAGGAGATCGTAGACTTCCATGGAGAGATGGTTTTACTGGAGAATTATAGTGCCTTGAACTATACAGGTGATTGATTCATTAAGTTATGGTCTTAATACAGGTTTCTGGTTGGGTTTTATGTGTTGTGCTTGAAAATGCTGTGTTGTTCCTTGGACAGGATTGGTGAAAATACTAAAGAAGTACGATAAAAGAACCGGTGCACTTATTCGCTTACCCTTCATACAGAGGGTGTTGCAGCAGCCATTCTTCACTACCGATTTGCTATACAAACTTGTTAAAGAATGTGAGACAATGCTCGACGGCCTCTTCCCCGTGAGGGAATCTGCATCTTATGTGGAAGCGGGTGAAGGGTCATGTGATCCTTTTACTTCTCCTACGTCCAAGAATGATTGTATAATCAGAGTACCTAAGGAACTTCCAGAAATTGAGCATATGGGGAGCTCGTATATGAAGAGCACTATATCAGCTTTGCGGGTTTTGCAAGAAATTCGGAGCGGAAGCTCCACCGTAAGTGTTTTTTCGTTGCCACCATTACAGTTAAATTGGTTGGAAGATACTTGGAAGAAAGTTCTTGTCATGGAACAAGTAGCTAAGTCTTAGGATAGGAATGACAATACTTTGTTCAAGGAAAGCGAGGTCCTTCACTTTTGTACTTACTCTGCTCCTTTACATATAATGCATATGTCAGATACTAACACCAATGTAAGATTTTATAAATGACGTTGTAGTTTGAGTTCTGTATCACAACAATTATATCCATATATACAAGTTTTCTGTTTGAAGATTTGGTTATAGCTTTTGCATCTTGTACCTTTTAATTGTATGAAATTCTAACATGTGCATAAAACTATGAATGTTTGAGAATTGAGAATGTCCTGATGACACTGATTTGATTCTGTTAAAAGAAGAATTATCAGGAGAATCGTTCTTGCTCACTTCAGCTTCAAGGTTGATTACTTGTTTACTTGTTTCAATTTACCAGAATATAGAACACAGCTAGAACCCAACTTGGAAATTAGAGCTCCAACAATTGCAATATGACCTTCCAAGGCTCTATACTCTTTGTGACTGATAGCGAAGTAGTACCATGAGAGAAATGCAACAAGTAGTACTGAAAAGAGAGTTTTACAGAAGAACTATGCAGGTGCTTGTACTTACAGCAGAAAAAGAAATTGAAGTTGGTGTCAGATCAGATCTTCATAAAAAGAACTTGGAAAATAAAGAGGAGGAAGTAGCAGTAGAAGAAGAAGAAGAAGGAGAGAAGGTAGCAACTTGATAGACAGAAGGGTGTAATAGTTCAAAGCAATCCCATCAAGAGTTGATCTTGCAACTGATTAGAAAATTCTTATAAAAGACATGTGAAACTTGCCAAAAGTATTGTCCATTGAAAATGGTATTTGTGGTGTTGGCCAATATAGGATTGTTCTGTCCTATACACAAAACTCTAACAAACTCCAGTTCAAATGCCACCATATAACAGCTAAACAATACTTAAAAGATATCTTCTCTGGCCAATGCCTCCAACTTTCTGCAAGTACCAAACTGTTCGTGACATGAGACCTGCCACTGTGAGTTGTGCCCCTTACGTGAATCTGAAGTTGCTCTAGTTCCAATCCTGTGGTTCCATCAGATTCGACGTTGATCGAACTAAAGTCACAAGCCATGCAAACACAAAACTATAATCTGATATAAAGTTCATGTGAATGCGAAGAAACAATGCAAGGGAAGAGAAGGAAAAGTTGACAGTGAGTTCGGAAGAAAAATATTCAAAACGCGTCAAGAGAGGATAAAGCTTCAGGATCAATCAAAGGAATAGGAAGTACAGAAAGAGAGCCAGCTTCATTATCATTCCTTCAAGAAAGATGCAATGCAATACAAAGCTTTGCAAGATCCACTTTACCCACTTTTCCCATAAACAAAACCAAAATCACAAGGAAACCACTACTTTTAGTTTACACGGTCCCACGCGTCTCCACTAAGAAAAGGTCGACTCATAGTGATTAGCTTCTGTGTATAAATACTAAGTGGTGATGCTGAATCGTAGCAGGAATGGAAAATGGAAGTCATAGCAGGCCTGGTAGTGATCTTGACGATTGTTTTGCCTGTGACAGGTCAATTGAAAACTGGGTTTTACTCATCTTCCTGTCCAAAAGCTGAGGATATAGTTAGGTCCACTGTTGAATCACACTTCAATACTGATCCTACAGTAGCAGCTGGATTGCTGAGGCTTCATTTCCATGACTGTTTTGTTCAGGTTAACTTGTTCTTCCTCTCCACTCACATGAACCGTATCTAGACAGAGTGTCACTAATATCAGTCAACTCTATATTTTCACACGGTTGTGATGGATCAGTGTTGATCTCAGGCTCTTCTGCTGAGAGGACTGCCCCTCAGAACCTTGGATTAAGAGGATTTGAAGTGATCGATGATGCAAAATCACAACTGGAGGCCATGTGTCCTGGAACAATCTCGTGTGCTGATATACTCGCACTTGCAGCTCGAGATTCTGTGGGCTTGGTAATCACTTTTCTTCTCTTTATCATGCCTGAAACACAATTGAAGTAAACTAACAGTAAACAGTTTACTGATTCAGAGCGGAGGTCCAAGTTGGCCAGTCCCTACAGGAAGAAGAGATGGCAGGGTCAGTTCGTCTTCTCAAGTTTCGAACTTACCTTCACCTCTGGATTCCATCGCCGTTCAGAAGCAAAAATTCGCAGCTAAAGGACTCGACGATCATGATCTTGTCACTCTAGTTGGTATATATATATACGTATTACAATCTTGTCAAGTTATAATAAGTGTGTTTATAAATATAACGTGACATTCCTGTTTGCAGGAGCACATACCATAGGCCAAACTGATTGTCGATTCTTCAGCTATCGTCTCTACAACTTCACAAGAACAGGCAACGCAGACCCAACAATAAGCCAACAGTTCCTGACGCAGCTCCAAGCTCTGTGTCCAAAAGATGGAGATGGTCTGAAACGAATTGCTTTGGACAAAGATAGCCAGACCAAATTTGACGTCAGCTTTTTCAAGAACGTACGTGACGGTAATGGAGTTCTGGAGTCAGACCAGAGACTGTTGGATGATGCTTCAACAAGCAGCTTCTTGCAGAAATATGCTGGCAATATACGAGGTTTGCTTGGGCTGCGTTTCGAGTTTGAGTTCTCCAAAGCTATGGTTAAAATGAGTAGCATCGAAGTGAAGATTGGAATTGAAGGAGAGATCAGAAGAGTATGTTCCAAGTTTAATTAACTTGATGAAGAAAAGCCATTGTTGTTGCTCCATAAACATCAAAATTAAAAACTATCAGAAATGTGATCATCAAGTGAGAGATTCTTACAACTTTCTGCTGAGAAGTACCAAATGGGAATTACGTAGGATTTATGAAATGTAAGGGAAAGAAATATAAATGCATGTAAAATTAGAACATATGTATAATAATAATAAATAAATATTCTACTTTTGATTAACAAGGGTAAATAATATAATTAATATTATAAAAATTTATTAAAAATATATTAAATAGTACATATTTATCATTTTATTTTTTATATTTTTTTTCTCGGAATGAAATTATAGTAGCTAATAAAAATATGTGTAACAGAAAGTTTCCCATGTTTTTGTTCCACGTATCTTGGACGGGAAACGAAGACCACAAAAGCAATTAACCCTTTTCAGGATTCTACACGAAAAACCATTTTCTTGCCTAATTTCTAACGTTGAAACGATCAAAGTAATAAAATTTAAATGTTTTGATAAAAAAGTTTTGATTTTTAAAGAAAAGACAATCAGAAAAGGTGTTGGCTTTCCCAATGCTTCAATGGTGTAAAAACTAAGTATTGTTATTATATTTATTTTATCTACGAGTTTGTGTCCTTTTTAAATTTTGTAATGAAATTTCAAGAAGCTTATCTAATATAGATTTTAGTAACTGTAGCATAATCTATTTAATAGTCATACAGAGATACACGAACACAGGAACCTAAAAGTGTTCTCTTTGTCTTTACGACTACTTGAACCGCCATTTCAAGCCAAAGCACACCTCAATATCTATCCCACATCCCCTCGATTTCAACTCAAGGGTGCCGTGTACTCCATCTTTGTCGTTTGAATTCTTAATTGCATTTTCTTCTCAATCTCAATCACCTCACTTTGTCTACAAAGATGGCTTCTTTTACTCCTATTTCTTCCCAATCCAATTCTCTGTTTAACAACACCTGTCATCTCTCTGTAACACCATCTTCGACGAATTTCCAATCTGGGTTTGTCCCCAAAAGGGTGCCTTTTCGATCTCAAGTTCCCGCTTTTGCCAAAATGCCACCGAGAACTGCTGCAGTTGTGACGGCCACGACGGCGGAGACGCCCAAAAAGCGGTACCCTGGTGAGGCTAAAGGTTTTGTGGAGGAGATGAGGTTTGTGGCTATGAAGTTGCATACGAGAGAGCAAGCAAAGGAAGGGGAGAAGGAGGTTAAGCAACCAGAAGAGCGAGCTGTTCCAAAATGGGAACCTACTGTTGATGGGTACTTGAGGTTTTTAGTTGACAGCAAGTTTGTTTATGATACTCTTGAAGAGATTGTTCAAAAGGCGGCTTATCCTTTCTGTGAGTTTCTTTTTTAATAACTATGTAGTTACTGTTTAACTATATTGTTCTGATGAGGAAGAATCGTTTTTTTCTGGTTTTGTTTTGGATTCTCCGATCTGGGTGTGTTCTGATGTTTAGGATAAGCGAACTTGAGGTACCTTTTTAGTTGATTGTAGCGAGTTTGACAAGTTTTTCTTCATTCTCTGAGTGATATGAAGATGAACTTGTTGCTCTTGGAGTATTAAGTCCTGAAATCAGTTTTTCTGTCCCCCTTTAGATGCCGAGTTCCAAAACACTGGTTTAGAAAGATCTGAAAAATTGGCAAAAGACTTGCAGTGGTTTAGAGAGCAAGGTCATGCCATTCCAGAGCCTTCTTCTCCAGGTGCTACTTATGCACAATATCTGAAGGACCTGTCTGAGAAGGATCCTCAAGCATTCATCTGCCACTTCTACAATATATACTTTGCTCACACTGCTGGTGGTCGAATGATCGGGAAGAAGGTAATCCGATCAATCTCAGAATGGTCTGCATTCTATACGAAAGTGCATGATCTTTTTGTGAATATGCCTGTATACCATTGGTTTTGCCTGATTTGTGATCTCATATTTATACTTATTAGTATATTTTTCTCGTTATCATTCTTAACCTTTTTTTAGTAGTGTATTTTTATTATTATTGTTGGTGTTATTGTTATTATTTATCCTCTACTTTTCTATTTTTATTGATTTTCGTATTACCTTTTTTGTTTTGTATTGTTATTCTATTTTCTTAATTTTCTCTTTTCATCATTATTATATTGTCTCATTTGCATGTGGGTCCACCGGAAACAACCTCTCTATTATGTAGAGGTAAGGCTGCGTACTATTGGACCTCTCCAGATCCTGCTTCATTGCGAGATTTCAGACTGGGTGATGATGATGATGATGATGATGATGATGACAATCAATATATAAATAATAAAAAAATATGGACAAATAACCAATTTGTTTCATAAATGTAACATAATTCTTTTTATTCTGTTGTATATTAATATATACAGAGAAGAGCCAATAAATAGGGTTGGAATAACCTTAGTGTCACTTAATTTTGTCTCGTTACTCTACATAAATATTACAAACGTCTGAACACATCACGTTGTAAAATGTAACAATGAAGTGTGTCACAGAGAGTGAGTGGGTTGCCCATCTGTCGCGGATAACAGGTGGTTTAATCCAAAAGAGAGACATGGAGTTCAACCATGTGCACCGCAGCAGACAGGAATCCCCATTACCACTCCTCCGTCATGGCGACCGGGGCCGACGGGCACTCCCATCGCTGGTTTCGACGACGAAGCACACGGTTTCGATTTATTATTTCTTGTAACTGGAGCCGGGCTTCCCTGGTCGGAGACCTTTATGGAAAGATTAACAATACCATTTTTCTCACCCTTCTCGTTCTTCAGTCGATAACTCAAGATGTGTTC
>JAOTIZ010000202.1:338169-351846 GCA_027123425.1 Erythroxylum panamense | reverse complement strand
TATTTTTGGTGGCATTCAGAGCTGGACTAGAGAGGAGAAGAATCATTGTCTGGAAGAAACTGAAAAATCATTCAAGTATTCAGGGGATATCCTGCGATTAATACTTTCATGATGTATTTAATTACTTGAATATTGTATATTGGTGCAAGATCCTGATTTAAAAATCCTTTCTTCTTCATCTTTTCTTGTAACTCTCACATTCAATGAAATTGTAAAAGGAACTGTCTTTATGCTCTTGAAACTTCCCAAGTCCAAATACCATTCAATGTATTATTACAGGATGCAGTAAAACCATTGCACAAGTTACTGAATCTGTGTTTCAAGACCTGTTGGATCGTGTCAAAATTCTCAGCTCCTTGTAAGCTCTTATATGGTTTCATAACCTGTTACTTGAACAGGTACGAGGTATTCGCCATATTAGAAGAAGCAAATAAAACCATGTAGCAGATTGAACTGAAATCTGGATATAGCAGATGCTGATAAGCCCTTTTTTTTTTGGAGAAAAGATGCTGATAAATCCGCGTCACTGGTTTGAATGATTGTTTGAGAGTTATGAATCCAGGGTAGGGGATTGGGAGGGCACTTCAGGATTCGGTTGATGGGCCAATGTGCCTAAGAAGGTTGTAATATTTACTATGAAACATCCTGACAGACTCTTATCCGAAGCGTTGTACCATAACTTTCATTATTGGAGACATGGTTTTCCAGGCTGGAGGTTGTTGACTCCAATTCATTACGGAGGCTCTGGGGAAAAATATTAAGAACAGCTGATAATTTTAGAGATGGAGCCATATACTTAGGTCCAACTTTGTTCTGCTTCGACTCTTCTGCAGTTACCTACACAGGAGAGTTGGAACACGAAAACGTATTGATTCTGTTTCATTTTGATGGCCTGTTTTGTCAAGAAAACCAACTGATTATCGTAAAAGGCCTAGTGTCCCAAGCCGTCAGCGGCGTGGAGTAGAGAAAGAAAGACGGACTAGTGTTGTCTTATAGCTTAAAAATTGGCTTAACGAATCATTTTCTCGTCAAAAACTACAGTTTCTACCATACAGCTGAGTGAAGTGTAAAGGACCAACCTTGGTTTGATCAGAAAATTTGGATTCTAGTATTGTTTCAAACACGAATATCCAAGTAATATCCCTTTGGAGTCATCATTCGAAATATTCTTATATATAGAATCGTTTATGTGATTCTGATTTAAAGAAAGAAAAGATTAGAAATTTACAAGTGCTAAAATCTAATTTGGATTAGAATAGAGTCGGATTCGAGTTAAGAGAGCTCAAATCAAGCTCAACAAATGATTTAAACCTTTCGAGTATGTTCGAAGTCCAAACAAACTTGAGATTGTTTATCCATTATGCCAAGGACTCTAACAACTGGTGCATGGTATTTGCCATTTTGTGTCAGGAATCAGCCCAAAAAGCTCAAGGATGAACAGGTGTTATTTCAATCATCACCTGTGCTCATGAATCCACCAAGAAACCCTGCTCCATTACAATCTCCACACAACATTTCCCTTTTCCCTCTGCAAGATATCAAGTACCAAATTGTTTATCAACATAAAGGAAAAACTGTGATCTGTGGTGGGTATACCTGCAGAGCCAGCATAGCCCTCCAGCCTTGAATTGTCCATTGAAGTGGTCCACAGAATTAACTCCTGTGCCTTTGCATTGAGAACATTGTACAGCACCTGGCAATTTAACATGTAGATTCAAGCTTCTCCAAGCCCAGTTATTCTCAGATGGAACTTTATGAATTCGGCAGCAGGAAAAGACAGGATGGACCTATGCATTACTTCAACTAAACAAAGGGGATGATAGGAAAAGCTTTGCCGACCAGGAAAATCTTCTTTTTATGCAAAAACTTTGCTGACTAGGAATTAAAATCTTCCTTTTTATGCAAACAATTTCCAAGCTCTAATCACATTAAATACTACATTTCATCCAATATACAGGAATTGCCATTTTATTCCTCTTCAGATTCCAAAACCAATTAATATAAAGAGATGAAGTTTCTCAGCATACTCAAAAACATTGAAAAGCAATTTCTGTTTTGAAGGTCGATAAACAGACACGTATCTGTCACAAAATTGTCAATAGAGAACAGAAAAAGTCAAGAAAACAAAGTAAATAACTGAGGGCTTACCATTTCCGTCACAATTAGAACACACTATGCTATTTGGTTTAGTGCTTTGGTTACTGTTTGCAGCCTGTCAAAGTATATTGAACAAAGCTATCAGTGATGTGTTTGGTAAACTTGCTTTAAAGTCAATATGTTTTGTTCTAGTAAGTCATTTTTCTTTTGGTATCAGTGGAACCTACGGATGGGCACCGACTAATCTGCCGAGTGCACGCAATAGCCGGAAAATTATTTTTGCGATGAGAGTCTATAGCAGAAATACAGGGACCAAAGGGAAAATCATAAGTCAGGTTGATTTAATTCACAGGCATAGATTTCATACTGTATAAGTTACCAATCCCTTCCAAAGCCTAATCTCATGACATAATAGAACTTAGAGCTCAAAGACCACTTTCGAGTACTCACTTGACTATCTCAACGGACTTTGCACCTTCTCCTCTAACAAAGAACCTGAGCCCTTATGCTAAGAACAAAGTTCGCAACATAACAAGCACTAACCTTTACTCCTAAGGACTGAAATTTAGAAGTTTTAGAGCTCTGGAAAACTTTGTTCGCATGTAGAGCATTTCCTGCAGCTGTATCCCCAAGAAGTACCACTCCTAGTATAAAAGATGAAACAATGCAATATAATATGAAACATATAACAGGAAGCGACCCTGCATCAATCTGAAAAAGAGAAAGAATAAGAAGATAGGTGTACTTGGTTTTTCTGGAGACTTCAATGAAGAAACAGGTGTGAAACAAAGCGAGCTTGCCATCTTAGGGAGAAATATTGATCTTGGGTCCCTCGTAAATTGACTTTATATTAGAGAAAAGAAAGCACAGAGCGAAGATGAACCTTAACTATAAAGAGTAGAAGAGAGTATAAGTATGTGTTGAAGAGCGTTTACCATTATTGGTGGTTACCAGCACCTCAGTTAGATAAGACTCACAAAGTGAGAAGAAGACAATCATCCCGTTTGATTTTACTCGAATGCCCTTCCTCTTATTACCTGAAACAGTATAGCATGATGCAATAAGGCATGGTTGTAAACGAGTCACCAAGAGCTTGTCCAAGACAGACATATTTATTCTGAAACCATAAAGGAAAAGTTGTGGCTGCTACTCAGTGAACCACTGCTTGCTTTCTCCCCTAACAAATTAAGTTGCTTCAAACTCAAAGTTCAGAACTTTACGAAGCTTTTGTTCACAGAACACAATAGATTTGTATGTTCTACAATAAAGAGTCTTAAGTCGATGTGTTTTTGCAGAAAAACATGGAATATGTATGGAATTACAAGCTTTTCACTTTCACATTTCTCCTGTAGGAGTTGCTGGATGTTTTTGTTTAAAGCAGAAAAGGAATTGAATGAAATATTTATGAGCTTCAGGAGTTCAATCCACGGGAAAGATATGAACAATCAAAGTTTTAGCAATTAGCTGCACCTGTGGAGATCATATTTTGATTAAAACTAGAATGTGTACAGGAAAAATTGAACCATCATTTCATAGGGAAAGAGTTACGGTGAAATATCAATGTATGAGCGAAGAGTTATAAAAGAAGTACAAAACAATGCGAACCAAAACCTAGTCACCAAACAGTCCACCAATATTCCATAAAGCTAAGCTCAACAAGCAGTTTCTTCTGATCCTAATTCCTTCAGAGTTTGTTTTAGGGATATCCGCTGTTGAATCAGCACCACAGGAAGCTAAAACCAACCTGTGACAAGCTTCAACTGTTTAGGGGCAAATACTCATCAGGTCACTATACACATTCAGAAGTTCTTTGAGGCAACGGTGTATGGACAAATCGTGATGATAACTTCAACATCTAAATCAAAAAGCCATGTCCGCTCAAGTTATGCTGTTAGGTTCTCTTTTTCTGAAGGCAAAGTCACCAACATTTACTGATCTTTGGTGCAATGCGCGTCGGTGCCATGCTGGATGCAATGAGTATAACCCACTGTTTGGAGAAAATCTCTTATTTCTTTGGCACTACTGTTGCTAGCCTGCAGCAATTTCTCATCTTCTTCGTATATAAGGTAAGGAGCTTCGCCTTTCTTTCTCGATAGTAACTTTGAGGCTCCTTTCAAAACATGGTATTCCCAACCCTGAACATCAATTTTGAGAAGAAGAACCGTCTCCGACTCTGGAATTACGTCGTCAAGAGGTACAGTCCTCACTTGAACTGCTACTTCTTCATTTGACTTGAATGCAAGCTTTGCACCAGTGGCTGAAACAGCACTATTATCAAGCCGTCCTACAAGCTGGTGGCATAAAAAATGATTGCCGTGAGCAGGTGCAGCAAACAGAAGACAAGTTTAACAGAGTATGTGATTGATTTAGATGTTTTGATGGCTATATGGCCTACTTATATATTTAGGATGTTTATGAAAGTAGTTTCTTTTACACTCCTTTACTTAGTTTCTTGATCATTGTATAGTTTCAATTCAAGCTTACAAGTACAAGCTAGTTGCATTAAACAGCAACAAGCTGAACTTTGCCAACTTAACAGCAGCTAATGAATAAGGCATGTCAGAAAATGATTCCTCTTCCCATAAATGAAATGAGATGGGACAATTTAGACCAAATAAGATGAAAATAATGCTACTAAGCTGAAGCGCTAAATTCCTGCAATTTCTTTCGAGAAGAAGATAAAGAAAACCGCTAACTTCAACTGAGCATCAGAAGCATTAAATTCTAACAAACAGAGCAAACGTCAAGACTCATATCATAGATTGAATGAACAAACAACAGATAACCTTGTAAAACGTGATGTTCCCAACACGATCAGAAGCAGCAGCCTCAAAAACAGTAACCAAGTCCCCAACTCGATTAAACCAAACCCCATCACAGATCCTCTGCAGATTCTCAAGCACGGGCTCAAAGGCCAAAACTTTGAACCCCATAACCGCCGCCGCGAAGCTAGCCATTCCGACGTTGGCTCCTACATCGAGCACCATCCCATTTTTCCCCTTAACCCCTTCCAGGAACTCCTGGATGGTGGCCGAAATATCGGGTTTTCTAAAGGGCTTGCCTTTAAGCAGCCGCACAATGTTCTTGTGGGGCTTGTCGGGCAAGGATCCGAAATCTGAGAGCGAATAGATAAATGGGTACTTGAGATTCTCAACAACGTTGGCCACAACAGGGTGTGCTTGTGGGGAAGTGAAGCAATCGAAGGGGAGAATTGGGTATGGCGTGTTGGTAGGGTTTATCGTTTTGGAGAAAGAAGGTGGGTTTGGTGGAGATCGAGTGGTGAGAAAGAGGAAGAGTAGGAGGATTGAGATGGAGAGAAGCAGAAGGAGGAGAGGTTTGGGAGAGAGGAGCTTTGGGTGTCTGTTGTTGTCTCTTCTCCAAGCATTTGCCATTTTCACGAAAGCTGAAGAAAGATTGGACCTTGTGTCGAAACTCGAAATTCGAAAGAGAGTGCTTTTTTTTTTTTTTGAATGACAGGGAAAAGTCAAACAATATAACTAATTAGCACAGAGATCTGCGATACAACGCAACGTGAGCGTCTTGAAGAAGGCAGTCCAAAAGAGATAGCGGAGACTCCTGAAGGATGCGTAACCCCGTGCTGGCAAGAGATGCAAGAGAGGCAAGGTGGTCTGCGCATTGATTCCCTTCGCATGGAATGTGAAGAAACTGTACCTCTCAAGCTCTGTGGAAGAAACTGCGGGTACCTGTCACCAAGAGAAAATCATCAGTCAAAACAGGAGTGGAAGCAGATAAAATGTTGATAACTACGAGGGAGTCCACTTCAACATGAACTTGGTGGTAGTCAAGGTCCCAGGTAAGTTGAAGGTTCGAGTGGACGCTCCAGAGTTTTGCAGTGAGTGGTGAGCTGTGGGCTATGTGTTGGGTAAATCCACTGCATTGTTGGTTGTGACAATCGCGGATTAACCCTCCCGCTGTAATGCGGCGCCCACCATGTTGAACAATTCTATCGGTGTTTAATTTGACCCAACCCTTAGACGATTTACTCTACCTAACTAAACTACCTACCGGGAAATTCTAGGAAGGAAACACACGCCTTTCCGCTATAGTGGCCCATTCGATCCAGTGGAGGTGCTCGAGAACGACTTTGTTGCCCGCTTCCAGCCAGACAAAATTGGTGTCGAAAACACTCTGATTTCGCCAGTACCAGAGGAACCAGCAAGCGACTTCAAAGATAGACGACCAGGCGGAATTTCGCACATGGAGTTGCTTCGTAAGGTTGGAAGTGATCCAAGCCACATCATCTTGAAGGAAGAACTTCGGGTCCTCCATAGCCCAGGGAAACTTGGCCCAGAGGCCGGTAGCCCGCGAGCAATCCCGCATGACATGTAAGGAAGATTCAGCTTGACCGCAGTAATAACAGTTGCTATCTGTAGCCATGTGACGATGCACGGGTTGGGTGTTGGTCAGAAGTTTGCCCTTATCCAGTAGCCAGAGAAAGGCCCTAATTCTCTGGGGGCTATCCTATTTCCAAATTAACTCCCAGAGTTGGCTATGAGTATCCATGGGGCGCCCCTCAATGAATTCAAAAGCAAAAGTCACTGTGAACCGTCCATTTGTCGCGGGACCCCATTGGGGGGTATCGGTCTCGGCACTGTCGAGATGGGGGGAAATCTCTGCAATGTCCAAGCAAACGGCAGAAGGGACGTAGTGCTGGAAGAGGCTCCACTTCCAGGTGCCGTCAGCATTCCAAAAATCGGCCACCGAGGCAGAAAAGGCACATTAGGGGATAAGGGAACTCGCCACATGCAGAAGAGGACCCCAGTCCTTAACCCAATTATCCGTCCAGAACTGGATCCGCTGGCCATTACCTAGTTGGCAATGAAGGCCTTGATGGACCACCGGCCAAGCCGCACTCATACCACGCCAAGTAAGCGAAGTTCCAGCCCGCGTTATAGTAGGAGGGATATGGTGAGGATGAAGCCGATATTTATCACGAAGGACCTAAACCCAAAGAGCTTGGGCCTGGGTGATCAAGGCCCAACCTAACTTAGCCAGAAGGGCATCATTGGGAGATCGGATGCGATTAATTCCCAAACCCCCAGCTTTCTTGGCCTGACAAATGATGTCCCAATTGACCAAATGCACTTTCCTGTGCTCGCCAAAGGAGCCCCAGATAAAATCACTCATGAGGCGCTCTAGGTCATCACAAAGTTGCCGCAAAAGGTGACAGTTTATATGGTATAGGTGGGAAGGGCTGCTATCACAGACTGAGTGAGCGTCACTCGGCCTGCTAAAGACAAGACCTTTGCTCGCCAACCTGCTAGCTTCTGGTGAGCATTATCAAGGATATGCTGGTACGTGTAGCGAGATGACCTCTCGTGAAGTAACGGGACACCCATATATTTTCCTAAGTTGGTCATACGGGTGATGTGTAAATCGTGACTAATCTGACTGCCAAGAGCTAAGGTCACATTCTTAGAAAAGAAGATACGAGTTTTGTCAATATTCATTTTTTGTCCTGAAGTCTGACAGAATTCGTCCAGAGTCCTAGCAAGGTCATGAGATTGAATGTTTGTGGCTTCTGCAAAAAGGACGAGGTCGTCGGCGAAGAAAAGATGTGATAACGGAGGCCTCGTATTTTTTTTTGGGTATAAAGGGAAAGAGTACACATGAAACTAAATGAGTCGGGAGAACCAACGTCCCGACTGATACTCTAGGAGGAGATTAAGGCACCCTAAAGGTGTAACATAAAAATAAGTGATACCAAGAACGACAGACCCGGCCTGGGAAGCGAGTCAGTCTGCGCATCTGTTGTTCTCTCGATATACATGCCGATGAACAACAGACCAGTTACGATTGAGGAGGTCCCGGATACCCATAACTATAGAGTTGTCCGATTGAGTGCTGGAGGCCACCGAAGAAAGTAGCTAGTGTACAAAGTTGTCGGGAACTGAAAGCTGGAAAGTCGGCTGCGTGGCCGAATCATCATCTGCCACATTGACTGAATACCAAAAGTGGAATGCTTACGTATACATTATCAAGACCAAAAGTGGAAGATATCCACATCATCCGTGACCACAAACATTTCCATCACCGTCAGTTTTCACAGAGACGAAGACGATAAGCGACGTAAACAAACGTAGTGCGGACAAGAACACAGAACAAGCCTTACACATTCTCCTTCTGCTCTTCTTCCCTGTAAAGGTTCAACCTTTGAGATATCACTTGTGGTGACTAAATGGAAGTCACTAACAGGTACGTTGTGATAACAGAGCATGTGGATGGTCCACCGGAGGAGAGACACTTCAAGATCAAATCTGAAACTCTTTCACTGGAGCTCGAGTCAGGGTCCAAGGACATCATAGTGAAAAATCTCTACGTATCAATTGACCCTTATCAGATAAACCGCATGAAGAGTTATAACTCTTCTCAAAGTGCCATGAACGTGGCAGGTCCCATTAATCCTGGCGAGGTATGTGCATGCATGTCATAAACTAACAGATCTGAGATATATATGACTAAGTAGTCGGTTCTTATATGACAGGCTATTGCTGCTAATGGAGTGGCGAAGGTTGTGGTTTCTGGGAATCCTGAATTTCAAAAGGATGACTTGGTTTCAGGATCTGTCACTTGGGGAGAGTACAGTGTGATAAAACCAGGTGGTTCCTTAAGGAAGTTGGACCTTCTGGGATTTCCATTGTCATACCATGTTGGACCTCTAGGTAACAAAATAAAAAACAATCAGCTTTTATGTCCACTCATCGATTAGTCGATCAAAGTTTGCATATTTTAAAAACATGAATCACCTTTTATCTGCTTTCTGCTACGAAGTTCATGTAACTGAAACCTGTGGTTGTTTCTTTCTATGACTTTGTAGCTTCCAGTGGACTAACAGCCTATGGAGGGTTCTTCAAAGTGTGCAAACCCAAAAGAGGTGAAAAGGTTTTCGTGTCTGCTGCTTCAGGATCGGTTGGACATTTAGTTGGACAATACGCGAAGCTGCTTGACTGCTATGTGGTTGGCTGTGCTGGAACCGATGAAAAGGTAGTTCTTTTGGTAGTTTTGTAGAGTCTGATTCTGAATCTGACAAGCAAATTTTGGCTGTCAGGTTGCTCTGCTCAAGAAGCTTGGTTTTGATGATGCGTTCAACTACAAGCAAGAAACTGATATGAAAGCAACTCTTAAGAGGTTGGTCAGTCAGTCAGTGATACTTTCTGCTCTAATGCATTCTTTTATTCAGATGGAATCCATTGATTCAGGTTTTCATTTATTGTCAGATACTTCCCTGAAGGGATCGATATATATTTTGACAATGTGGGAGCTGAAATGCTAGAGGCAGCTCTTTCAAATATGAATGTTTTTGGCAGAGTAGCAGTTTGTGGAGTGATTTCTGAGTATACAGATAGAAACAGGAGAGCCGTTCCTGATATGATCGACGTTGTGTACAAAAGAATCACAATTCAAGGTTTTATTTACCTTGATTTTACTGATATATACGCAGATTTCTTCTCAACAACTTGTGATCATCTTCGTTCTGGTAAGATCAAGCCACTTGAAGACATCTCAGATGGAGTAGAGAGCATTCCTGCAGCATTCATGGGACTATTCCATGGCCGTAACACTGGAAAGAAGATGGTTAAAATTGCAGAAGAGTAATTGAGAAAAACTTTGTATGTGTTTAAATTATCCAATGGATAGAAATTTATGAGACTTTCAAGTGTTTATCAGAAAAACCGAACATAGGTACAAATCGACAAGGAATTCGATCTCTTGCCAAGCCTCGCGACACAAGTTTAAGTAGCAATAAGAGAACTATAACTTAATCCTAATTGTTTGACAGGTTTAACATATCAAACAATAGAACATTCTTGGTATTTGTCAACTTAATGTCCTTCAGGCATGTTGTTAGGTTCCTGTCATGCAAACTAGATGCATAATTCCTACCTGAGATTCCTAGTTAGATCTGTTTGGAGACTGAAGTTGGTAAGTAACCAAACCTACAAAATTACTCCTACCTTTTTCAGGAAAACCGCCTGAAGAGTTACAAGCTCTACACAGAACTCAATGAATTTGGCGGCTTGCATTAATCCTGATGAGGTACGAAGGATTGTTTAGTGGGGTTGTTGAGACTATGGCTTCTGAGAATGCTGAATTCCATAGGGATGACTTGGTTGCAGGATTCATCATCTATAATAAAAACCAGTTTGAGTGTTACGAACCTTGTTTCTTTCTTGGACGATCAGAAACTTGGGACCTAATTATCAGATTCGACAGTACTTTCAACCTAAGATAAAGGAGAATCACACTACATAAATTGAGAAGATCAAGGATTGTAATAATCAATCCACCATATTTTTACCCAAAGAAAATATTTAGGAATCTTTGTATTTGTTTTGATTTATTCACTTGCCTTGTTTAGACATCAGCCTTGTACGTAAATACACCTGTACATATCAATACAAGTAATCGAATTCATTCAGCTCTATTTCAATTATCATGGTATCGGAGCTAGGTCTTTGTTTCTACCCTACAGAATCGTTGAGTCATTCTATCAAACACACTGCAGACCAGAACAATATCATTACTGTCCAACAACGATATCATTGCTGTCCAAAATTCGATTGTAGTTGTCCAACATCAGATTACGGTTTCTCTGTCACGCTACTATTGCTGGGAATTTCAATTTCATATACTTTTTGAAGGAAAAGGTTACTCTGATATTCTTGATGGATCCCAACAAGATGAAGAAACTTCTGAAGCCAAGAATCAATGAAGAACGAGGAATGCTTAGATATTATTACCTGTACACTTAATTCAGTTGAACCAGATATCGCACTCAATCTTCGGTCTTTCAAAACTGCAGCAGCGATGTGGAAACATCTTTAGGGAATTTATTCTCAAGTGGATCAATCATGGCAATTCCAGCTTGAATACGAAATTGCTAACCTCAACCAAGAAGATCGAGACATTCGCAGCTTTTATATTGAAATATTAAAACTATGGACGGAACAAGATATGAATCCAACAAATCTATTTGTCTACCTAATACTCTTTTATGTTCCTCGCTTAATAGCCAATTTGGTTTCTATTGGCCAATTAACGAATCAAAACTGTTTGGTAAAATTTTCTTCTTTTGGTTGTGATGTACAGGACCTTCATACAGGACAAGTGATCATGAAAGGGCGTAAACATGGATGTTTGTTTCAACTTGATCTAGATTCTCCTATGTGTCTTACAGTATCACCATCTCAATTTTGGGTTGAAGCAGTACACATAGGTGTCCATCTCATAAATCGACAACCTTCTCCAATAATTGTTAATCAATCCCCATACTTTACGCTCTATAATAAAATACCTAATTATGCCCATCTCCGTGTTTTTGGTTATGTATGCTTTGTGTTACTTCCTCCTCATGAATGAAATAAATTCACTACGAAGGTTGCTAAATGTGTTTTTGTTGGTTACAGTCCACATTGCCATCAAATCATCCTGTTCTTGAAGGTTGTGTCTCCAACCTCAACCGCAATAGCGAAGATCTACTTGTGTCAATTTTGGTAAACCATTTAAAAGATATGACCCTTTCTATTCTTTCTTTACCAATGTAAACTCTATCCAAATTCCTTCTACTTATAACTAGGCAATTAAAGAATGTTGGAGAAAAGCAATGGAAGAAGAGCTTTAGGCATTAGAACTGAATCATACTTAGGATTTAGTTCCTTATTCACCTGACATGTCTGTCATAGGAAGTAAATGGGTTTATACTATTAACGTCAAATTGGATGGTTTTTTTTTATCGATATAAAACTTGTTTGGTGGCACTAGGACATAAAGAGGAACATGGGATTGGTTATGAAGAAACCTTTGCTCTAGTAGCAAAAATGACTGCTATTTGTACTCTTCTGGCTGTAGCATCTAACAAGCAATGGCCTTTATATCAACTAGATGTGAAAAAAATGCCTTTCTTCATGGTGATTTGAAAGAAACATTTTATATGAGATACACTCTGGGTATTTTAATACAGATCCTAATATGGTATGCAAACTTCACAAGTTACTTTATGGACTTAAACAAGCATCTCGGGCATAGTTTGAGAAATTTCAGTCTACTATTTGCTCTATTGGATTTCAACAAAGTTCAAATGAACACTCACTTTTTATTTGTCATTCTCATGTTGTCATTATTATTCTACTTCTATGTTGATGATATGATCATTACACGTAGCAATCAATAAAGCATTACATAATTTAAGCAATTTCTCACAAACTCCTTTCAGATGAAGGATCTTGGCACTCTTATTTATTTCCTTGGGTTAGAAGTATCGTACACATCTGATGGCATCCTTATAACTCAACGAAAATATATTGAAGACTTACTAAAATTGGCTAATCTTACTGATCGGAAAACTTGCTCCACTCCGATGGAACAAAGTCTGAAGTTGATGATGGCACGTCTCTTTGATCCTACATTATATCGTCGCTTAGTGGGAAGTCTCATTTATCTCACTACTACTGGTCCTAACATTTCAATTGCCATTTTAGTTGTTAGTCAGTTTGTTTCCCAACCGAAAAGGCCACATCTTTAAGCTCTTCATCTCATTCTTTGCTATTTAAAGGGAATTGTGATCGTGGACTCCTTTTTCCCTCCACTTCTTCTCTTACTATTCTAGCATATAGGGACGCATATTATGATGGGTGTGTTGATACACGATGATCTACGACAGGATGGTGCATGTTCTGGGCTAACTCTTTGATCTCCTAGAAATGTAAAAAGCAGGAACGAGTCTTCAAATCTTTTGCTGAAGCTAAGTATCGTTCAATATCCTTAGTTCTGAAATTGTATGGCTCCAATAGCTACTCATAGATTTTGGTATTTCTTGTTTTAAACGTGTCACCCATTTTGTCGATAACATAAGTGCTATCAACATTGCTACTAATCTCATACACCATGAATGCACTAAACAAAATGAGGTTGTCACTATACTCAGGATTTAGTTCATGACAATATTATTCACTTTGCCCACATCTCATCTTAAGATCATCTTGCTGTTATATTTACTAAGTCTATGTCTGTGACACCCACATATACCCCATGGGAGGATATATGAATGCCACACTAAATAGTACAAGCAAATCAAAGCATACGAAAACTTCCAGTAAACAGTTCAGGCAAACATACATTGAATTACATAATACTTAACACAAACTCGTTGTAAATTCCAAACTAAACTGAAGTATCATTGTTGCAAACCTTCAAACAAATTCACATGTCATATACATCAAATACAAGTTGAAAACAAACTCAGAATACATTTTTCTCAAAATAAGACTCAGATTCCATTGGCCGTTGAGGTTGACTTGTCCCAATCTTTATAATCCTCTCTTTAAACCTATATGGCGCAAATCCATTGTGCTAAGCATATAGCTTAGTGAGTAATAACTAATCCATACATGAAATGACAACTCATCATACAGAATCATGTAACAGCATAAGCATGCATTAAAAGATTGCTTAACATTAAATCATACATCATGCATTTCAGAATAGATTTTTATAATTATCAGAACTGAATATCACAAGAGGGTATAAACCCTTCAGAATTAGAATACAATTTGGTTTATG
>JAOTIZ010000202.1:271351-304059 GCA_027123425.1 Erythroxylum panamense | reverse complement strand
ATTAGTTATGCATTAACCAATTCTCATCATAGTATAGATTTTAAACATACAGAACAAATTTATTTAGATCAATTATTCCAAGAAGTAGCAAAAGTAGGAATAAAGATTCAACCAAAAATACAACCTCTTCCAGCAATACCACAACCTTTTTATCAAACACCATTAATTGATCGAAGACATTCTTTTTCTGAAACAACATCTACAAGTATTCCTCTTCTTAGATCATCATCAGTAAGGTATCAACGACCTATTTATATAGAAAGACCTATCAGAATTACAGAACCAACTCAAAACAAACAATTAGATGAAATTCAAAATCAAATTTCTACATTATCTACTTATTTAGTTCAAAAATTATCACTACACTTACCAGCTTTACACAACAATTAGACTCTATAGTTAAAACCCAAGAACTACTAGAACAAATATTAGAAGTAGTCGTACAAACTCAAATAGAAATTCTCGCCTTCATTCAACAAATAAACAAAAATATAAATAAAAAGGGGTCGCCCCCAAAAATTATTATTAATTATTCTTATAAATTTTCTACTTATTATAATTCTTAATATTATTAATATTATTATTTTTTATTATTAAATTAATTATACGAAATTAATTATCTTATTATCATTATTATTTTTATTAATTATTTTTATTAATATTATAAATTTTTTGCTTATTATTATTATTATTATTATTATTATTATTATTGTTATTATTATTGTTATTATAGTTATGTAAATATTAATATTATATAATTTGATATTATAATATAATTTTTGGCAATTAGAATTTAAATATATTATTACAATATATTCAAATGTTTAAAATTATGTGTAATTATTATAATAATTATTATAATAAATTTGTATTTTATATTATTCAAATTTATTAATGTTATTATTATGAAAATTATAACTATATTAATAATATTTATTTATTAATGTCTAAAAATTTTATTACAAATATTTGAAATATATAATTATTATGTGTAATTATTGTAATTCAAAGTTGTTTATAATTAAACTTATTATTAATATTATATAATTGAAATTTATTAGTAGTCAAATCTCTAGCAGTCTCCTATATAATTTCCTAAATTTAAAATTTATATATATCAAATAAAAAAATGAGATATAAAAGCAGACATGTTGTCGTTTAAACCTAATTGAAAAGAGAAGTAAAATCACCAACCCTCCCGAAAATCAAACTCTTCATTCGACGTCTGCCACTGCTGAAGCGTCACCCTCTTCAAGCTTCGTCTCCAGTATCGTGAGTTAGTTCCTTGATGTTGTAATGTTACACAATTTTTTTGTGCCTTTCTTTTCCCTAATCTCTGGTTTTTGTTCGGATTCTCATCATGGGTTAAGGTTATTGTGCATTTAGCTATTTTCTGATGCGGATTCCCATTGGGTGTTTCTTCTATCGCAGGTTTTAGTTGAGGTTTCTGTTGGAGAAAAATCTTGTTTAAGGAGATTTGCATTTAAGGTAAATCCCCTGTACTGGAAACTAACGTTGTTGCTGTTCTGTGATGCTTTTTCCTTGCTGCTTTTCCTTCTCTACAACTAATGAAGATCGTGCTTTGTTTCTCATTGTCGTTGCATTTAACCACGTGCTTTCTTTCTCGTTGTCATTGCATTTAACAACCAAGTGTCTAATGATTAGCATGCTGGAATAAATTGAAACTTGCATGGTGGGAAACTTTGGTTTTACCTTATTGTGCCTTTGAGTATTTATTTTCCTTTTCGAACGATATCATATTTTGCCAGGTTTCAGAATGATTATAGTTATTTCCGTACAGTAATTTCCTTGCCCTGTGTTGACTACTGCCTTTAGTGGTTGTTTTTGTTTCACGCCTCCTTGTCATTCAATGAAGGACCTTTTAAGAGGAAAAAAATACCAGTCTTTACATCGGGTTAACCGTAATAATTTGGCTACTTAATTTCTCACTTATGTAGCTTCTACCATGACAATGTCCCCTCGAAGACCTAGACAGTCAAAGGAAACCATTGAATCTGAGCTGAGAGGGGACAATGCTGCAAACATTGCAGCTGTGTATGATGCCCATTTTCCCATTTATTCCGAGGCAGAGGGAGAGAGGTACAAGGAACTCCAAAGTAAGAGCATTGAGGTTCCAACGTATTTTAATTTTCACCTGCTTGATCAAATAGGGTTGACAGACATATTTATGACATTATGTCGGAGAGGTAGTTGGCAATATTTTGTGCGAATTAGTTACCCCGTTTACCGTGAATTGACACTGGAGTTTTTCACATCTTTGAGGTTTGTTTCACGGCGATCGAAGAAATTGTGGTTTAGGTTACGAGGGCAGGTCTGTTATATGGATGAGAGGGTGTTACGGTCCATATGTGGGTTTCCCGAAAACGATATTGAAGAAGCGCATCAGGCTTTCAACATAACTTCGTACTAGAAATATTTAACAGACTTGGATGCGTATGATCCACACATTGCATCCAATGCACAAATTATTCATGCGGAATTGAAGCTGCTTCATAAATTCATGTGTGGATCTGTTTTTGGGAAACGACAAAATACAAAATGCTCAACTAAGGAGCTTTTCCTATTATGGTGCATCGAGCATGGACATAAGCCGAACATATTCGCTTATGTTTCGAGAACTTTGATCGAATTTGTGGGGAGACGGGGGAATACCCTGGGAATGGGTTATTTAGCAACTGCATTAGCTGAGTGGTTTAGGATTGATGTGAGTGAGCTTAACATGCAGAATTATAACTATTTAGATTTACCTCACCTGACACGATGCCAGATTATACACGGGAAAACCATGCAGCTACGAGATCCGTCAACCCGTACTGCATTGAAGAGGAGGTTGGCAGGGGAAGAGTCAAGTTCTAGAGGTCACGGTGTTGAATATGGTTCGGAGACTGAGGGTTAACAATCGCAACCCCAACATCATTTCGCACAACAACAGGCTCACCAACAACAGTCGCAACCTGATTTGGCCACGATACACCAACTCATGCTTGATAACCAAAAACTCATGCTTGAAAACCACAACAGAACACAGGAGCAATTGGATGCAATTAAGGAACAGATGAATAGAATGAATCAGCAATTGGTAAATCTGAATGCGCGAGTGCTGGATATATCTGAGGAGCTGGAATACGTGGAAAACAAATGAGAAAAGGCTTGGCAGGTGCAAGGACTGGATGTGCCATCTCCAACCTCATCTGGTGATGCCAATCCACGAATGGATGCCACTGATGCTCCAGCAGGGTCCTGTTCCTGAATTGTGGAGGTATGACATTTTTTCATCTTGTAACAAGAAGACCTTATCAATTCTATGTACAACCTTAATTCAAAGTAGAAAGTAGTTCTAAGATTTCCCAGAAAGAGTTAATCATGTCTCCAATTCGTTATAAACTGAAAATGGTAGGCATCAACAATGCAGCAATAGAGAAACTTTAAAAAGAGGGTTGACCATACTTTGGTGTTAAAATCATACTGTGTAGGGTCATATATAAGAGTTGACAAGCAACACTCTTCACAGAAACTAATCCAGATGATCAATCATGGAAAAGGACTTGTCCCATATTTGGTCCAGATCATCTGTAGATGAACTACACCATTTTTTAAGTTAAAATTATAGCAATCTAGCTATTAGGCTAAACATGCAACATGAGAAATGGTTCCCACTTCACAATGTTTGTATAACAGCTGCAAACATAACAACACCACCCCCATAACCAGACAATCCTCCATGGGTCCTCCCTTCTTCTTTCCTTCCTATTCCACCAACCATCACTTTGTTCCATATTTAATTCCTTTTGACTTCGACACTTGTGTTGAATATTGGCTCAAATAAAGTCAGAAATGGAAGCTTGCAAAGTCAGACATTGAAGCTACTTTCGGTGATCAAAAATGGTGGCTCAACAATGGTGGCTTGTTTTTCATGGATTTCGGTGGTGCAGCTGGAGGCTTTCACACCCATGAAATTCTCTATAAATAGAAGCAAACGAAGGAAGAGAAGAGAGCACAAAGAGAATAAGAGTTCTGGTGTGGGAGAGGAGAAGTTGTGAGAGAATAGAAAATTTCCGAAAGAGGAGAGAGAAGAATAGTGAGAGGGAGAGAGAAAAGAAAAAAAACTTATTTATATTTGTTTTTTGTTTCTCTTTTCTAATAGTAGTGAGAATGGGTTGATTTGGGCCTTTTTGAAATTGAGTGATAAACACTATTGTATGCTCTCATTGATTATAGTGAAATACTCAGCCGTTTCCAAACTGGACGTAGGCATTGCCGAACCAGTATAAAAATCTCTGGTTGTTGCTGTTTATTTTTCACTCTGAATTTATTAACGTTTCTGCACAACAATTGGGGCATGTACCTGTCAAATGATAACGTTTGTATTGTCTAAGCACCCTCATCGTGCATGTTAAAAGTAAAAAGTATCGGGTTCATGACTTGCAGGGCATTTTGATGGCATTTTAACTAACCTTGTAACTAAAAAAATATGTAACTTTCACATTCACGACTTCTGTATCTATAATCTACCCTTAGAAGTATGGTGCATAACTAGAATAGTTGGTGATAATATTGATAAAAGTGGAGAGATCAGATAAATGTATCACTATCACGATACTCTTATAATAACCCTATGGAGCACTAAATTTGAAGCTCCGAGGATCGAATTGTAGATTCAGAAACAGTATTATCTTGCTGCCAACCCCACTAACTTGTTTCTTTTCCTTTTTGTTTCTTGCATTTGATATTTCAGGATCATTCTTCAGTCTTCTGACAGCTTCTCACTGGCAAGCAATAAGTGAAAATCTTGGTTTCATGTGGTCTAAGACTTTGTCCACTAATAGTGTTAGGATACAACAAACATTGTTTGATTGTTGGTGGAAAAGAAAACGTGAAGAATCCAAACACAGAAACAAAGAGTATGCTTTTTAGTCTACAAATGAAAGAAGAGATTACATGCAAAAACAAAGATTTCAGAAAAGATCCCACTTTGAATAGTGATTTAGGCTTTTAAAATTTCTAATCTTGACAATAAATAATGCCTTCCCTGTCTCTCACTCAATCTCAGATGTTCAAAAAGCTTGTGACAAGCTTTTAAAACACTAGTGCTTGCTGCCATAATCATGGTCTCCTTTTTCACAAGCTTTTAAAGCACTAGTGCTTGTTGCTACAATCATGGTCTCCTTTTTTAATTTGCCTATCCAACACTTGTAATGTATTAAATGAAGGTCTGTATCACTAGTTCAGTCACAAACTTTATCAAGTTTTTGGATTATAACATACAATAATGTGTGTGTTGCTTTGTAAAAAATGTATAATATATTATTAAGTTTAAAATTATTATCTTAATATCATAATTTGTGGTTTTGGAATCAATATCATGATTGATATCTTTTATTTATTGTTATATTTTTTGTGTGGTTTTGGAATCAATATCATGATTGATATCTTTTATTTATTGTTATTTTTTTTAATTGGAAGAATCTAACTTCCATTAACTTATGACAGTCCTTTCTTAAAATTAATGGGTAACTAATGAAAAGGTATGAACAAGTAAAAAAGAAGAAGCAAAAGGTCATTAATTGAGAAAATGAAAAGAATAATGCATATTTGATTGTGTAAAAATGGAAGAAAATAAGATGCAGTGAGAAGAAAAGGAGAGTAAAGACAAAAATTATATGTTTTTTTTAGTGATGTTGAAAAAAGTTAATCAATTTGACTGTTCAATAATAAAACTTTGAACCGTTCAGTTTTTTTAATTCGAGTTTTAACTTTCTGATTCGATTTATTTTAATAAGTGTTGTTGTTAAAAATTAATCAATTTATTATTTAATCGATAAATTTTTATTAATTAATAAATTTTAATAAACTAAAATTAATTAATTAATTTATATCTAACATCAATTAAATCTCTTTTTAAATTTTTAAATTTTATTTAATTATTAACCGATTTTATGATATAGGCAATCAAAATAATTTTTTTATTAAACGTTAAATATCATAAATCATGCTTCATCACTTTATTATAATACTTTTTATATGATCAATTATAATTTTTTTTTCTTTCTATGAACATTGCAATTAAATTTAAATGATTCTCACTTTTTTATTTTTGTGGTTTTAAAATATAATTTGTTTCCAAATAAAACTAAACTGACTCAAAAACTATAATCACAAGGCAATTTGAGTAGGGCTTCCTCATTTCCCTTCACTTGATGGGCTCTTCCTACCAAAAACTGATGCAGAGAACTAAGAGGACTATGAATTACACAATCCATTGGATTGATATGAGAAAGCAATGATTTTGGGTATCATAGCCCATTTGTCCTTCAAGCTGAGCTCCTGTAATGGGCAACGTCGTGCTTCCATGTTTTTGCCAAGGTTCAGAAGCTTCCACGCTAGTAAACATGCATGCCAACTACTCGACAAAAGTTCCCACACAAGTCATGCATCTGTTCACCATTCTATGCTTAGTTCTCTGCGCAGAAAGCTTCCGCTTCAAGCCCTTCAAATTTTCAAGAAGGAGCTTCAGTATGGTTCTGCCTGCAACATTGACGAAGTCACAGTGGCTCTGGCGCTCAAGGCTTCCTGTGGGAACCTGGTATTGGGTACCCAAATCCACTGCTTCGCTATTTGTTCTGGGTTTACTTCATATGTCCCGGTGTCTAATTCATTGATGAATATGTACTGTAAGTCTGGGCATTTTAGTGAAGCTGAGTGTGTCTTTGAGAGGTTGGGTGATCCTGATATCGTTTCTTGGAATACGGTGCTCTCGGGTTTTCAAAGCAGTGAAGATGCATTGAGTTTTGCGCGACGGATGAATTCAACTGGAGTTGTTTTTGATGCCGTGACTTGTACTACCATTCTTGCTTTTTGTTCAACACATAAGGAGTTCCTATTTGGATTGCAATTGCATGCTTCTATACTGAAATTTGGTTTGGACGGTGAAGTGTATGTTGGGAATGCGCTTATATCTATGTATTCTAGATGTGGATTCATAGTGGAAGCTAGGGAAGTGTTTGAGGAAATGCCAAAAAGAGATTTAGTTTCATGGAATGCAATGATATCAGGCTATACCCAGGAGGGATTTTATGGGGTAGAAGCAATTCGGATGTTTATAGATATGTTTAAAGAGGGACTAGAACTTGATCATGTCTCATTCACCAGTGCAGTTTCTGCATGTGGTCATGCGAGAAACTTAGAATTTGGGAAACAAATACATGGATTGAGTATAAAAAGAGGCTGTGCAAAGCATGTCTCTGTTGCTAATGTTTTGATCTCTACATATTCAAAATGTGAGGTCATTGAAGACGCAAAATTGGCGTTCCGACATATGGATGAACGCAATGTCGTCTCCTGGACTACCATGATATCTATTGATGATGAAGAAGCTCTGTCTCTATTTCAGAGGATGAGATTAGATGGAATTTATCCTAATGATGTGACATTCATTAGCTTAATTCATGTTATAACCATGGAAGATTTGGTGAAAGAAGGCAAGATGGTACATGGATTCTGCTTAAAAACTGGCTTTTCATCAGAGTCAAGTGTTTGTAGTAGTCTGACCACCATGTACTCCAAGTTCAAGTTCATGCAAGACTCACTGAAGGTTTTTGAGGAGCTTAATCACAGGGAGATAACAGCTTGGAATGCTTTAATTTCTGGATATGCACAGAATGGCTATTATCAAGAGGCTATGTATATATTCTTTTCAGCACATACTGAATCTGAGCCAAATCAGTATACATTTGGCAGTATCTTAAATGCAATTGCTACAGCAGAGGAGATATCTCTGAGACAAGGCCAAAGATGCCACTCTCAAATCATAAAACTTGGACTGGACATGGATCCAATCGTTTCTGGTGCTCTCCTAGACATGTATGCAAAGCGTGGAAGCATTTCTGAGTCTGAAAGAGTTTTCAGTGGGATGTTTCAAAGAAGCCAACTTGCTTGGACAACAATTATGTCTGCCTATGCAAGGCATGGGGACTATCAATCTGTCATGAGTCAGTTTGAGGAAATGAAAAGGGAAGGGGTTAGACCTGACTCAATCACATTTCTATCTGTACTAACAGCCTGCGGGAGGAAGGGCATGGTTGATAGGGGTCGTCTTCTCTTTGACTCAATGATCAAAGACTATAACATTGAACCATCTCCGGAACACTATTCGTGTATGGTGGATATGCTAGGTAGAGCAGGGCGACTAGAAGAAGCAGAGCAGCTGGTGAGTCGGATTCCAAGCCAGCCGAGTTTATCCATCTTGCAGAGCTTATTAGGGGCTTGCCGGACACATGGGGATGTGGAAATGGGAAAGAGAATAGCTGATGCATTGATGGACGTGGAGCCTAATCAATCTGGCTCATATGTCCTAATGTCTAACTTGTACGCTGAGAAAGGACAATGGGAAAAGGTAGCAGAACTAAGAAAAGGGATGAGAGAAAAGGGAGTGAAGAAGGAAGTAGGATTCAGTTGGGTGGATGTAGGCAATATAGATGATTCATTGTCCTTGCATGGATTTTCATCAGGGGACAAGTCTCATCCTAAGCAAGAGGAGATATGTAAAATGGCAAAGTTTCTTGGATTAGAAATGAAAGGATTGCGGGATAGAGATACGAAAAACATAACCTTAGAATCGTAGACTTGTATTGTATCAAGTTCATTGACATACATAAATGTTACACACACAATGATTTTTCAGAACAATTTGACTCCAGGTTAATCAAAATACCTTCTATTCTAATTGCAATGCCACTCCCAAAATAATTCACTAATAGTTTATCTCTTGTAGTAATATGGATGATTAGGGTTACAATAAGGAGGAGCAGGGTACAAAATGGGAGGGAAAAAAAAAAGGAACGTTGAAGAGACTAGAGAAGAGAGATCTGCAATGAGAAACAGAACAGAGTCCCCGTTTAACCCTTTCTTGTGCATATTCATATTACCTTTCTGTTCAAGCAGTGTAGCTTGTTTTGAAGATATGAAGTCTACTGAACAGCAAACTAGAACAACTGAAAGAGAATGAAGGTTTGGTTGATTAGTCACTTGTTATGAAGTCTACTCTCTCCATATTTTGCAATTTGCTGCTTATTGATCCACTGAAGAAGAAGAAGCAATAATTAGAATTGGAATTTATCATTTATTGCAATCCCAGTGCCAGAAGGCGGATGTTTTTGAACTGATTGATATGGATACTACAATCAAATCTTAATTATCCTCGATCTCCATCTTTCAGGGCTTGAAGTACCAAAAACTCATCATGAACAATCCTTCTCACAGCTGAGCTTCTTCTCACTTTCAAATCATTTGTTCTTACCATTCTCAGTGATGTAAATTGGCGGATTCTCACGTTTATCTTTCACATGAAGGAGGCAACATTATGTTCCCAAGGCTAAAGGAGTCCAATTGCTCCAAAGTAATTCTCAAGAATGTCTCACCAACTGCTTGCTCATTATCATTCAGGCATCTTCTTATTTATGACAAAAGAACATTCAACCATACCAAGTCAGTGAAGACGATTTTCAAGAAAATACAAACTAAAATGTAGAAACTTATCATTAATCTTATAAACTGAAGATAGCTGCCACCGTTACTAGTAACCTGCATATCCAAAACTCAAAGCGAATTGATCCAATTCAAATTGCAATTCTTCTCCCAAAGTAATGCACTAACAGTAAGTACCAATATCTTGTCAGGATAAAAATCCATCTTCAAACAGAGCCATGTGCTCAACAAATATGAAATAATTATCACAAATAAAGGCAGATGTTTAGTGTAAAGCTTATAAAATATTATGTAACTATAACATTGAATTGTAACTTCCAGCGGTTGCATACTCTAGTGTAGCAGGTATTCATAAGCTAAAATTGTGGCAAAATATCTTAGCAAAATTAATGAGAAATATACACTAGCATTCAATGCCATGACCAAAGAGCAGGTGGGGTATATAGACTAGATTCAATCTTGGGAAATTGAATCCAAAGTCATTAATTTTAACCCTTCATCTCTTGACAGACTCCATTTGCTCCTCATCTGCCTCCAAATTAAGCTGAGCAAATAGTACCACAAAAAAATATCTGCAAAAGTAATGAATATAAATCTAAATGAATGTTAGTATATTATTGTACATTTTCAACAGAAAATTTGTATGGGAAAATCACGAACAGTAAATGATTATATTTTCTAAAGGGTAAGCCAAGCAACAAAATTCTTACAAATAGCATAACTCAAACAACCAGATTCATCATGACTCAACTGTAGTGACTATCTTTGTCAACCCACCTTAAAGGTATATAGATTGCACTTAACAGATCTCAATGTCTGGTTTTACAAGACCTGAACAACACTAGGACAGTATGATGTTGTCTACTCAGTCCATATTGATTTAACACCAATACAATTTTTCTATGAGATGTAGAAATTGTTTATTTAACCGAAATAATATTGCTCAACAAAATGAAGTTAAGAATCAGAAACCATTTAACACTTGTCAATGAACTTATAAGCTCTTATCTGTAAAACCACGCGTAAATATATGGACACAAAACTGATTATCATTTGCTAAGAACCACTTCCAAGTCTTGAAACATGAAAGGGGAAAAGAACTATTTCAACGTTTCAGTCTTATCTTATGACTTGAAAAAGAATAAAATTGGAGAACAAGCAATTATTAGGTCTCCATCTACTATAAATCACCTGCAACTAACCTTCGTGAGTCAGCAATCTAAAACAGAACATAAGAGAATGAACTCTAACCTCAATTTAATGGATCAAGCTGACAATGTGGCTCCAGATTGAAACCGATCAAGCATTTCACAATGAGGAGTCTCCCTTATAAAACCCCACTGTTGCCTCTGCAACTCAAACCTACAATTCTGCGCCAAAATGGAAACATATTCCCTTTCCACTTTTGCTTCCAATGCTGGTCTCTGCTGGCTGTCCGGAGGATAATCCTGCTCAAATTTGGTACTTTTAACATAGAAATTAACTCCTCTCTCTGTAGTGTACCTATACTCATAAGGATACGATCTGGAAAGGGAAAAAATAGGCTCTGAAGAGGGCAAAAAGTTCAGTAGAAGAATGAGCAAAACAGGTAACAACTGAACCAATGTTCGCAGATTTAACCCAGGTGCATTTCCTCCAGTACGATGGCCCATTCCACCACCAAAATTAAAAGCCCTGAACTGCGTAGTTGCAGGAGGCATTCCTCCGAAGAAGAACTGCCTGAAAATCTCATCTGCGTCAAACTCTTGATAATACCCACCATTAAATCCTCCAGCATGATGATACCTTGAAGCCCGTCTCTCTTGAACAGGCTCATCACTTCCAGTCAAATCATACTTCTTTCTACTCTCTTCGTTGCTCAGACACTGAAACGCCTTTGAAACAGCCTTAAACGCTTCTTCAGCTCCCGGTGCGTTGTTCTTGTCGGGATGAACTTTGAGAGACAATTTCCGATACGCTTTTCGAACATCATCAACAGAACATGTCTTCTCTAACCCTAGAATCTCATAGTAATCCTTCTTCTTATTGATTTGCCTCACAATCGTCACTTGTTCCTCAGTGTACGTGGCAGTGGACGACGAAGAAGCGCTACCAGCGGCCGATCCAGTTGCCGAAACCCGACGACGAACCTTAGACGACGGCCCATTAGCACCGTCGTTGGAGGCGGTTGTGGTGGGTCCATTCGAATCAGGAGTCGTGCGATCGGTGGGAGCTGAGTCCTTCTCTAATTGGGATAATAGATCATCGACAGGGAGAGTGGGATCGAGGCGACGAGCTTTTGTGAAGAACTTCAAAGCACGCGGTCGATCTCCTGAAGCCAACGATTCTTTGCCGATCCTGAGGCACTTCAAGGCTTCATCTTTGTTACCGTCCATATCTGTCTCTCGGTCTCTCTATCTATAAAACACAGTCAATGAGAAGTGGTCATGCAAGGAATGAAGTGGTTGAATCGATCGGAGAATTATGAGAGAAGAGGGAAGTGGAGTGGGAATTTGGATCTGAATTAGACTTTCACGAGATTAGGGTTTGAGAATTCATGCTTGATTTGGATTGTAGAAGAGGAAACGAGGGAAAGGAAACATAATGGGGCGAATCTAATTATGGTCTCCTTCAACCATAACGTGATAAAAAAGTTGTATTTACGGTTACGGTTGTTATTTTGTGAGGTCGGGCCTGGCCCTATAACTTTTTGAAGTTGAGCCTTGTTATTTTGGATTTGAATATGAGCTCCATTATATATATATATATATATATATATATATATTTGATTATATACAATTTAATTTATTAATTTTAAACTAATTTAACTAATTTTTACTAATTATTTGTGTTTAAAAATTTATTTGAATCAAAAACTAAATTTAACAAATTTAAATATTAATTACTTCAAAAAAGCTTGGAGTAATTCAACATCTAACAACACTTTTTTTTCGATGATTTAAAAATTCAACTGATTCAAGTCAGTTTAATTGTAAAAATTTTGAACCACCCAATTCGATTTATTTTAATAACTTTTATTGCTAAAAATTAATTAATTTATTAACTAATCACTCAATTTTTATAACAATAAATTTTTATACACTAAAATAAATTAATTAATTTTCTTTTAATAATATATTTTCTTCCATAAATAAGATCAATATCTTTAATTATATTTAATCTTTAGCTAATTTTATCAAAGTCGGTTAAATCTTTCAAATATTAAATCTTTTATCTTACTAATTTAATTTGCAATCCCATTTTTAAAACATTAGTAAGAACTTTTTTCTTTAATTTTCACTAAATTACAGGGCAAGTGGAATTTCTTCTTTGTTTTGCATTGCTAAAGAGAGCTTACATATTTTGTCATTATAGTCCCTGTCAAGTGTACCATACACAGACACAGATCCAAAAACTCATCAAAACCCAACTCACTGATGAGGCAAGAAAATTTGGGACATGAAACTTGAGTCTTGGAATATGAATAAATCCAAAGAAAGCTAGACAGATAAACAAGTTTGAAATCAAAACATTGTAAGCAGCAAAGATTGAAGCAAATCTACTAGTGAAGAGAACTGAATCTAAATCCACTTGCTATGCTTCTAACAACAAACTCCCACGACTAATGAAGCCATAAATTCAAGACATGTTCACATAAATTGAAGAAAATGGCTAAGGAGGATCACTCATCAGTAAAAGTACATGGAGAACAACACAAAAACAGACAAAGAAACTGTCCCTTTTCAACTCTGATCTTCAGCTTCTGCAAGTTCCCTCTCTTCGGCGGCAGCAGCCATCAGTTCATCAAACTTTTCGGTCTTTCCAAGCAAAATCTCAATCTGGGAGAATGTTAAACACCAAGAAATCAAGCACAAAACGTGAAATGAAAGTAAACTCTACATTATAGCGCAGAAATGGAAGTTGTGGAAACACTCAGACACAGAAAGTAAACAAGCATCTCAATGAAACAGGAATCATGCGTTTTAATGAAATGTGATGGTCAGGCCAACAAGCACCCCACAAAAGCATTATACGGAGGATATTCATGTAGCCAAATCGCAATTCCACATGTACAATGCAACGATAGAAGATATCACTGGGAGGTCCAGAGGTTTACCTTAGCTTTTTGAACAGGACGCCCTCTTGTTTCATCCCTCATATCAACTGTGGATGTCATAATTTCTGCACGTAGAATTAAACATCACTAACAACACTGTGCGAAACAAAACCTAGTACATAAACAAATGCAATAAAAAAAACATACTCTTTTCAACAGCTAATCCGTTGTTTTTCAAGATCTCTGCAACAGTGACAACAGTAGCAATAGCTGCAGGCATGACAGAGCAAAATGTTACTTGAGATCCCCACAAAAAAGTTAGCCATTTTCAATTATCCACAAAGCTCACTAACGTTAGCAAATTTGTTTGGGAAGAACGGTTGAAACCAAGTTTGCCAAATGAGAATAAAAGAGGCTATTTTCTAATCCCCTTTTCCAATTAGTCTCTAAACATTCAATGGAACAAGCTACAAGCAAAAGAGTTCTAAAAAATTAACAATGATTTCAAAAACTCTCGTTTAACATCCCAAAAAACCGGGCATTTCCCAATTAGTTTAAGCGAAAATTTAACGAGTTTGCTTCCCAACAGAGATATACCAAAAGGTACAAATTCAGGGAATCAAACATTTACAATAATCTAGGTCTAAAGTAATTGTTACCCATTCCGAGAGCAGACAGCTCCACCTCGTTGTGTTGTTGCATATACCTCTGTAAAACCCATAATACGTCCATGAGAAGAACCTCGCATAACCCCAAAACCCTAAAATCGAATACGATATAGATACAGAAAATACGGGGGGGAAAAAAGAAGCAGAAAAATCTTACCTTGGCAAGATTGACATAGAAAAACAAGGGCTTTTTAGTGTTGGAAACTTGAATTCTGTTCTTCTTGTGAGAATCTCCGGCTATATTGATGTTATTAACCCCCTCGGTAATTTCTTCCATCGGATCAAATTCACGGCTAACCCTAATCTTCAAATAAAGATTCGACCTTGCTATATGAAGGCGAGACAGTCACCGGGTTATATAGAACTACAACTTAACTGAGTCCTAAAATCCGGAGCTTTTTTTTTAATTAATTTAGGGACTTAAATAAATACATAAAGTATTTGAAATTAAAAATATATGTAATAAATTTTAAGTGAAAAAGGGTTTAATTATAGGAATTTTCACTTAATTCAGTCTTATTTAAGAATTTATCATATAGGTCAAAGAGTATTAAGTAAAAACTAATTAATCTCTATAGGCTATATAAATTACAAAAGTTAGATGCTAATTTACAATATGAGTTTGTAAATATGCTAATCAATATTTGTTGAATGGATAGATTTTTATAGAACAGAACAATAAGAACAGGTGATCTGGTTCTTATATTTACACCCAAATTCAAGATAGATTGCTTGTAAAAATTTTGATGTTTCTTCAGAATATATATCTTATATAAAATATTGAAACTTGATAGTGGTCTTTTGGAGTGGAACTTGAACATCTACTACTATATATTAGAAGATTAAAAATTAAAATAATATTATTTTATTTAATTATTCGGTTAATGGAGCCGGATTCGGATCATACCCGACCAGATGAGTGAGGCTTTTGACTTTGAAGGAGGAGGCATGCCCGTGCATATAGTTATAAGGGCACATCTCTTAAGTTGCATCGGACTTATCAATGTCAATCAAAGACCAAAACTTTTCAAATTTCCATCACGAAGTTTGGTAGCTTTTTGGTTATGGAGATCGGGGACAACGAAGGATTTGGAGGTTCTCAGCTTAGGAGCTTGTAAAAAGACCCCATTAAAGGGCAAGATATAGTTGGTAGGTAAGTGAAAGCGAAAAGGAAAAGAGAGGGCAGAATCGTTGACACGATCATGTTGTTGCGTGTAAAAATAAGAGAAGCAGTCGGGACACATGCTTCATTTCATCCATATCTTCTTCCTTCCATATTTGGAGGGCCACAAGTTTTAACTATTCAAATCATATACAATAACGTGTTGTTGTGTTGTACAAGCTTTGTCATCTCAGACACATAGTTGTAAGAAATCTTACTATATTGCAGAACTAATACAAAGTCAAGATTTTCTGTTTGTTTAAGGTCGAGGAAAAAGAAAGGAAAGAATAAAGAATTGAACTTTTAATTGTACGAAGTGAGATAGTGACGATGAGCGAATTAAGTTGATACACAACATTGGAAGACTCTCGGGAACCAAAGCAGAGCAAAGCACGACAAAAGGGTTTGCTTCACCAATCCAATCTGAACGAACCAGGTCGATCTTCTGGTGGACAGTGTAAAGATCCGATTGCATCGGCAAATGGGAGCTATAGAGGAAGAGGAACAGCAAGTAATAGGAGACAAGGACTCCTCCGAGTCTGATTCCCATGTTCTCTCTTCTTCTTCCATCTCCGTTGATACTTCTCTTCCCTTCCCTCTTTTGTCCTCTCGCCTCATGTTCGTTTTCTTTTCTTCCTTCATCTTTTCCTTCTTTTTTCTTCCATTTCATCTTTAGATTCTAGTGTTTTCTCTGGGTTTCGTTTTCTTGGGAAAAACATATATGTGTGCAAGGGGAAAAGCTAGATGTGAATCTTAAGGGCTTATATTGTTCAACCATTTCTTTTTCTCCTGAAACTGAAAAGAAGAAAATTTTATTTTGTTTTTCTACAGAAATTTGTGCAAAGATCTGTTCAAGAAATGGTCAAACCTGGAGGATTCTTGCTTCTCTATCCAGACTGTTTCTGGCGGCATCACTAATTTGTGTGAGTATTTGCTTTCTACTGTTTTTAGAGCTGTTTTTTCGGTGCAAATTTCATTATGCTCATATTGGAAACAATTGCATTCAGAAACAAAGGCAATCCCTTTCTGTTGCCTATTGAGTAACTATTACTTAATGTAATCCTGCCCTGTAGTGCTCAAGGCAACGGTGAAGGAAGAGAATGGAAATGAGGTTTCTGTAACTGTGAGGTTATATGGTCCTAATACTGATTACGTTATCAATCGTGAGCGGGAGTTGCAGGTGATTCCCTACGAACTCCTTTGTGTCTGCTTGAGCATTTTGTACTAATATTGGATGAATTAGGTGGAAGAAATTCTTTCGTTAATAATCTATCATCTGTATAGGCAATCAAGTACCTTTCAGCTGCAGGATTCGGTGCCAAGTTGTTGGCAGTGTTTGCAAATGGCATGGTGCAGTCATTTATTAATGCACGTACGCTTACTCCACAAGGTATGAATTTGTTCAAATTTTGTTTTGAACATAGTAGTTCTCCCCATCTTTTTGCCAATGAAAACTGAAACCATTGCAATGCATAATGACCTGAAGTTGGAGCTACTTAGTCTAATTTTGGCCGAGCTTACTTGCTTTTCATGTAGACAATTGAATCAGTGGCAATATGTATGGATGCTGTTAACCTTGAACTCTTGTATATGCCTTGAAGCATGTGTGGAGGAGTATTTTTATTTCCCTTTCAAAGTTCTGGTACTCCTTTTCTTTTTCTGTATGGAGGTATTAACTGTTGATGCATTCCAAATCCATTAGGACCACGGAGTTGTCTGTTGGTGAATCTGGAAATACATTAGTTGTTAATATGGCTAACCTTCTTTTCTAAATTGTGACAGATATGAGAAAACCAAAACTGGCTGCAGAAATTGCTAAGCAGCTCCGTAAATTCCATGAGGTGGAAATTCCAGGTTCTAAGGAACCACAATTATGGAATGATCTCTTCAAGTTTTACGAGAATGGTATGTTTAATGTGCCTTGCTCCTACTTCTTGTGTTTCATGCATGCAGTTTGTTTCATCCAACAAGTCAAATGTTCTGTCCTTGTTTTTCAAATTTAAGCAGTTGACTCGCATTGATATCAGGGTAACTGTGGTTTCCTAACAATTTTCATGTTTCCTCATGTTAAATCACTATATTTTTGCAGCATCTATTCTTCAATTTGATGATGCAGAGAAGCAAGGGAAATATGAGACAATTTCATTCAAGGAAGTTTATAATGAAATCGTCGAAATCAAGGTAAGCTACCTTTCCACCAGTTTTCCTTCGAGTAGCATGTATTGTACACCAGGGATTTTTCAAATAGAAATGCAACCATTTGTGCAACTAAGTATGAATAATTTGGGTACCAGTGATAACTGTGCAGTACAAAATAACCATATTTGAAGGGAATGCAAAACTGCAAAATACTGTTATTTGCTGTTGATATCTACTCAAGAAACTCTGATGTGCAAAGAGACTTGGTGATCCTTTGGCAGCAAAGAATGCTAATTTTGTTTATCAATGTATTTGGGGGTAGTTGTGGACTTGAAGAGCCTTTTCCTATTAACAGACACATTGCACTTATAAATGAACAGGAATTGACAGGTCTTCTTGATGCTCCTGTGGTTTTTTCGCACAATGATTTGCTATCGGGTAACCTAATGCTTAATGACGCAGAAGGTAAAATTTGCAGCTAGTTTCTAATTTTCTTCAGCTCCCTGCATCCTCCTCTTTCTGTCATGGATTTGATGTCGTTCGGTTCTCTTTTTACCAATTTGACTTTTATAATCTTGGGAATCAAGGTTATAAATGGTTGTGGTCCATTATTAACTCATTTATTCCGTGAACCTGCAGAGAAGCTATACTTCATTGATTTTGAGTATGGATCATACAGCTACAGAGGTTACGATATTGGAAATCACTTTAACGAATATGCAGGCTATGATTGTGACTACAGCTTGTATGTGTTAATTTCTTGTGCTATATTAACTCCATTTTCAGCTATAGAAATAGCTCATGTAGATTTGGTTTGTTGGTGATTGTATTTGCTGTTGTAGAAACCCAAGCACGCATGAGCAATATCATTTCTTCAGGCATTATTTACGTCCTGATAAACCTACTGAGGTACGTAGTGGCTTCAGAATTTTATTGTGCATGCATTTGGGACCGTGGTGTTTATAAGAAGTATATATATTTATATATGTATGTATTTTTCTTGAGTAGGTATCGGACAAAGACCTCGAAGCTCTCTATATAGAGACCAACACTTTCGTGCTAGCGTCCCACTTATTTTGGGCACTATGGGCACTAATTCAGGTAACTAGTATTCCTGAAGTTTGGTGTTTATTCAAGGATATAAGAACAGTGCAAGGATGATTGATAAATATGTTTGTTGTTACAGGCAAAGATGTCTCCAATAGACTTTGATTATCTTGGCTATTTCTTCTTGAGATACAATGAATACAAAAGGCGGAAGGACGAGTGTTGTTCACTGGCTCGATCTTACCTATCAAGCCGCGGTTCTGGGTAGTTTTTCAACATTCTCCTCATTGACCGAAACATTTTCCTTTGTAATATTCTGCTGTAGTAGCCATTGATATTTGAGGAAGAACTCGAGAACAGATATGCCAAGAAGAACAGTTATAAAGTTGAGCCACAGCCTGTGGTTACATTTTGTTGTAATTGTTTATTTCTGATGTAATTCAATCACTCAGTTTGCAATAATTCTTCATTCATTAGTTCAATTCCACTTTGTTCTTTAGTTCTTCTTTAACTTGCTATGAATTTGATGAAAGTTTTTAGACACTGATATATAAGAATCATCTATTGTTTCCTTAAAAGTAAGCACACCAGACCAGATATAAACAAGATTTTCAAACACCTCTTATTGTTCTGAGAAAGGCAAAAGAAATCGACTTGGGCCTGAACACAGTTATCAGGAACATAAACAGAGTTGATCCAAGAAGGCCATTGAACCAAAGGCGTCTAGTAGTAATTAGTACACAGGGATCGTGTTTGATTTAGTCTCAAGGACTGGAGGAGATTGAGAAAGAGAAGAAATTGACGCAAGCGTAAGAAGAAAATACGAAGGAGAGCAAAGAGACGATGTCCGGAACTAATCAGATATCGTTCCTACAAGCATTAACGGCTCAACTGATTTGTGGGTTAGGGTTAGCAGTGGCATTTTGGGTGGCTCGTAATCTTTACTCCATCGATCTCATCTCCGATCCTTGCCCCACTCTCCGTCTCCTCTGTGTACTTCTCTTTCTCTCAGACATTCACTTGTCCTTCTGGTTGAAGGCATTGACTTTTCCATTTTTCTTTTCTGGGTTTTTCTGTTAGATTGTGGAAACACCAATTGTGATACTCGTTTACAGTTGGTTTAGACTCAATCCTCAAGAATGCTCGGTATTACGCTTCATCCTGTCCTTTTCTTAATTATCTTCTGTATTGTGCTTATTTTTGTTGAATTTATCTCTGCTCCGTTTTGTTGTTACAGTACTTGAAAGCTGTAGCACGAAGCATTTTGGCCCTTCCTCTTGGTTAGTCGTTATCTGATTCTTTTAAAGTTTGAACATCTAGATCTCTCAAGCGCTTTTGAACTGATTTACGTTTTCACTAAATTGAAGAAAGTTCGGGAATAATACTTGTTAATCGTGTGTTTGTTCTTTTCCAACTCTGTAGGGGCACTACTGATTGCTCTTGGAGCTATTGCTTTGGGTGCACCTATCCACATTGAGTGAGTATGTGTTTGAGTGGTTGTTAGGTTCATGTATTTGGAGTATGATTTTGCAAACTAAATCGTAGTGAGGAAATGACGCTCCTCTCACCAAGTTTCTAGTCCTCCGCTTTTCTTTCACTTCAATAGCATTTGTCTGTGTGTACTGACTCTGTTCTTCTGATATTGGGTATAGGTATTTATCAAAGACCATCTGTTACTCACTTCTGATGTCATCATTCACAGTGAGTTCTCATCATCATCGTACTAGTTATTTGGAAATATACACTTGAATATCTAACCTTAATATTCCAACTTAATTGAAATTATCTCATCTGATATTGAGAATCTATTGTCAAGAGTAAGCCTTGAAATTGCATCTACTTTTCTCTTTTCATACTTTGTTGTTGATGCTTTTCTAAAGAAAAAGATAAAATGGTTTAAGGGTATTGTTTTCTTTATGGACTCAGATACCTAACTAAGAAAGTTGTCTTGTAAACAGTTTGTTCCTGCTGCTGCTGTATTTGGTACATCATGGACACATTGGCAACGTATCTTTGCACATACGAAGTAAGTTCTCTATTGTTTATTTGTGGCATTTGTAGCTTGTCAAATGGATTATGGGAAATGTTTGCGAAAACTTTTTCTGGAATGAAATTTTCTTGAAGTTTGAAACATGCAGATAGATGACGTATTATCACACGAGAATTGCAAAGAAACTTGCCTGAAACTTGGCCTGGTCACGCTTTTGAAGTTCCCTTATGATTTTTATTCATTGATATGGATTGATCACTTGCAGGCCAACTGAAGCTATAGAATATATGATCTGTATACAAGCTTATGGAGCTGTAATTGGAGCTTGGTTTGGAGCTTGGCCTATGCCACTTGATTGGGAGAGGCCATGGCAGGTAGTGTACTATCTTTCTCTAGAAATGGGATTCCTTTCATCACTGTATATGAAATTCAAAATTGCAACTTGTATGCTTTCTGTGTTTGATGTGATATTCTTGTTTCTTCCTTTTGTGGATGTATTGTCTTGTAGGAGTGGCCAATATGCGTGAGCTATGGAGCCATTGGTGGCTATTTGGTTGGATTGGTGGCAAGTTTAGGGTTTGTAATTGCAAGTCATGGACATCATCTGAAAAAGGAGTGAAGAGCTAAAGAGATGAAATACATAACTAACCGGCAATGGTCGAATAGGAATTGAATCAGTGAGATGTTTGATACATCCTAATGAGTTAGCTCCTCTATAACCTTTTAAATCGTATGATCTATAAACAGATAATCCAACATTGTCAAACAGATATGCAAACTTTTGAAAGGTCCGACTTCTTACAGACTTATAACTATCATAAGAAAGGAGCATGGATCCAAATTAGAACACAACTTGTGTTCTTAATGCAACACTGCCGATTAATTTCACTTCTGTTTTACACAATGATGCTACAAAACTCAAAAGGAACTTCCTCTACGGCCTGCCTGCATCTTCATCCTGCATATGCTATTGCCAATGTCAGGATTGTCGGTAAGAAGAACACGGACATAAAGCAACAACTTTTTACAGTGTTTCACAGTTGCAGGTTCATAAATTTAGCCAATCAGCATTTCCTAGTACTTTTAGCTTCACATTACTTGTTCCTCGACATTGCCAATTGTGTTCCAAAATGATCGGTTAGACACTTCTCCTACACTGTTGAAGAGGACCTTCTTCTCCAAGCAAACAACCAATGGTAAGAGCAGACAAGAAGATTACTTTTTCATTAAAACTGAGATGGGAAAATTTGCTTATTAAATCAAAGTGAGTTCTTTGAGTCGGTCCCAGTTCCAACGAACTAATGCAAATCCATTTCCAGAAAGGCGGCAACTTGAGCAATTAATCAAAGAAACAGAGACACTAAGAAGAAAAAAAAAACAAAAACCAACAAAACAAAGAAAGGGTGGTATTTGGCTGCATTTCAATGCAATTTCCTTCTGGAAATAAACCATTTGGAAAAGAAAAGGGGGCTATACTGCATGAATTGTTCTGTCCTTCTCACTCGGCCTCGTCTGCTTTAAATGGGCCTCGACCCAAATGTATACTTCACTATAAAGGATTGGGGTTTAGGGTTTATAACGATAACCGTAACAAGACAGGACATGGCATCATCAAGGGTTTCACTGAAGGCCAAAGGAAAGGGAAGCGGGAAGGTGACAAAGGAGGAGGAGAATACGACGATACAGAGCGTGAAGGAATGGAGCAATTGGGCTCTGAAGAAAGCTAAAGTCGTTACTCACTATGGTTTCATTCCTTTGGTTATTATCATTGGCATGAACTCCGATCCCAAACCTCAGCTTTATCAGCTTCTTAGTCCCGTCTGATCTCCTCCCATCCCCTTCCCTATTAGTCGAGCTTCCTCATATTTCCGCTATTATTCCCTGCTGCTTTCTTAGCTTTATGGATGTGATCCAACATTTATTATTATAAAGTTCTATAAAGTTTTCATCTTTCTGAATATATGTTTGGGATAGAATCTTGGTTTTTCTGCTATGCTGGTTTGATTGATTTCATCTGTTCATGTAATGCCTTTTAGTGTGGATTCGATGCGCCTTCCGGCCCTTCCTTGATTATGTGCTCTTTTCGTTGATATGTTTTGTGTCATAAACTGTTCCTGGATGCTCAGAAGAGGTTTGGGTACAGTTCTTTCTTCTGTTTGGTTGGTTTGTAAGCATCCTCTTCCTTTATCCATCTTGAGCTTAACGCAGAAAATGAGGAGGTTATATTATTCTGATGTCAGGCTTCTGACTGCTTAAGTTTAGAAGGGAATAATAAGAGAACCCAATGAGACAAAAATCTAGAGTCCACCAAGACATGACGAAGATGTCGGATTAGTTGAGGTAGAATGTCACGTTTCGAATGTTTTAAAACTCACTAGATGAGGTTTGATCCAAAGATTTCTAGAATATGGTGGAATCTTATGGCAGGCTTTAGAACCTTCTGAAATATAGTAGAAACCTATGGAAGCTTGTAGAACATTGTGGAACATTATAGAACTTTATAGAAGTTTGTAGAATGTTGTAGATAAATGCATAATATACATAAAACATATAGAATGGTGTAAAGTATTCTAGAAGATTATTGTAGAATGTTAGATCAAGTAAATCTGGTACTCCCATTCTAAGAAGTAGTATACATACCCTTTTGAGGGTTAGCCTCATTTGTATTATGGTATCACAGTCATTGATCATAAAAGAGAGAGTTTTTAAATAAAAGTGTCTTTGCGTTCTCCCAGATTCTTTCTCTCTTTTAGCATAGTGTTTCGTGTAGTGAGGCTAATTTGGGAAAGAGAGTGTACTCAAGAGCTGAATGAGCATTAGGAAAAGTCCAAGCCTGTTACAAGTGGTATTAGAGCTTTGTTTGAGATCCTTTGGGCATCGTCAAGATAACTGACCAAGTGAAGTGACTACTCACAAAAGAATGGAGGTTGAGAGAGTTCCTTCTACTAATAAAGGCAAGAGAGATAATCCATTATAAGGAATGGCTTGATTGAAGCAATAGTTAGGCTCTCGATGATGGAGATCACTGTAGGGGAAGATCGAGAGAGGATCGATGATTGAGTCCAAAGAGTGGAGAAGTTAGAGAAAGAACAATCTCGACTTCGTGAAGAGATGAATGAGACCATTAATATCATTGCCTTTGATGCTTTTGAAAAAGTGAGTTTTTTGGAAACCTCTCTTGTGCCTAAAATGATTATGGTTGAGGAAGGACTTGTTACTATGGTTGCCTAGTTGATGGAAGTGAAGAAAGATTGGAGCTTGGCAAGATGGCGATGATAAAAGGAGTTGTAGCACCTACCATTGGTATCAATAATGCCAAAGTGAAGTCTCGTAGTCCAAAGCCTTTGGAGGAGCAAGGGACGTGAAGGTTGTTGACAATTTTATTTAAAATATAGAGTAATATTTCAAGACATTTGGCATTACGAATTACACCAAGATGATTGATATTGTTACCCTCTACCTTGAAGATACGACCATGGTGTGATAAAAGAGAAGATACAATGATATTGAGAAGGGGACATGCATTATAAATACATGGGAAGACTTCAATTGAGGAAGCAATTCTATCCCAAGAATGTGGAGAAGGAAGCTCAAGTCAAGTTAAGAAGACTTATACACTTGAAGAATATTCTAGAATATGTCTGAGAAGTTTAAGAAATGTTGTTGGAAATTCTCGAATATCTAGACAAGGAAGCTTTTTTTGCTTTTTGTGATGGTTTACAACTATGGGCAAAGATTGAGTTGGAGAGGCACGGTGTGCAAGATCTCGTTAATACTATTGCAGTAGTCGAGTTGCTCTAGGAAGGAAGAAGGGATGTCCACCACCTCAAGTCCTAAACAAGGGCAAGCGTGGGTGAGAGAAGAAGCAAAGCAAGGACGGAGCTTTGAAGGGTAGGAAGTCAAAAGAGGGTTCAAGCAAGGGCCATAAAGAAGACAATCGTCCACATCTCTTGAAATTCTCATATATATTCTCGGGTGTGAACCTTTTCAACTGGCTCGAGCTTCCTTCTACATTTTCAGGGTAGAATTGCTTCTTTAATTTCTTCTTGAAGTCTTTCCATGTATTCATATTATAGGTCTCCTTCTCAATATCATTGTATCTTCTCCTCCACCACACTATGACTGTATTTTCAAGGTTGGGAAACACTATTGATCATTTTGACATGATTTGCAATTCCAAGCGCCTTGAAATATTGCTTCATATTCTAAAGAAAATTGTCAATGGCCTTCACATCCCTTACTCTTCCAAAGATTTTAGGCTTCAGGACCTTCACTTTGACATTATTGGTACCAATGGTACCCATCACAACTTTTTGTGTCACCGCAATCTTGTACAAGCTCCAATATCCCTTCACTTCCTCTAGCTCGGCGGTCAAAGTGGCAGTTGCTTGCTTAATCGATATAATATTAAACAAGAGAAGTTTGTAGGGAATTCACCTTTTCGGAAGCATCAGAGGTAACGATATTGATGGTCTCATTCATCCCTTTGGTGAATACAAATTGCTCCTTGTCTAACTCCTCCACTTTTTGGTCTCAATCATTGATCCTCTCTTGATCTTCCTCCACGGTAATCTTTAACTTTGAGAGCCTAGCTATTACTTCAGTCAAGTTGTCCTTTTTAGTGGAGTTATCTCTCTTGCCCATGTTAGTAGGAGGAACCCTCTTGACCTCCCTTCTTCATAGATAGTCACTTCACTTGAGCTAGTCATCTTGATGATTCCCAAAAGATTTCAAAAAAAGCTTTAATACTACTTGCATCGATCTTGGATTTTAACCTACAATCGTTTGAGACTTGAGTACGCTCTTGTTCCGGAGTCAGCCTTACTACACAAATGACTTTGCTAAAAGAGAGAAGAATGCAAAGACACTTACTATTTAAGAACTCTCTCTTCTAAATTAATGATATTGTGATGTTATGATACAAATGAGGTCAACTTTTAAGGGTGTATATACTAGTTCCTTTCTAAAATGGACGTACAAGATCTACTTGATTTAACGGTTTACAATAAGCTTTTAGAATACTCTATACTACACTACATGTTTTATGTATATTATATATCTATCTACAACATTCTATAAACTTTTATAAGGTTCTATAACGTTTTACAAGCTTTCACAAGCTTCTATCATGTTTTAAAAGGTTCCAAAATCTTCCATAAGATTCTATCATGTTCTGGGAGACTCTTTAGATCAAACCTCATTTGATGGGCTTTAAAATACGAGGAACGTAACAGGTTGCAAAGAAGTAGAGGATGAACTGAAATTATGACCTTGTGCTTTTCTTTTTCTTTTGCCTTTTACCTTTTACCTTTCATTCTTGTCTGAGCTACTAGGAGTGATGATATGAGACTTCATAGATGTGTCTTCTTTTCTGTGTGTTTTCTACCACGTCGAAATGTTTCGGTTGCATCTGTTGAGACATGCGGTTCATCGATTTTCCTTTGTGTCAAGCTTAGTCCAAAGGAATGAAGATTGGGAAGACTATGTTTTATCAGTTAGTCTTGAATCGCCTCACTTTATGAAAGGTGAAATAATACCTGTTAGGAAGGTAAATTAGTACCATGTTTTGCTTTACTCTGGAAGCTTGATTGTCCTTCTAGCTTATTTTCCTTTGATGTTAATTAACAGCTTGGGGCATGCCTCATATATTCACTGAAGGCTCTGGAAGCTTGATTGTCCTTCTAGCTTATTTTCCTTTGATGTTAATTAACAGCTTAGGGCATGCCTCATATATATCTTTGCTCACTGAAGCCCTTGTCGGCTCAACTTGCTAGCTAAAGACAATCCGTACCAAAAATGCATTGCATATTGAGTAGCTTGGTTGGAATAAATGGGGAGCAACATTTCTTGTCGAATATTTTACGATTTATGTTCCTTTATTTGGTGCTAGTTCTGCAGTGGGTTGCAGATTCGTCTTCTTCTTGTGTACATCTCGACTTTCTAGGAATGGATAATCTTGTGTTTGGACTCTTTCATCTGCGACCCCTTGTGGCATTGGCAAGCCAACAAGATGGCATTGTTCTACGTTGAAAAAGGAGAATCTCATCTGAGAAATACTTGTCTGATATTGATGGAGCTGCTTGAGAAGCAGCTTGAGTAGTAGCCAAAATTTTGATAAAATTTGTCAAGTTCCAACTTGAATCCGATTATGATTGGACCCAAATATTCAAGTCTGAGATCGATCAAACTGAATGTACTCTGGTCGGGTTGGTCAGAGCATTTTTGGCTATGCATAAATAACAGAAGATGCATAGATGCGGTGGTTTTTAAGTAGTTGGAAAACCTTCTCTTTTAAACTTGTACTGGGAGGATAAAGATCATGTTATGAAACGCTTAAATTGAAAGATAAACTTTTCAATTTATTTTCATGGAGGCTAGACAATTTCTAGAGAGAGTGGGGTCTGAAGGTCCTCTTAAGACATTGTTGTTGTGTTCGATTCTCCATTTACATCCTTAATAAACAGACATGGGACTTCACTGTGTATGAATTAGAAGAACATTTTCCTACCAAAAGTAAACAAAAAATTATTTAATCAAAGCAAAACACCGATTGGCTCAAGGCGTTTGAGTTCATTCTCTCGCTCTTTCCTCATCTCATCTTCTCTTCTCTGCTAGACAGAAACAGGACAGATAGGAGAGAGGAAGAGAAAGGAAGGACAGAACTAATACGATATTCTCCAACGTACGATCTGAAGCTGACTCTCTGGCTTTTATCTTCTTATCTTCTTACACTTCCATCTCTTGTTCTCAAATGGGTTTCCTGTTGTTTTTGGACTTCTGGTTTTTGTTTAAGGTCTTGGATAAACTGTTAGGTTCCCGTTAAAGAGGATAGTAAGCAAAATGTTTATCTTTTTCACACACACACACCACCAAATTAAAAACAAAAAGTGTAAAGGGGGGCTCGAAGCTCGATACCTTTTTGTGTTTCTATTGGTCTTTCTCGTCCGAGGGAAGTGGTTTTTCTTTTCATACAGATCTTTGAGGCTTTGGTTTGCCAGTCCAACTGCGAGGATCAAATGGATCTGTACGGTGATTTTGCATGAGGGATAGATAAAGTTTCGATCTTTGTGTGAGCTAAATTTCCTATTAGGAGTTTGAATTTTTTTTTCCCTTTCTTCATATATCTTTGAGGTCTTGTCCTCTTGTATTTCCGGAAATCTTTTGACTTTCACCTATTGGACAAGCTTCAGGGTGGCTTCAAGTTCTGCAAATCTGAACAACTTGTTTCAAGTGAAGATATAGACCTCACCTGTGGTTGGTGGCTTTTCTTGGCAAGGTCCTTTTTTTTTTTTTCAATATCGTGCAAAATGTGACCTTTTGGTTGGTTCCGAACATTTTCATGGACGGGGGTGAGTTGAGAGGAGGAAACTAAACCTTAGTATTCTTGAGTCTGTAAAGAGGAAAGATCCAATGGGGAGGTAAAAGTTGACATTCGAATACCAAGAGCATAGAGCATATCAGATGCTCTTGGTGAGTTTTGACCATTGGCAAATGAACATTTGTTTAAGTTGCTGCATCTTAGTTTGGCTATTTGGTATTTTGGTATTTCTTTGCATTTATGGTTATGTTCTCTATTTCCTTATTCAGTACCTCTATCTTTTGTTCTCGGTGTTTCTGATTCTGTAGAGTTGGTCATAACTCGTAAGTAATCTTCCTTTTGATCTCAATTATAGTTTTGTGTTGGATTCTATGTATTGGTCTTCATCAAGAACCATCTATTAAGGTGCAAGGTTATGCAAAAAGTTGTGTGGCTGATATGAAAGGCAAACTTATGAAGCTCTAGATCTGGTGATTTAGTAGATATTTTGTTTAGTTGATGATCATTTCTTGTGCATTGTTTTATTTTTGTTCTATGTTTTGATGTGTGCATCGATATTCAGATGCAGTCATCTTCAAGTGCAGCTTCCTCTATGGGGAAAAAGCAGCCAACTGATTTCAAATGTCATCTACCTAGCACACTTCAGGAGCCTGTAGACATTTCTTCTTTGTCCGGGCACAATGACTGCAGTGGGATGGAGGATATGACTTGCCAATGTACAGAAAACACTTGCAGAGAACTGGTGCTTTATGATCCTGTAAATAAAAATGGTGCTCTTGAAATTGAACCTTTTCCTCGACCTTTACACTTACAACCTCCAGTACTTGCGAGACACCGAACATCAGGGAGACGTAGGAGTTTCCCGCCTGTTGGGACTTTCACAGTTCAATGTGCCAACTGTTTCAAGTGGCGAATCATCCCAACAAAGGAGAAGTATGAAGAGTTACGTGAACACATCCTAGAACAGCCTTTTTATTGTGAAATAGCTCGTGAGTGGCGGCCAGACATATCATGTGATGATCCAACAGACCTTTCTCAAGATGGCAGCAGGATTTGGGCTATTGATAAACCTAACATTGCTCAGCCTCCAAGTGGGTGGCAGCGGCTTCTACGAATTAGAAGAGATCGAAGTAGTAAATTTGCAGACGTGTAAGCATGTTCATATAAACATTATTTCTGCAATTCACCAGCATTTCAGAGAACCAAAAGTCTCATTTCCCAATTACAAAGCAGCGATGAGCTTTTAGAATTATCACATCTTTTTCATATGCACCAGCAATTTTTTTGTTGCTGAGATCTTTTGTCTAACAATCCAGCTAGTTGCATTAACAATTTTGCTGTTGGAATGTAATCAGATACTATGTGGCACCATCAGGCAAGAGACTCCGCTCAATGATAGAGATCCAGAAGTATGTAATTGATTGTCAAGTTCTATATATTTTCAAATTTAGAACTCGATATATCTGCTTGCAACTTCCATTTCTGTTTAAGTAGTTCAACCCAATATGTTATAACCTTGATTACACTCGGTTGTTTGAACTTCTGGTTTGCAGCTACTTGATGGAACATCCAGAGTATCTGCAAGATGTTGGAACTATGTCGCGATTTTCATTCCAAATTCCAAAGCCTTTGCAGGAACGTTATGTAAGGAAGCGTCAAGCTCGAGGGAGAACTTCATTTCAAAGTACTAGAGTTCTTCAACCCAATGAAGGTATGGAGAAGGAACTTGCCTAACTGAAATTATAACCTTATGTTTACTGATCATAGAACAGGTCACTATTATAAAGAGGCACTCACCAGATAAACAACGCCTATGTTGTGTAACAGTAAGTGCCGTTACATGGCCTGGTCCAGGTAATGGTGCAGGACCACAGCTTGGCTGTTCACTGCTGTCTCCTCCACCTGACTTGACCATTCTCTGATTATTCTGACCAACTGGCAAAGAAGAAGCGAACACAAGGGGCCCCATCAATGATGTATAGTAGCAATCTAGCCTCTTCAAAGAAGTACAGAAGTAATCCTGCATATAATCAACTCGAACCAAAGCTAAGCTAGAAGAGCATGTTCTGCCTGCATATGTTGATATATGAGCTCCGTGGACCGTGAAACTTGTTGTACCTTGCTCTTGCTTTTCACTGTAAAAGATAATTAGAATATGCTTTTTGTTTTTCCTTTCTGGACTTTTGGGGTTCTTATGAATCCTCTTATGGAAGACTTGCGCTCTAGTTGACGCACAAGAAAAGAATGTCAAGAGGTAATTTATGCAATGCTGCTTAGAGCCAACTCAGGTATAAAGATGGTTGCTTTCAGAAATGAACTCTGTTAGTTTGATTCTAAAAGCAAGAAGTTGATAAGCAGAAGCATATTGACATGTTAATGCTACGAGCAGGATCCAACTCAAACCTTCCAACTCTTCAAGATAAGTTCCACGAGCTTATTTTGGCAAGTACGGACACATGCTTGTGAGTTGAACTGGAACCCCACAAGTTGGTGAAATAATTTTCCAAGTCTATGGGAGGACCAGAAAAGAATAGAGTTTAGGATCTTGAGGCAGGTTCAGACAGGCATATTCAGTACTTTTTGAATGGTTATAAACGGTTTGTTTAGTTCACTTAATATCGATCGACCAATGATTTATTAACAGGGAATGACAATTGAGTAATTAAAAGTTTAATAATCTTGTAATTACATCATTGTATATAATTAAATAAATGTTTAGTCTTAATTTTTTAGTGATTAAAATACAACCGGTTTAGTCTATTTCAACCGTAAATTCTTGAATCAATTAACTTTTTGGTTCATTTTTAAATTTTTAAGTTTCGTTTAATTTAATAACCCTTATTGTTAAGACAAACTAGTTTATTAATTATTTTTATAAATTAAAATAAATCAATTAATTTATATTTAACAATCTCATTTTTAATTAAACTTTAAATTTGTACATGAGTAAGAACATTATGGTTCAATTATATTTTAAAACTTTTAATTTCAATCAATCTTTAATCGATTTTATTAACATTTAAAACTGGTTAAATATTTTAAACCTTAATCTTTTCTTTTAGTGATCTAACTTTTGATCACATAGGTCTCCAATTCTCTTTTGTCCATCATGTCACCCAATCAACTAATGCTATGGATCCACTTTCAAATGTTTTAAATAATTTACTTAAAGTAGGTATGATTAATAATTAATATATATATTAAAAATATTCCATTTTTAATGAGTTTCACCTAGGATGGATTGTATAGTTTTGTTCCCAAAGTGACAATCACATTAAATACATTAGATGACAAAGTCGTTGCTAACCAACCTAGCACACTATGCAATTATATGGTATTAGATTCAGCAAATTTGTTTATTAGTGATTCATAAATTATGTGCTTTAAATAAATTATTTAATAATTCAATGATTTAAATTCAAATATATTTACAAATTTAATGTATTTTTATCTAATTAATTAAAAATAATTTATCTTTAAGTTTTATCTAATATTTAATTATCATTAATAATAAAATATAAAATATTCATTTTTGTTTGAAAGAATACAAACTAAAAATATAAATATAAATAAAACTAAACCTAGCTTACTTTTTATATTGAAAATTTCTTAATCCTTTATTAAATATTAGACCTCTTAAATTCTTGAAAAAGGTCACTAGAAAGGCAAGTCTTTATGCTATTGCATCACAAGTGAAACAAAAGCAGGGTCAAATTACTGTATGTTGTTGATGGTGGGGAATGATGACAGTAGTCAATGGTTTATATTCTCACGTTGTCATCTTCTCTAGTGGACTTAAACCATAATTTCATCGCCCAACACATTAAACAGAAGAAGAAGACAACAGCATGGGATGTAACCTTAAACAGAGAATTAACCATGGTGAAGGAAATCAATAGAAAAAGCAAGTCAGGTGGAGAGTTAGAGAGAGAGAGAGAGAAGGTGCATGTGTGGTACTCAAATGGTGAGGGCCAATGAGACATCACAGTAGAAGGGAAAGGAAGGTGAAGGAAAAGAGAGGTAAAAAGGTAATGTAGAAGAAGATAGCATTTTATGAAGAATTACAACAGAGTTATTGAGAGAGAGAACAATTACTTCTCACTCTATATTTCATTATTGAACAAAGCGCAAAATGAAACTTTAAATAGTTGCTGTACAAAAAAAGTAGTTACTACCCTACTACGAGTTATCCAACTGAAAACTAACAGTAACTAACTACTACTTCAGTAATTACAAAAACTACAAGACTAATAATCTTTACATCGCCCTCAAGTTGGACTTTGATAAAAATCAATCAAAGCCAACTTGGACAACAAACGATGAAATATTGGTGAAGGAAGGGGCTTGGTAAAAATGTCCGCAACCTGCAAAGAAGAAGCCACATGAAGCGGAGAAATAAACCCCTGTTTATACAAATTCCGAACAACATGACAATCAATGTCAAGGTGTTTTGTCCGCTCATGGAACACAGGATTACAGGTGATATGGATGGCAGATTTATTGTCACAATGAAAAGGAATTGGCAAAGAAACTGGAACTCTCAAATCAGCAAGCAAATAACCAATCCATTGCAACTCACACACAGCTGAAGCCATAGCCCTATACTCTGCCTCAGCTGAGCTGCGAGAGACAGTAGTCTGTCGTTTCGTCTTCCAAGAAATCGGACTTTTTCCCAAAAATATACAAAAACCAGTTAAAGACTTTCTGGTGGAAATACATGTAGCCCAATCCGTGTCTGAATAAGCTTGTAAAGACAAATCCGAATTCGCAGGGAAATGAAGACCTAAAGAAGGGTTACCTTTGAGATACTTCAGAACATACACCGCATGGCGAAGATGAACTTC
>JAOTIZ010000202.1:224318-271251 GCA_027123425.1 Erythroxylum panamense | reverse complement strand
TTAACTTACTGATCTGTTTACTTACTGATTAGTTGAGTTGGGAGTTGGACCGGGTATTTCTAAGCCCACAGCCCACAAACAGAAGAAGAAGACAACAGCATGGGATGAGTCTGTTTAAGTCTTTAATGAGCGATATTAATGTTTTCAGGTTGCAGCATCTATGAAGAAGGATTTGGATACCAAACTATCCGAATCTCCCATCAAAGCTTCTATGCCTTCTACATGATGTGACCTTACACGTATAGTAACTGACTTTATATAGCAGATGTTGTATAAGTTTCCTGCTGTGTTAAACCTACCATCTCTTTTCTTATATTTGATTCTGTAGGCGGACCCAGAAACTGACGAAGTTTATGCACAGATGACTCTGCAACCTGTTCCTTCAGTAAGTAGCTCTGGAAAGAAGATCGGACTATACTTGTATAAATATCATATGCAACATGGAAGAAAAATCAAAATCAAAATAGTATATACCCTTAAAATCTTTTCAGCTTCTGACTCCAACTGAATTTATCAGGATTTTGCTTGCAGTATGACCAAGATGCCTTAGTAAGATCAGATCTTTCAATGAAGTCAAATAAACCACAAACTGAATTCTTTTTCAAAACATTAACAGCAAGTGACACAAGCACTCATGGCGGTTTTTCTGTTCCCCGATGTGCAGCTGAGAAGATTTTCCCTCCTTTAGTAAGTGGTTTACAATTAGTGTAGATAGTCTTGTACTTGGATTGTTGTATTTGATGTTTACCTTTATTTAAATTTGAACAGGATTTCTACATGCAACCACCAGCTCAAGAACTTGTAGCCAAGGATTTACACGATACTATGTGGACTTTTCGCCACATCTATCGTGGTAAGTTGATGTGCGGGCCAATGATTTTCTTGTTTGACATCATAAGCTACTCTTAACACCCTAAGCAAATTCCCGGTTTCACTAAACATAGGACAAAAACGCCACTTGCTTACAACTGGGTGGAGTTTATTTATTAGTGGCAAGAGGCTTTTAGCTGGTGACTCTGTTTTGTTTATAAGGTAACAGAAACTGACTTGAATAAATTGGATTTCTTTTCAAAAGACCTTTATTTTTGTCTACTAAATTGCATATTTGACCTTCTGACTTGAACTTGGAACTTGAATTTAGGTCAAATGTACATCAAGTTATTCAGTTCAGCATGCATTTTTACTGTCAATGAGCTTTAATCAAAATCATGTAATTTATTTGAGTAGAGAGGAAAAGCAACATCTACTATTAGGCATCAGAAGAGCAAACAGGCAATCTACCAATTTGTCATCATCTGTTTTGTCAAGTGATAGCATGCATATTGGGATACTAGCTGCCGCAGCCCATGCAGCTGCAAACAGTAGTCCCTTCACGGTGTTCTATAATCCAAGGTGAATCGCTTTCTATTATTTCCTCCACAGTTTCTTGGAACCTAAATGTTTGGCACTTGATAAATGCATGCGCAGAGCTAGCCCTTCAGAATTTGTCATCCCTTTAGCAAAGTATTGCAAGGCTGTATGCAGCAACCAAGTTTCTCTTGGCATGCGTTTTCGAATGATGTTTGAAACTGAAGATTCAGGAACAAGAAGGTATGTTACTTTGGCACTATTGAGCACTCTGACATATTAGTATCTTTGTACTAGAGAAGATGGGTAGAATTTCTTTCTGGCACTTATCTTATTGATATCAACTGATTGGTCTATATACTGCATGTTTATTGAAAATTGGGAACTTTATAAACTTGTTGATTCAAGAATTTACTTTACGTTATTATTATCCTTCAAATAACTCAAGAACTGAGGAAAGCATCTCTTCTGCAGGTATATGGGTACAATTACTGGTACAAGTGACTTTGATCCAGTAAGATGGAAGAATTCACAATGGCGTAATTTGCAGGTGAAAATTGTATCACATTTATTGTTGTCTATTATGGCAGGTTTACCTAAGCATGTGTCGACCATTATGATAATATTACTTGAATTGTAGGTTGTTTGGGATGAGGCTACAGCTGGAGAAAGGCGTACTCGAGTCTCAATGTGGGATATTGAACCAGTAACTGCTCCATTTCTTATATGTCCTCCTCCATCCTTTATATCTAAGTGTCCAAGGCAACCTGGAATGGCAGGTTAAAACAAATTGGCTTTCAATTTCGGCCTTAGCATATCCTTATATTCTTAAACTCATTTTAACTATATGGTTATCGTTTGAGTTCTAGGTTTCTATGTTACCCAAGTATTAACCTTTGATGCATCCTAACTTTCTTGAATGCTCGATGCCCCTTTCCGGTTTCAATTCTTATATGACCTTTCTTGAATGTGCCTTCACAAAAGAAGCATCCCATGATAGATTTTTTCTGTGCCAACTTCCACAATCAATTAATTGACAGATACATTGAAAGATTCTTTTGTCTGTTTCACTGATTGATTTTTAAGGCCCTGCATATGATTTTTAGATAGCAAGGGTCTTAACTTTGATTCAGCCTTAAGGATACTTTTAATCTTCTCCTTCCATTAGACAGAAAACAAAGCATGCCGAAGCTTCTAAATTTCTGAGTTATTTTTAGAGTGATTCTGACTCGCCTTCTATGTTTGTCTTTTTAGACAAGAATACCTCTGATTTCGACAATTTATTCAAAAGGACCATGCCTTGGCTTGGTGATGATATCTGCATGAAAGATCCTCAGGATGTACCTGGCCTAAGCTTAGTACAGTGGATGGACATGCAGCAAAATACTTCACTGAGCAACTCAATACAGTTGAATTACGCACAATCCTTGTCAGGAAGTGTCATGCAAAACCTTGATGGGAGTGATATTTCCTGTCAGATGAGCTTGCCAGCACCACAAATACATCAACCAAACAGCTTTCAGCCTCAGCAAGCACAACAACTTGATCAGCTTCCCAAGCTGCCATCCTCACTGAACCATACAGGCTCAGTTATACAACCACAGCAGCACTTGAGTGATATTACTACACAAGCAATGCAAAATTCAACAATTCAGACGCTACCTTTTGCTAAAGTTCAATCCCAGATTGTTGCATAAGCTTCAGCAACAAAAACAATCAATTCTGGCACAGCAGTCCGTAATGCAGCAGCTCATTCAACTTCAAGATCCACAGAAGCAACTGTTAGATGCATCTCAGAGTTTCTCTAGGTCCATGGCATCTAACCAAATACTAGAAATTCCACAAGCAACACCTAATTCAGCCCCTCTTTCAAATGCTATTCAACAGCAGTGGACAAGGAATATCAACCAAGCTAATACTTGTGTCTCTCATCCACCTCAGCAACCAAATCTTCAAGTACAGCATCCAGGCACACTGTCCGAAATGCCTGGCGTTATGGGACATCTCCCATGCTCCACAACCACTCAGATAAATGCTGTTGGTGGCAGCATACTCACTGCAACTGCTGGGGCTGGGCAGTCAGGAATTACAGATGATGTCCCATCCTGTTCTACTTCACCCTCCACAAACAGTTGTCCAAACATGGTTCAACCATTGACGAGCAGTCATGCCTACCGAAGTACAATAATGGGGGAGGCTGTGGCACAATCTACTGCCACTGTCTTGAGTCCCAATGCCTTGGATAATATGTCCTTGAATGCTAGTCTGATTCGAGATCTGCAGCAGAAATCTGATGTTAAGTCCTCATTATATGTCTCCAAAGCACAGACTCAAGGGAATTTTCTGCCACAAACATACTTAAATGGTGCATCCACCCACACAGAATATTTGGATGCTTCTTCCTCTACTACCTCAGTTTGCCTTTCTGAGAGCGATCCTCTTTTGCAGCAGAATAACAACTCTGCATATATCCTTCAGCCCTTGTTGCTAAGAGACACCAACCTAGATGGAGAAGTCCATGCAGATCCCAGGGATAATAGTCCATACGGGGCTAACATCAAAGGACAATTAGCCTTGCAAACAAGTTCTGATCAGTTGTTGAGAAAGGCCAGAGCAGGGTTGGGAAAGGATATCCCCAGCCATCTCTCCTCTGGAAGCATGCTTGCCAATTGTGAAAAATCCAAAGATCCTCAGCCGGAACTTTCATCCTCAATAGTTTCTCAATCATTTGGAGTTCCAGATATGGCATTTAACTCAATCGACTCCAACATTGGTGATAGCAACTTCTTGAATGGAGGTGCTTGGGCTCCTCCTCCTCAATTTCAGCACATGCGGACATATACAAAGGTTTATTTTGTCTATGGGATCCCCATCTCTAGACGTACGTGAGGGCCATGTATATTGTTCTTCCTTATGTGTATGTACATGTAAAATACTAAGCTCGTCATTATTATTTCAAGGTGTACAAACGTGGAGCTGTTGGAAGATCTATTGACATAACCAGTTATTCTGGTTTCGATGAGCTTAAGCATGATCTAGCTCGAAGATTCGGCATAGAGGGACAATTGGAAGATGAAAAAAGGATAGGATGGAAACTTGTTTATGTGGATCATGAGAATGATGTCTTACTTGTGGGGGTTGATCCGTGGGAGTGAGTTCTTTAAATACCATCATACTTAATTACCTAACTCTAAACTCTTTTTGTGCGATTATTGTTAAGTCTTGTAAGACCATAACCATTGAATTGGCTTCATTATGCTTACCTTCTCATGGCTTTGGATATTCAGGGAGTTCGTAAATTGTGTTCGGTACATCAAGATACTATCCCCTCAAGAGGTTCAGCAAATGAGCTTAGATGGTGATTTGGGGAATGGTGTCCTTCCAAATCAAGCATGCAGTAGTTCTGATAATGGCAATCCATAGTAAAGTCTACCAGTCCTTCTTCTGACCCAGATTTGTATTAGGATCGTGTTCATAACTTTCTGTTTGGTGTATTCTATGCTAAACGAAGGTTTTTATCTCTTGCTGGCTTGCTAAATGAGTTAAGAAAATCGAACATTCTCTGTCAGCTCGCCTGCAGTAGCAGCAAGTAGATTACGTCGCAACTTGTTATATGAAGCCTTATTTTTTAAGCTTGGTCCAGTTCCAAACTGGAATACATACAAGAAGAAGCAGTTTCAAGCCACACAAAATCCTTAATAGGTCTTAGATCATTCTAGGGATCTATTAAAGATCGTATGGGAGAACCAACCTCAAACATTAGCTTAAATAGTGAGAGAGCCCATAAGCTATTAACCCCACATCAGCCTTAATAGGTCTTTAGATCATTCCAGGGATCATGTCGGTTTAGTTAAGAAATCAATGAGTTGTATGCTTCAACTAACTTGATGACAATGAGGTTATCGTACTCATATTCAACCGCTCTCGTTTTTTCTTGCGAGCACTCAAAGGTAATACCTTTCACTTTCAGGGCTGTATATGTTTACATGGCAGCGAAGAAAACAGGAAAAAGTTGTATGGCCTAGTTTTGTGTGTACAGAATTGTAAACTTGTTCTCTTTTTTTTTGTAATAGAATTGCCACTGTGTTTCAGAAGTTGCAAGGCTGACATTGGAGATCCTCTTCTTGCTGTCTTTCTGTCTTTCATTCAGGGAGCTAGTTTTGCAGAGCTGATCCAAATGACTGATCTTTCAAGGAAGTATCAAGAAAATATCAAAAGCTTAAGTTTTAAATGATTTTATTACTGCACCCAACTAGAGATGCCATTTAACCGAAGCAGAAGTAATTCCATTAACAATAAACATTGAGTCTCATTAAGAAAAAACAACATTTCACAAATCCTATTTAAGAAAAACAACATTTCTCAAATCCTATTTAACAAGTAAGAAGATCTTAGACTTGAAATGATATGAAGAAGGTTTTGACATTTCTCTGGACATGAAGTTATGGGGTGAGCTCATCCTATGATTGGTTCAAGCACAACTGTAGAATGGTTTGCAATGTGCAAGCTAAACTGCCCTCCTTTTTCGCTCACATCAATTTTCTCTACTCCTGGCGGAGTCTTCATCTCAAAGTTGGATACCAACTTGGCAATGACAATTCCAAGAATTGGCAATGCCAGTATGATACCTGGACAGCTACGCCTCCCAACTCCAAATGGTAAGTACCTGAAATCAACCTTTCCTCCGGCAATTGCGTCTGTGCCAGTTTCTTCTTCAAAGAAACGTTCCGGCCTGAATTCTTCTGGGTCCTTCCACCATTTAGGATTGTTAGCCAGCCACCAAGCATTCACTACCACCTTGGACTCTTTAGGAATTGTATAACCTCCAAGCTTTGCTTCTTGGAGGTTCATATGGGGGACCAACAATGGAATTGGAGTATGCAACCTTAGTGTCTCCTTCACTGTGGCTAGCAAGTAAGGTAACTGGTGCAGGTTTGATTCCGTTACAGGTTCACCCTTTAGAACAGCTTTGATTTCATCCCGGAGCTTTCTCTGGACAGTAGGATGGTTGACCAGCTCTGCTATAGCCCACTCCATAGACCATAATGTTGTCTCTATGGCTGCAACATTGATGTTTTCCACAATATAAAGAACATTTTCTTCAGTAATCTCTCCTTTCATTTGAGAGTCTATTATATAATCAATGGCACAGTTTATATTATGATTCTCTCCATTGGCAGCCATTATTTTCCTGCAAAATCCAAGATAAACTCAGACTATTATGCTTTTGCAGGACCTTCAGAAAAGCAAAAGAGATGGTTCATACTCCTGAGTTCTGATAGAATCAATCATGCATGATACTTCACTAGTGTTACAAGAGAAAATTACAAATAGTTACCTCCTTTCCTCGATAAAATAGTTGTTGAAGAATGCCAACCTCCGTTTTTGCAAATCCCTGCACTTGTCCAGGTACCCTCGTAAAAATGGCCTCAGGATTGGAATGAAATCTCCATAATTGTACTCAAAACTCTGAGCCAACCGGCTTCTTTCAGAGTTGAACTTGGTTGCTTCAATGAACAAAGGATCCTCCATAGACCGAAATCTTGCATCAAACATCATGCCATACATGATATTGTACAGCATCAACTGTAAGCGTCTCCTGATAACAATCCCCTTGATCCTTACATTCTCATCAACCTTCAAGTCACCAACCACTTCGTCCATCTCTTTCTCCCACATGATGCTGTATTGGTGCACAACCTTGTTGGTGAAAAATGGCAGTGTCATAATTCTCCGCATCTTCCGCCAATGATCACCATAGATTGTGAACACCATGTCTTGTCCATTGTCTGTGAAGATATCAAACACTACATTACGTGGTCGAGACCCGAACTCTATACCTTGAGTGTGTAGGACTTGGTTGGCTAACTCGGGGTCCGACACAACTGTCAAATTTCTGACACCAAGTTTCAGTAGGAATACGGGTCCATAGACTTGTGACATGGAGGCTAGAAGACGGTGGTTAAGATCATTGCCAACTTGAAGCCAATTGCCAAATATTGGAATAGCAAAAGGCCCGGGAGGGAGGATTTTTGAGTGGTTATAAACGAGACTAAACAAGTATACAATAACTAGAGGAAGGATCAAGAAGGTGATTGGTTTTAAGAGAACAAACTTGGAGAATGACAAAAGAGCTAATGTAAAGAGAATACAGAAGATGGACTTCGTTCCAAACCCCATCTTGAGAGAAGAAGAAGAGTTTGTAAGCTGAGAGTTGAGAGACTAAAAGAATGGAAAATGGCATATATAGAAGAGGAGCAAGAGGAGGGGCTGAGGTAGGTGCCGAATGGTTTCAGCAGAATCCATGGGCTAAACAAGGATACAAGGTAGGAGGAGAAGGAAAGAGTCATAGATACGTTTCCTAGTCAAAATCGTTGGTTGGTTGGTATTTGAAAACGCGAGCTTCAACACTTGGTATTTCCAATGTTAAACTAATACAAACATATGCTCAAAGTTGGTGAAATTCAACAAAGAACAGTTAGTTCCTTTCGACGTCTTCTAAAGTTTGGTGCTGCTGTGAAGCTACTTGGCACTGCTAATGCGTGTAGGTGGGTAGGTGGGTAGATTGTGTATGTTTAAATAGCTGATCGGTCATGCATTTCCATATGGAAATTGAAAATGGACTTCAAATTGCAGATTACACTTGTATCTTTTAACAGATAAAAGGAAGTTGCATATGGAATGCTCCTCTTCTAATGAAAGGATGCTGGAGGTTCATGAAAAGTATTACAACAGTTTCAGAAATTTGCAGTTAGAAAACAAAACAAATGAATGAGAGTTGTTCATTTCTTCATAATCTATAGATCATTTCGGCGAAAAGGAGTGTCTCTCCGGTGAGTGCCTAGGGAGATTAATCAATGAAGTTCAACGTTTGTTTGTTACACAAAACAGCAGCAAGAGAAACACAGCAAAGACAAAAAGAATTAGTTGCAATTGTACTTATTAGATAATGGATGATTGTAAGCTCATAATACATATGTCTAGGATAAACATTATATGACCGAACAAGCTCAAAACTCTGCCTCTTCCAAGAACCTGAGATATGCAGACCACCACCAGCTTCAATGCTACCAAAAATATCTACCGCCGATGATTCATGCTTTATTTCACATTTTATTCTTTGTAGTTTTTATATATATATAGTTGTGTGTATATATGATATAGAGAATGGTTCTAAGCTGCTGCAACCCCCGCAAAGAAGACCTGCGGTGACGAACAGGGAGACATGGAGTAATCATGAGCTTTAATGCCTCCCGACCCGCATTTTTCTCTATAATCTTCGCTTCTGATTTGTTTGTCACGGCATTCTGTACTGCAAAAGCCCTTTTCACCCCTGCAAAAAACGTCCATTTTTTTTGCTTCATCAGTGAAAGCTTCATTTGAGGTATCTCTATGGCTACTATAATATCCCAACACCCAACACACAACCATGTCCACATAAACAAAAAACCCTCTATCACATTATTCTTTGGCAGTTCTCTATCACATTAACTCTGTATTGCAATGGAAACTGCATCTGATATAGTTACATTCAAAGAACACAATCTCTTTTTTTAACTGAAAACTGTAATTCCTCATTCAGGAAAAGAACACCGACAGACTCTCCAGGCAAAGCAAATTTGTTTCTTTAGGGTTAAAGAACACTCCCATGGAAGTTCCAAACCTAGAACTTTTTGGTCCTTTGGACACAGGGTTAATGGGACTGAAGCTAATCTCTAACCTCCTGTACTGACCTCCAGACCTCCATAAGACGATTCACAGACCAATGATTGCCAAATTAGTTGGCTCTGCTTTTCTTTTCATGAAAACTGGTTCCACAATAAGACTTGTTTGTTGCACAAAAACAAGACAGGAAAAGAGATCTATGCAGAATTTATCTGTGATATTGAATTTGTTGATTGAAATCTGGGAAGAATATAGATCCTATGATTAAGTCATGTTGAGGACACTGCATAGTTAACGATCTAATTCCACAGAAGCTCGATCAATAAATGGAATTTTCTCAACCAAAAATGCTAGGTGAAGCTGACATTCAAACAACAACTTTGACTTTCCCAGTTTACAAAAAAGGAAATAAAAACTGAAACCAAATGATGAGAGCAACCCAAATATCCAATCCAAAAGCTACTCCAGATTCAATGAATGATCTACAATTAAGGAAGCTAGGTAAGCCCATAAACTGATTTATATCGCAAAATTCACAGGCCACAAGCAGTGAAAAGGAGAAATGGAGGTACCTGTACATGAAAACGTCCAACCCATGAAGCAGCTTGTTGCACAGATAGCAAGAACTCAAGAAATCGTTAGTCCACAACTCTCCCGTCTCATCACCACCACCACTGCGACGTCCATCAATATTCATGGTCGTTTTCGGCGGCGGCGGAGATGAAGAAGCATAAAACAGTCCAGGACTCACGTCAAAAACACTCACTGAATCATCAAATCCATGGTAAACGTGCTTCTTAATCACATTCTTCCCAACGTAAGAAATAACACAGGTATAGCTCTCGTCGCTCTCGTCCAAAACAATACCATCTCTTTCTAGATTCAGCAGCCCAACTCCCCCCCTAAAATTAGCTGCGGGTTTAGCTAAAGACACTATTTTGCTTGGCTTAGAACTTGTAGACAAGGCCAAGCTCGTAACTTTAGCAGATTCCTGGTTGATTGAACCGTTCATTGCAGCCACTATGCCCAACCCAACACCACCATCCTCGAAAGTCCTCGGTGATTTAGACGGCTTATCAATGGAAAACGATTCAGTTAATGTATTGAAGATGGAAAGACTGATGGAGGGTCGTCTTTTCTCCATCTTGTGGACAAATTGAGACATGGGTATGTCTTAAAATTCAGTTTTTTGGAGCTTAAATTAGGAGATTCGAAATGGGTTTTGGTTGAAGAAGAAAAAGGAGAGGCCTTTGAAGTTTGAACTCTTCTGTAACTGAAGAGACGAGATACAGAGGTGCAAGAAAGAAGATTCCAAATAGATACTCCTTGAAACTAAATCTAAGGAAGATTATAGAGAATTTTAAGGACTCGCGATCGCGGAGGAGGATTAGACACACAAAGGCGTTGCTGGAGACTGGAGAGAGAGAGAGAGAAGTTGCCTTTTCAGGTGACTTCTTCTCTGGTCTCTAAAGACACCGGTGTCAGAAGATAAAGTGTGAGGTAGTGAATGTGAATGCCAACAAGCTCCTCTTAAATAATCAGAAAGATAATGTGCTTGTTAAATCAATAAGATAAATACATTAATTCTACTAATTTTTATTTTCTTTTAATGTGATTCATTTAAACGATGTTTGATTAGGACTTAAGCTTTTTCCTGTAAATCTTTTTTGAAAATTTTGTTTAACTCTCGTTTTAATTTCTTTTTAAGTTTCAAACAATAAATTATTTAATAATATAAAAAAAAAACACTTCTAATTATAACTATATGTTATTTTGTATATATATATATATATATTATTTACAATATATTAAATAATATATAAAGCACAATATATTAATTATATAATTTTAAATTATATAAAATATAAATAAAAATATATCTAACCAAATCTTTTATATTGATTATAACATAAGTAAAACTAATTTTAAAAATAAATATTAAAATATATAAAAAGTCAAATAATATTATATAAATCTCAAAATAAATATCCAGTTGAGTAAACATGAAGATTAGTTCGTGGATATTGTGAGAATTATATGTAAAATATGATAGTGAAATGGACTAAAAATAGGCTCATTAATTAATCTAAATAATCTACCTGAAAAAGTCATTTGAGAGACTTTTTTTTAGAAGTTCTAATTTTGGGCTTCTTAAAAAGTTATATTGTGATTGCCAAAAAAATCATATCTATTACAAAAAATATTTTTTTATTTTACAGCTAAACACTCGTTTTTCTTAAGAAAAGTTTTTGTGATAGAGAAAAGTATTTATTAACCTCCTAAAAGTCCATCCAAATAGACACTTAGTTTTATACGATCATTTGGGTTTTTGACTCTGTTATTGGCATTAATTATTTTGAATTGAAATCGATTTTTCTATTAATTAGGGCAAGGTTGCATATTATTAAATTTTTTAAATTTTGCGTCTTGATTTGTCTATTATTGTTTATTGTTTATTGTTTATTGTTTTTTTTTTGGTTCATTGACATGCTTTTAGTTGAGCAATTGATGAAAAAGGAGACCTGCAATCTTTGGTTGGGCTGAAACTTACCAATTTAATACAAATGCTATCAATTACATTTAAAAAAAAGTAAGTGCATAATAGTGTGCTTTCCCATTTTTCTAAAACAAAATATAATTCATTGTTATTTTTATTTTGGATGTAAACACTTACTTCTTAGATTATTACATGTCTAAATATTTAATATTTAGAACAAAATATCAAAATAAAAGAAAGAAAACGAATCTCATTGTTTGACATTGTTGACAACAACACAACACATTCACTCAAAAACTTTGATGTGAACATCTAAATATCTATGTTGTGCATGGAAGGGAAGGGAAGGGAAGGGAACTATTATCTTGATCCAATCATTGAAACATATGGTTCCAATATTCACATATAATAAAGCTTTGTATTTATTGATCCAATAAATGAAACATATGACTCCATTATAAACATATAGTAAGCTATGTATTTATATGAAAAATAACAAATTCCTTTAAGGTTTCAAAAACTAGGGACATACCACATGCTATGCTAGTGGGGGCAAGCAAACAACAAAAGAAAGCTACATGAAAATTCACTAGCTAGCTCCCAAACCTAAGTCACTCCATTGCTTTTTCTTAATATAAAATCTCTCTTTTGCACTATCCATCTATGTTCATATTTGTATGCATTTGTTCTCTAGTGTTTTCTAACCAATTTTTGAATTATTAAATTCACACACACTTATGTCTAATCAGCCTACTTGCCAAGAAGCTTTTGATCTAGTGACACTACATTTTCTTCCCTTTTATGTAACAAATCTGTATTTTGATTAGTAATTACCAATGGACCTAATCAATGATAAAGAATATAAAACAAAAAAAACAAAAAGATGCAAGTGGAAAGCACATAATTTTACTGTTTCTGGTGCAATTTGTGTTCGATGGTTTTGAGTCTTGTCAATAATGACAATCAAAAAGAGAAGAAAAAGAAGAAGCGAGTATAATATAGCTAGTGGGTGATCAGAAAATGCCTCGTAAAGTTCAATTGTGGTCCATTGATATTATATGCATACACACATCATTGCTTAAAGTTGAATGAAAACATTTCCATGCATATTCTCATTGAAAAGAAAGTCTAAAAATCTACCTTTTTGTTCAATTTCTCATTCTAGCCATTCATTTTTTAATCCATGCAGAGGCCATTAACAATCTACGAGGCATATTCTCACATCTGTATCCAACTTAATTATTTGTGTATCACACACTAGTTCAACTAAACATTAGTTGAAACCATACACCTAATTGAACATTTGATAATTTATATATGTATAGTGTAAGTTCATAGTATATGATTCTCCAACACCCCAAAACCCTAAACACCATATGATCTAAATTTATATTGTAATTGGTGCTAGATAACAACCCAACAATTTATCAACACCCCAAAACCCTAAACACCATATGATCTAAATTTATATTGTAATTAGTGCTAGAACAACAAGCCAACAACTTATCAATGCATTTGTGTCTCTTTAGTTAGCGTTCTTAAATTTCATTCCAAACGTTTTCTAATTGGAAGATTCCTTGCTATGATGTATCCAAGTTGAGAATTTGGGGTTGGTCCTACAAGAAGGAATAAGGAGGTGGGCCTTAAGATAAGATTTAGGGATTTGTGCATTATTATTGTATTAACACTACTTAGTGAGTAGCTTGTTATCTTAGGTACATGCACTAACACTAGGCAAGTGGAGCTTTTCTTTTTATTCTCCAAAATATCTGCATAAAAAAGAATCCTAACTTCATGACAAAATAAGGCTATTCAATGTGAATAATCACATCTCCTCCTCTAATATTAATAGGAAAAAGATAATTGAAATTTACTTTTTCCACTATAGAACTTCTATCTATCTATATATATATAAAGATTGTGACATTGAAAAGGATTGAAGAACGTATCTGTGAACCATTACAGAGAACAAAAGAGAAGCTACCCCACTTTTGGTTACTCGTCCAAACCTTCAACCACACTTAATTGGTTAGATTGATTGGTCTCCTTCATACCCTTTGGACCACAATGTAACGAAGTGTATACCACAGGAACATATGAAGTAGACAAGCTTTAATACAAACAAGAGCCACTTACAGATATTTGGACACGTAGTTAAGTGGTATCAATCACCTATTCAATATCGATCTACTATGCATGAGCGTGGCATTTCCATGGAGAAGTTTCCAACTTGGTTTCTGTTTAATTTTCAAATGCTATCATCAATCCAACACATCCCATCAGAACATAACCCCACAGTGATGTTTACGAGTTGAACTCGATCGATATGTGCAAAAGTTATACCTATCAAGCTTAGCTGGCGATACCATCCTTGACCCAACATCAAGATGCCCATGCACGCATGCATGAGACACTTGGAAGATGGTGAGATACAGAGAGGACCCATGAATGATAGATATGGTAGCGAGTAACTGAGGCTTAGACCCAAATGTATTCCTCCATGTGTGTGAGACGAAGCCCAAGGCCCAGTTCTATGTCTGCTATGGCGATAACACGGATTAAGGTTACACAAGACAAGTCATTGGCGCAATGTAAAGATCGCTTCTTTGGAAGTTTGTCCTTGTGCTTATCCGAAACTTAGTCCAACCATGTTTTTCATTTCAAGAAGCCTCTTTTGAAGTGATTTGGCGTGTAATGCGCGTGTGCTGTGTTGGTTAGCAAGAAATGGTGGCCGGTTCAGTGAGTGTGGGAGCTGCAAACCCTCCATTTCTCGGGCATCTTAAATGGAAGAGTTTTAAAGTTTTCTGTAATCAAAGAGATCCATCTTATCGAGCTTTAGCACGCAAGGTATACAATTTCTCTATGGCACTCGTATACTGGAAACGCAAAATTTTCTGTGTTTTTATTGATTCTCATTTTGAATTTCTCTTAAGTGCTTTCTTTTTTATTTGGATATTGGTTGGAAGAATTGTAGAATCTTTAGACTTCACCGAGACCAACTTGTTGATCTTGTACTCATAATCTGCTTATAGTTTATGTTTTCGTGTTCTACTGGTGTCCTTCATATATGAAGTAATGAATTTGTGATTGTGTTTAGAACAGATCACAAGGAAGTTGAAAGTGGATGAGAACATTTGTGCAAAAGAATATATTGTAGGTTGTGAATCAATTATAAAATCTCTATGTAGAAAAGGAATGCCTCTTTTAGCTGAGGAGATTTTAGTAGAGATGAAAGTGGAAGGGTTCGTACCGGACAAAGACACCGTATCGGCTGTGATGCTTTGCTATGCCAATAATGGCCTTTTTGCTCAAGCACAAGCAATTTGGGAGGATATGTTATTTAGTTCTTTCGTACCTAGGGTTCAAGTAGTATCTGAACTGATGGACGCTTATGGGAAGGTGGGTCTATTTCACAAAGTAACTGAAATTCTGGAGCAGGTCTGTTCAAGAGACTTCAACTTCATACCTGAAGTTTACTCACTTGCTATCTCTTGTTTTGGAAAGGGAGGACAGCTTGAGTTGATGGAAAATACGTTGAAGGATATGATCTCTAGGGGCTTGCCAGTTGATTCTGTCACTGGAAACGCCTTTCTCATGTATTACAGCTTTCACGGTTCTTTGACTGAGATGGAGACTGCTTATGGTCGCCTTAAAAGGTCTAGACATCTCATAGAGAATGAAGGTATCAGAGCAATGTCATTTTCATACATAAGGAAAAGAAAGTTTTTCAGGTTAGGTGAGTTCCTCAGGGATGTAGGTCTTGGTAGGAGAAATGTTGGCAATCTTTTATGGAACCTGCTGCTTTTATCTTATGCTGCCAAGTTTAAAATGAAAAGTTTGCAAAGGGAATTTTTGACGATGTTGGATGCTGGCTTTTGTCCTGATATCACTACATTCAATATACGTGCTCTTGCCTTTTCAAGAATGTCTTTGTTTTGGGATCTACATCTTAACCTTGAAAACATGATATACGAAAAGATCGCTCCTGATCTAGTGACCTATGGTTCTGTTGTTGATGCATATTTGGATAAACGACTATGTAGAAACTTAAATTTTGCTGTCAACAGATTGAACAAGGAAGATTCTCCTACTCTAGGTACAGATCCTTTCGTGTTTGAGGCTCTTGGTAAAGGTGACTTCCACTCAAGCTCTGAGGCTTTTATGGAGTACAATAATCAGCGTAAATGGACCTACCAAAAACTCATTTCAATATATCTCAGGAAACGATACCGAAGTAATCAAATCTTTTGGAACTGCTAATTTTCGGTCTCGTGAATTTATGAACACATCCTCGCCAGTTGAGACATGTTAGTATGTAAATCCTGGAGCTGATACTTCATTTTCAGTATTAAGGTATTAGCTTTCTCCCAGATATGTGCATATTACCAGATGCCGTTGTTGACTTGGTCCAGTTATTTGATCCATATGGTCAAAAGCTGTCTCTTAGGCAAGATGAATATAGGAATTGCTTAGTTTTTTAAACTTGGGATTGGATCCACTTTGGGATAAAGCTGACATTGGGAACTGGTGAGGCAAAATTTTATTAAGGATCTGTTTACTACCAGGAGGAAACACGCCCAAAGATCTGTGACTTTGAAAAGCGCATGGTTATCTGGCATAATTGCTAGTAGGGAATGATGATTATTAGTCACTGGATTGATCATGGTGTGAAATCTGATAGTTCCATTCTTCTGAATTGGCTCCAGGACTTTGACAAGTCTATATTCTATCATGGGAATCATACCTTTCTTTAGAATTGTGAGCATAGAACTGTCTTAAATTTTGTATAAAATCATTGAGACATGAAATGAGACATGAACTGTCTTGAAGCAAGGCTCGATGATAACTTCTGCTTGATATTCAAGGCCTCTGGTGAGAAGATGATCAATAGCCCATTTAAGAGCATTTTGGCTTCCCTATCTTGGTCTATGGCCACTACCACTCTGTCTTCTTTCTTTCCTCCATTCTGCTTTCCCATGATCTACTCTTATGCAATGTGTAGTTCTTGCTGTTTTCTCTCAGAAATCTTCCACCGAAAGTAGAAAGTAACAGGAACCCAGAAACTGCAATGACAAAAATGGCAAGCCCTTGATATTATCTTCTTAACATAAATACATATACAAATATGTATATATCCTTTAAGATCCCAAGGGAAGCACAGAGAAAACAGAAATTGGGACCCTCCTGTAGTTCCTTCCTCTCTCGATGACAGAAATAGGTCAGTTTGTCCTTGTAGCCTGGTTATCAAGACAACAGAAACAACCTGTGTCTTGTCCTTTTCATTTTCTACATTGAGCCCTTCGGTTCGACGAAAATTTAGCTTCTCTCTCCTAGTATAAGATTAGAGATGATGCTGTTATTTGAGGGAAGTTGTCCAAATTACGCTGGTGATGAATTTTTCCCAATGTAGCATACTCATGCATGCAGGATTGCAGTGCTTGTTCAGACCACGTTTCCTCCTGTACAATATTTGCACCTGTATAATATTGAACCCACCATATATTCATATACATATTCTTTTGTTTTTTCATCTATACCTGTTTGACTATATTCTTCAGGTTGATGATGCGTGCAAGCTAAATTTTTCTAGGGCCTGACCTGAAGTGTTTAGAGAGAACCAACGAGTCTTCGTTCGTCGATACAATTAGGTAGAGTTCAACGTCTGAGAAAGGAAAATGCAATCTTTAAAGAAATAAAAACCATTACTGATAAGACGTTAGTGTTTATCTGCAGAACCTGAAGCCTCCATAGTTAATCTCTGTAAGGTAATCTGGTTTTTAGTTGGGAGATTTTACGTTTGCAGGATTTCTTGCCAACCTTGCATCCATAACTAGAAATTTTGCTTCATATCTTGAAGACCAAGTATAAAAGAATCTTGTAAGCCGTAGTGTGTAACAAGAACATGTCTTGATAAACATGAAGATGGAACTAATACGAACTGCATGGGGAGTCCCCAGCTTTCATGGCTAGTTTTAAATGCCCCTGTAATACAATTTTTCTTTACACATTCTGTTAAAATATGCAATCTTAGTGACTCAAACTAAATATTACTCGTTAGCTAGGTAAGCATTTTCCTATCTACTCCACCACCTTCCAACTTGTGTGGTTTCAACTAATTAAGTAATTACAGAGAAGTATACGTAGAGCCAAAACAAAACAGCTACGATGTGGAATAAGCTCTGGTATCGAAGAGCCAAGTGGCTTAGTTCGATTTTCTGAGAAAACACTTCCCCCTCATTCTTGTTCGCCTCTCATGGGGCATCTATTTCTGCATCAGTGGGGCTCTTCTACCGTTCAAGCTCATCATCATCGTAATAACAGAAATCTTACACTGTTTTTGCTTTCTCCATCGACATTAATGCTGCTTCCCGAGCTTCATGTGCCTCCTGTAATCTTTTCTCTTGTGTCTTCTTCCGCTGTTCTTCCATTGCCTGTCATTAATCAAGATCATGTCAGGATTTATGCACCTGGGGTGGCAATTAAACAAGTTTCTCATGTTAACTTCCAAAGATTGAGAAAAGAAATACTTCCCTTGATTGTATTTTCATTACAGTTTCAATCTCGAATGCACATTCGCTAGGAAATTACAGATTGCATAGAATCTAATTCTTGACCGTCAGATGTTTTGATTCCTAAAGAATCCAAATCAAAATGGAACATCAGAAGCAATATACCTTCTGCTTAACAGCGATTGCTTCTTTGCAGGCTGAATGGTACATGTCCATCGGTTGCTTGATCTCTGTCTTTAGCCTTCTCACTTCATCCTCAAGATTTTCCCGCAAGTGAAAATAAATATGCTTAAATGTTGGAGGAGTAACTAGATGGATTCACATTATCACAATATTTAGCAATGAACTAGGAAATTTCAAGACCCTGATACATGAAACAACCAAGGTCACTTACAGCATTTTGCAATGACCATGGTAGCGTTCCGTTGTCCTCTCCATTCAACTCGAATCTGAGTTGGAGAATAACAAGTGGAAGTCACTGCTCTCTGCATCTGAGCACCTTGAAGATTCTCGAGATTGTCTTGAGCTCTCAAAATTTGATTGCCTCGCAGAGTCCTGAGGTGGTCCAGATGCTAGATTTTCATAGAAAGAAAAGGAAGCACTAAAGAAAAGGAAGCACTATCAGTGCTTGGCCTTCCAGAGCTAGCAAGTGACGTATCAGTGTCAAGAGATGAGAGCTCTTCATGTCCTCTGTGGCTTTCTCTGCAGAAGGATTAGCAGAATCAGTTAAGCCAACAGCTTCTGCTTTCGAAAGTTACTATTGGATTGTCATCACTCCCCTTTAAAGGGAAACAATGCTTCGTGACTATCAACCTTGAGAAGCATCAAGCTTTGGTATGATCCAGTTTTGAATTCATTAACATATTAACACTGATGTCTTCTGAAAAACCTTATGTTCATGAGATTTGGTAGGGAAAAGCTTACCTTACAGATTCATCACTCCTGCCATGTCTTCCAGATGCTGAAGGAACTGGACGGGTAGTTAGTGACCTTTCGTTTGCAAATAACATACACAGAACAGAAATCCGGTGCCCATTTCGTGACATTGCTGGGGACATCGGTAGTCTTGAACAGTCTGAAAAACAAATTTGATGTTAAGATGAATTATGTATATTAGCATATGATAATACACATAGTATCTATTAGAACAATTTCAGTACCACTACAAGAAAGAGATTCTTTTATATAGTATATTTTCACAAAGAGATGGCTTAAAGTAAGCCTTCAACTCTCCCATCTTGTCACCGATTGAGGCTATAGAGCGATTATGTTGTATTGTATGTGAATATACAATCATATTGCATGATTAACAGAGAAGTTTTTTGTTACATGGAAACTCCATTCCTTGATCCTGCACCAAGAAGCAAAGTTTTGACTCCAGATTGGCAAACATATGCAATAAGTGCCTTTGACACATCTGAATCGTGTAGAATAACAATCTCGCATTGTAACTGGTTCAAAAGCATAAATGTGTCCAGACTTAGTTTTGGCGGCAATGCAAATGTTTCTTTGATCAATTCTGGATGTACAGAACACTACAGAGAAATGAAAAAGGACCTGTCTCAGCCTGCAGAAACATCGGAATGGGAGCAATAATTCAGTTGCCTGATTTTCAGTCTGTTGATCAGTATAGGATTCCTGGTACTGCAATGCACCAAATGATAAACAGCAAAGGATGGGTACAGAAACTCCAGCTAAACTGACCATTAAGAAAAATTACCCTAGTTTGAATTTGAGCTAGTTGGCTGATGCAAGAATATGGCTAAACTATTTCAACTTTCCTCAAAATGGCAATGGCAGATTATGTCTTCAATGATGCCCAATTCAAATCCCTCTCCAATTGTGGTTGACATCTCATACACACTATATATAGGCTACTATATCAAGTGAAATGAAAATACAGTGTTGAAAATGTTGTCAGGTCCAACCTGTTGCAGAACTATACAATTTATTGTGAAGATTGCAAGAATTTCGACTGTACTGATCGAGAAAGAGTACCTGATGAAGGGGGAACAACATGGATGAGCTTCACAGTTTGATCTCCAGTGACAAGATTTTCAATGGCCCATTTCAGAGTATAATGACTGGACTTGTTTTTGTCTATAGCGATCTCCTCTTCGGTCACTATGTTCCCTTTGATATGACATTCCCTGTCGCTTTCCTGATGTCAACCCGAATAATGGCTCAGATATTCGTATCAGGGGGAAAGTCAACGACTGAAGAACCCAAAAAAATCAAGGAAAGAAACAACAGTTTCCAGGTTAATCAAACACCTACAATGATCCTTCAATTCTCCTTCCAGGCAACATGATCTGCTCGAATTCCTTATGGCCATTGTTGGTACAACCAACAACAGATTTTTCAGGAATCAACTGGGAATGGAAGCCTTAAGAAGGGTATTAATACTTGCAATTTTCTTCATTGAAAGCACAATTCTTTCCACTAAATATAGCATAATCAGCATAATATATGGTCAAATATACCAATAAATGCAACCTATTTTCAGGGACTCCTGTTCTTCACTGGAAATTCATGGCTTATACATTCTAGATCATTGACCATGGTTTTGCACCGTGCCATGTCTAAACCCCGCAAAAAATCCCATCAGAACCAAAGAAGTTTTTTCTTTTTTAACAATTATCTTGTGGAGATAACTAATTCGACTGTTATGTTCCTTCTTAGTGGATTGGATTTGGATCCAGGTCAAATCCAGGATCCAAAGCTAGGCGGTTTCATGCAGGCGTTGATAGTCCAACCACTTCTTTATGCTTCAATTGCCGGCTACTTTCTTCTAGATTAGAGCAAAACAGAGAGAGGAGGAAAGTAACAAGTTTTACAGGAGTTTTTTGTTGTTTATAATAGGATGGTAATGGAAACAGATGTTCTGTTTCCGAATCCCTGTCCCCTGTGTCCAAAGCCTTCCCAGCCATTCATTGCAATAAATTGGATGACTGAGAGACTTAAGGTACAGGGGAACAGAGATTTAGAAACAGAGGAACCGATCCAGATGGTAATGAACTTGAATAAAAAACTTGGATTGTCAAAAATCATCACTTTAAGCAAATAAGCTAGCCCGAGTCTTGTTACATAACATGATGATTTTAACATTCGTCGAATGTTTACAAGCCATGGATTTGTAACGTCCTCATTTATAGGATCTCTGAACTTGCACAAATGTAAGATCACAACACAAATCTGTAATGGTCTCTGTTCAGACAGGTTTTGAGTATTGCTCATCTTTCTTTTCACTGTCTTTCATCCTTGTCAATCTGATATTAGGAGACCCTATTTCCGAATTCGATCAGAACCCCTTCATATATTTCTGTTTTCTGCATATGTAAGCCAAATCTATTTCATGTTTCCCACTCTACTATCTGATTTCCTCTATCCTTCTCATCATTTTATTCTTCTGTGATCAACATCAACTTGAAATGTTGAATAATCATTATGTTTAACTCCTAAAATCATGCCATTCATCGTATTATACTTCATATCTTCAATAAAAGAAAGAACTGCTTTTTCAGTCTCTTGTAACCAAAATCATAAAGAAACCTGTCTCCTCCATAGCAAATCAAGTCCTGACAAGAGACTATAGTTACAGGTTTTAGAATATAGTGGCAATGGTTACAAGAATTCTACAATAGGGAAGTCGGAGAAGTCAATCCTTGACATAGAAGATCCGATTATTGCTTGTTTACGAAGAAGTGGATGTCTAAGCCAGAAGACTCCAAGCAGAAAGTCTACCCATTCTATCCTGACAAGTTGAAAACTTTGCAGAGGAGAAGCATGATGTAGTGGTAGTAGACAAGTTCCTGAATATTGGCAATCTTATCACAGGAGGATATCTGGTTAACAGGAAAAGGCTAAAGAGAAAGAGAGAGAGAGAGAGGGAAAGAAGGATCAGAACTCAGAAGCATGCAAGCCTAAGTCCTAGACCTTGTTAGAAAAATATAACAAAATAGGAGTGCCTTAACAACAGCCCCAAATCTACCCCCAACATTTACATTGAAAAAAAAGTGTAAACAGGAAATTTATAAAATCCCATATCCATCTCCAGATTACTTGGAGTGTCCAAGATGTACAGTTTGAATCCCCTATGAAGATTAGAAGTCCATATTTGCTACACCAACATTTCAGAAGTTGAAATCATCAGATTTTCCTCTTGAAGACCTTACATCTGCTTCGCTAGCATATGAAGAATAAAAATCATCATCATTGTCCTTCTCCTTTAGCTCTTCAATCCTCTCAACAGCCTCCTTCAAGTCTAACCTCTTCTCCACATCCCCTTCACAACATGTCAGTCCAATCTTCAATAGCTTGATCATTTCGCCCTCGGTGCCCTTTATTCCTGAAATCTCCTTCTCGAACACTTGATTTGTCCATTCTTCAGGAGGAATCGAATTGACCCAACTTGCCAAGTCTTCTTCCTCCTTGCCCTTCCCTTGTTGCAAGAAAATTGCAGGGATCTTGCCAGTTAAGGTCTCAAGGATCAATATCCCAAGACTCCATACATCTGTCTTCTTAGTGATCCTTCCGTGTTGCAAGTATTCAGGGGATTTGTAGGCCACCATCAGCTCATGAGCATTCTCTTGATTGATGACAGGAACTAGTGCATAGTCTGTGAGAAGCGGCTCGTAGGCACTGTTGAGAAGAACATTTGAGGATTTTAGGTGGCCGTGGGCTGCAACTATACTTGGAAGCTCTTTGTAGAGATATGCAAGACCCTTAGCGACTCCTTTAATGACCTTCAACCGAGTTGGCCAATCAAGGCTTGGTTGGCCTAGAGATTGATGACCTGAAAGGAAGATGCAGAATTTCAGGAAGATACATCATCAAGGGTCGCTACCATATTCTGGTATTCATTCAAGCTTTGATAATACTAAAACATAAGGCACTCAGCTTTTGCAGAAGTACTACATTCGGTTTTTATGGTTATGACAGCTTTTGCAGATGTACTACAGTCGGCTTTTTATGGTTATGAATTATGAAATGGGATTAAAAAAAAATACCATGAAGATTGACTGCCAAGCTGCCATTCTCCATAAAGTCACTGACCAAGAGCTTCTCCTCTTTTCTGTAATAATATGCAACGAGTGGAAGTAAGTTAGGATGCGTCAACCTTCCTAACCTCCTCATATGCTCCTGAAATTCTTCTCTGCCAACATTGTTCATTTGTTTAAACCTCTTAACTACCATCTTTGCTCCGCTTGAGAGGGCGGCCTTGTAAGAAGATCCAAAGCAACCACTACCTAGTATCTCAGCTGAGGCCTTTAACAAGTCTGGCAAATCAAACTTCTCCCTATCATCCCTCACAAATGACAACTTTGTGGGCTCAGCTCTCCTGCTGCTTCCTGAGTGGTCGGGTGAGGAACATAACCCTTGCTCTGCTCCCTTATAGCCTGTTTTCTTCTGCAAGTCTGATGATGCTGATGCTTCGACTGATTCGGGTGCTTGGCTCCTTCGACGAAGTAGAATTACTCCAGCTGCAATTATAGCAACCAGTGCTACCACCACAACTATGGATACAACCACGATGCTAGCTATTGAAGGCTTTCTTGAACCATCGGCACATTTTTGCAATGGTGGTCCACATAGAGCTCTGTTGCCTAACAACCAGATAAAGAATTAAACACGAAATTAATGTTCGTTGCCTAGATTGTTATGCTGGAGCAAATAGCTTTAACCTTTTAAAAGATTGAGCAAACTCCCGCAAGTAGTGCCATTATTATCAGAATAGTACTTCTAATGAGAATTTTTCATGGAAGTCCACGGCCATATTCAATGTGCTGTCTCAATGCCTCGACATGCGACTAACTAACAGAATTAGTTGAAGATGCAATTGCTTCATCATGGAGCCAAATGTAATCTCTTCTTCTATGCCATCTCAATTCATCAGTTAATGCAAAAGATAAAAGCTTTCTATATTTTTCGTCTGCAGACAATCTGCAATATGTCATATGATTGTTCATCCAGCATTAATATACATACGAGAGTGGTGGCCGTAAAGGATTGTTTTAACCTAGATCACGAAGATAGCTCCAGAAAACGAGATGCACCCTCCAACAGTGTCATAGAGATGTATGAATAATTACACTAAGGTACAACAACCATAAATCGTTTAAGACTCACCAGTAAAAGAGCTATCTTTCAGCGTGCTAAGGCTCGGCGGAATCCGTCCAACCAACTCGTTATTTGAAACATTGAAGGATGTAAACTTTTGACCTAAATTTGGTAGGTGGCCACTGAACTGGTTCCCCTCAAGCCTCAACTCCAGAAGCTTTGGCAAGGAAGCCAACGATGAAGGAATGCCACCCTTCAAGCCATTGTTTGCCAAATTCAGTTTCTTCAACTTTAACATACCCTCAAAAGCATCCCCCGGAATCTCCCCGGAGAAACGATTGTTAGAGAGATAAATCGATCTCAATGCACCCAGTGCCTTGAATACCGGCAAAGGACCATCAAGGGTATTGCTCATGAAGCTCAGAGTTCTCAGATCAGGCAAATCCTTAAGTATTTCAACGTCTAGCTTACCTGATAATCCCATGTTCTCAAGCTGTAAACCCCAAACAGAATTGTTGGAACAACGCACACCAACCCAATTGGCAGCATCTACATTGCAAGGCGCAGTCTTTTCATTCCAACTGCTTAATGCCGGTGGATTGGACAACGAACTCTTCAACTTAAGGAGAATCTCGGAGTTGGTCTCACCAGAAGAGATAACGAAATGGAAAGAGGAAAGGAGGAAAAAGATAAGGATGGACGTAAAGTTCTTTTCTTTGAAAGCCATTGTTGTTCTTGTGGTGGTGATGTTGTTGTTCTTGTTGGGTGGTACGCGCACTAGTGGGGCGGCGTGCGCGCCCTTTACAGGCATAACGGTGTTCGACGGGGACTATAATATGGCACAAAAAGGGTGCTCTTCGGGTAGTGGTGGGGAGGTAGAGAGAAAGGTGGGTTGGTGGTGAAATTTTGAAGGCATTGAATTTTAGAAAATTGGAGAAAGAAAAAGAGAGAAAATGGGTTTGTGCTAAGAATAGGGTACAAGGGTAAGGTGGTTTCTTTCACAATTGAGGAAGATGGTGTGTGTAGCGTTGACAAAGTCCTGTTTTTTTGGCTCTCCCATGGAAGGTTTAGTCAAGGATGAGATATTTCAGGTTTGCCTCTGAGTTCTTTTCTATTTATTCACCTTCTTCTCTTCACATCACCTTATGTATTGACATTCAAGATTCTGAGAATTCATCCATTTACTGCAGATTTGATGTGATTTTCAGTAAGGTTCCTTCCACATCAGGAATCTTCCATGTTGGAACGTAAATTCTGCATGCATGACCTATCGTCACCTTAATTACAAGGTCCCAAGACAAGTTGACTCCATAACAGGAAATGATTAATCCGATGCTACCATGCCAGAATCTAAATGCAAATGCATAAGGTTAAAGCAAAAAGGTTATAGTAGAAAAATCAAAGTTCGTTGATATCTCGAACTTATTTTTAAAAACGAAATCATGGGGAAAGGTGTGGTAGATACGTTGGACAATTTAGTAATTTCTCAATAAAGTTAGACAATTAGTAATTATATTTTTTATTTTTTCAATAACTTATCGATTCAGTTACATAATTTAACATAGATAAAGATAATAAAGTGACTTAATAAATTGTCTAAGTCAATAGGTAAAAATACAAGAGGAAAATAGACTCTAATCAGTGTAGAATGGACTCATATCGGATCTATAATAGGAAAATCCGATATGAAAGTTCTGCATAAAAATTAAGGTCTCCTGCAGTTGCTCATATCATTCGTAAACATATGGATTCTCTGAACCATTTATATTTTGATAAAACTGTAAAAAGACATTGATCAAGCGTCGGTGAGTGATTCCCATAAAGATCCTGGAAGATTAGAGCTTATTTTAGCTACAAAAATTGCTTTGAAAGTCGGAATGAAACTAAAATTAGGTATTCCGCATTTTCTTCGTTTATTACCCTTTTATAAACAATCTGGAACACGTAATAAGTTCTATGTTACATACTTATGGAATTGGAATATGATGTTGAAGAAAACTTGTTTGTTTGCTGCAACCTGTCTCCAAAATCTTAACATAACTAAGTAAGTTGAAACTAAACCATTCCATGATCAATTAACATCAATCAGAAACCTGTGTACAGAATATTAATCAAAACTTTCAAGTTGGAATTATCAACTTCAGCAATTTATGCAGAGCATCTTCTTCTGCTTCCCCTGTTGATATTCCCAGAAGAACACGAACCATCTGTCATGAAGTTACCCACCAAACAGCTCAGAAATCACAACTGTGTTTACAATTTACAGCACGAAGGAGAGCAACAGGAAAACCTGAGGAACCAGAGCGAGCCTCAAATCTGTTCACAAGTCACAAAAGACATGATTTACAAGATTGGAATTCAAGATTCTTTCTTAAAGTCCAAAAATTGAATGCCTTCATAAGTGTTAGGCTGAGATAAATTTGGGTTCAAACAGAACAGCACAGGAACTAAGTGAAGCAACAAGAACAGCATTCAGCAGCAAGGTACAGCTCCTGACTAATGCCAAGAACTTTGAATGAATTACAGAAGTGATATACCTGGCAATTCACCTGGAAAATCTGGAGGAGGCCGAGGGGTTGTGGAGGGAAAAAAAAAAGTTTTGAAGTTGCAACTTACCACTCAGAAAAGCTAACGCTGTGTAACCTCAAACTACCTAACAGAGCCCAAATATCAGGTGAAAGGAGAGTCCAAATACCTGTCAAAAGAACACAGCCCAAATAAGAATAGAATTATAAGAATAATAATAAAGTGCATCGTAAAAATTTGATCTTGTCGGTCAAAGGTGATCCTGCCTGTCAAAAGAACACTCTCCCTACTTCTTCCATAGGGCTCAGTTAATGACGTTCTGCATTTCTTGGCAGCTTCTGTGAAGTCTGTAACCGATGAAAGGGAGCAATGGTGGTATTATCTTTGCATCGCTCACCAGGTGTTTGTTTTTGTGTCTCAAAGACTTCTGCTCTATTTCTCTTCATGCTGAGATTTCCATTTTGGCTCAAGTTTTGCCCATTCAGTTCCTTCTCCACTTTCTCACTCACCAAAAGCATAGACCTCCTCCAACTGCTACATGCTGCTATACTTTTTCTTCTTATCTATCAGTCAATATAGGTAGGCGATTGATTACCAATAAGAAGAAGATGGCGTGAAGAGAAAATAATAGTGCTTTTAGTATTACTAGAAGAAGAAAAAGAGTTTAATGTCTACAGCAGCTTTGAGGCGTGCTTTTTCTTCTTCAAGATTGGTTAGAAATCTCGAGGATGCTCTATCTCTGTTCAATCACATGCTTCAACTGCACCCTCTACCTTCTATCATCCATTTCAATCAACTCTTCACAGCTATCTCCAGAATGAATTGTTACTCCACTGTCATTTCTCTGTCTAAACGTCTCCAACATTTGGGAATCCCGCTTAGTCTCTACACTTTCACCATCTTGCTGGATTGCTTCTGCCATTTAAAGCGAACCACTTTAGCTTTCTCTGTTCTGGGTAACGTTTTCAAACTTGGTTACGAGCCAAATGCCGTCGCTTTCACTTCTCTCATGAATGGACTTGTTTTGGAGGGTCAGTTTGTTCGAGCAATCTTCTTGTTTTGTGACATGGTGAACTATGGTTATCGTCCCAATTTGTTTACCTATGGAGCCCTAGTGAAAGGAATTTGTAAGATGGGCAACACGTCCTCAGCCATTCAGTTAGTCAAAAGGATGAGACAAAGTGGTTGCGACCCGAATGTGGTGGTGTTCACCACCATTATTGACACACTTTTCAAGAGGAAGAAGATAGATGAAGTTGAAAAGCTATGGGTTGAGATGCTTATCACAAATGTGGCACCCGACGTTGTGGCATTAAATATTATCATCGACATGCTATGCAAAGAGGGGTTGATTTCTGAAGCTCAACACTTGGTTCAGATAATGATTCAAGCAGGTTTGGAGCCCGATGTTCGTACCTATAATGCTTTGATACATGGGTTTTGCTTGAGAAACCAGATGAACGAAGCTAGAACAGTGTTAGACATGATGGCTGACAAGGGTTGTGCTCCAACTGTTGTCAGTTACAATAGCCTAATCAATGGATGTTGCAAATATAGGAGGATTGATGAAGCAATAAGGCTTTTGAATGAAATGGACGATAGGAGCATCACACCAGATGCAATAACATTCAACACTTTGATTCATTCTTTAGGAAAAGCAAAGATGGTTTTTCAAGCTCAAGACATGGTTGAGATTATGATCAAAAGAGGTTTGGAGCCTACCACTTTCACCTACAATGCTCTCATGCAGGGATACTGTATACGAAACCGTGTGACGAAGGCTAGAGAAGTGTTTGATCTCATGATTTATAGGGGTTGTGCGCCTAGTGTGGTTACCTACAACATCTTGATTAATGGATACTGCAGGAAAAGGAGGATAGATGTTGCAGCCAAGTTATGGAATGACATGCTAGGTAGGAACATACCTCCAAATATCATCACCTGTAATATATTGGTTAACACATTTTGTAGGGAAGGTATGATTTCAGAGCTTAAAAACTTGATTCTGAAGATGATTCAAAATGGTTTAGAGCCTGACAATTTCACTTATAATGCTTTGATGGAAGGATATTGTCTGCAAGACCAAGTGGATGATGCCAGAAGAGTATTTGATATTATGGTTTACCAGAATTGTGTACCTGATGTTGTCAGCTATACTATCTTAATAAATGGACACTGCAGGAGAGGGAGGATCGATGATGCTAAAAGATTGTTGATGGAAATGCTCGGTAGGAACATCACGCCAAATGCAATCACATTCCGAATTTTGTTTGATGCACTTTGCCATACGGAGAGGATTTTAGAGGCTCAACTTCTGATTCAAATGATGATTAAAAGAGCTTTTGTGCCCCCTGGTTAATCCATGCCATATTACAAATCATCCAGCGTATACGAATTCCTGAAGCTCAATTTGATCCATGTTCATCCCTTGCACAGAAGCTTCAAGTTCATCTTACAACTCGAGTACAAGGCACCTTTCCATACTCTTGAATCCAGATTAAGCCTAAGCGCAAGTTAAATTTTCAGACAAGATCTGCATATAACAGAAGTCAAAACAGAGTTGGAAGGGATTTGCATATAGCAGGAGTTCAACATGCCAAAGATGTGTACATAGATTGATCTGTACTGATAGCAGAAGGAATTTGTATATAATAGAAAGTCAAAACCAGGCCAGTAGCCATCCTCTGCCTGCAAAAGTTGAGTAAAATCTCAAAAGCTCTTGCTTAATGCAGTAGCCAACACTTCATTATGTTTGTGTCCCACCCTACTATAAGATTTAGACGTACGTTCATGCTTGCATTCATGCATATAAACACAAAGTTAACTACATTTTGGGAAGAATCCTTGAAAACTTAAATAAGGTCTCTTATATAAATATCAATTTTGTTTCTAATATACAAGTCACAATGTTTATGTTAACACGTTACCTTTCCCTTATTAATTTGATAAATTGGAAGGGACTGAAATAAAAATTGAGCAAAGATCTTCTACTTCTGGCATTACCCTCCAAAATCCAAATGGTATCCATTCAATTCCAGAAAAGGAAATGAACTTGTTTTAGACAAGAATGGTCTCATGGCTTGAACTTTTGTGGCACACCTATCAGAAGACAAATCCCGTGCCATTTCATGAGAACCACACATTTAGCTCTGCCCCATTTATTTATTGCTAAATGTGTGGATGAGGGGGAAGTGGAGGAGACGATTTCAACCTGTACTAACGCCGAAACTTAATTGTGAAAAAGATTTCATATTGATGTGATGTGATGGAATCTTTGAAGTAGATCAGAAATCAAACAAAGCTATGATGCCTGGATCAGAGGAGTGTTCATGCATTACATATTATTTGTGTGGTGGTCTGACTTCGCCAATTACAATGCAAATCTTGGTTGGAGTTGGAGTTGAGCAACCCCTAATCGGGAATGGATATGGATTTTATTAATCAATTACATGTATAAACACGACAGGACTAGTGGACCAGTGGCGTTAATTTCTGCATCACTGTATGCACAGAATTGATCTGCATATCTCGTAACTCTCAGGACTCCGGAGGGAGCTTGGTGGCCGTGGCAGGTGGGAGCTACACGAGACTGTGACTGAGTTGGAGCAGTTGACCTCTTCCTATTAGATATATATATATATATGTATTAGAGGACAAAAGGTCACTCTCTCTTTTTACATTTACGTTACCATTTACATATCATCTCTCGATCAACCAAACAAACGGCAGTAGTACTCGTCTCTTGTTGATTACATTGAGAATGTGGAAGCTGAAGATCGCGGAGGGAGTGAATCCATGGCTGCGTACAACCAACGATCACGTCGGCAGACAAGTTTGGGAGTTCGACCCTAAACTTGGATCGCCCGAAGAACTCGCCCAGATCGAAAATGCTCGTCGCCATTTCTCTGCCAACCGCCCCCAACAGAAGCACAGCTCAGATCTACTCATGCGCTTCCAGGTACCTTGCTTCTTCCTTTTCAACTTTGGCTTGTTCGGTTCTTCTTCTACAAGTTCGTGTCTTTTTCGGTTTTGTTGTGACTAAAAGCATGTGACAATGCATGTAGTTTGCTAAAGAGAATCCTCTGACTCAAGTACTACCGCAAGTCAAACTTGATGATACGGAAGATGTAACTGGGGAGGCAGTGACTCAGACTCTAAGAAGGGCTTTGAATTTCTACTCCACTATTCAAGCCGACGACGGTCACTGGCCAGGCGATTATGGAGGTCCCATGTTCCTCATGCCTGGTTTGGTATTCCTTTTTCCACTCTAATGTTCACTTAATGCCATTGTTTTGTTTGGCTTTTCTTAACTATATCTCTTTGGGTTGGGCATCACATTCTTCCTCTTAGTCAACTAATATACAATCTTTCTTTCATAAATTAGGTGATTACTCTGTCTATCACCGGTGCTCTGAACGCCGTTCTATCTGACGAACATAAACAGGAGATTTGTCGTTACCTCTATAATCATCAGGTATTAATTATTGTTATGATTAAATTTTCTTGTTTTTCTATTCAAAGGTTTTTCTTTTTCGTCTCAACAAGTGAAAGGAACTTTTTTTCAGTATCTTTGTGAGCATTTATGAATTTGTGCTTGGTTTCAGAATGAAGATGGTGGCTGGGGTTTGCACATCGAAAGCCATAGCACAATGTTTGGTTCTGTACTGACATACGTTACTCTAAGATTGCTTGGTGAAGGAGCTAATGGTGGTGAAGGGGCAATGGAGAGAGGACGCAATTGGATTTTGAACCATGGTGGTGCTACTTATATAACATCCTGGGGGAAAATGTGGCTTTCAGTTCAGTGCCTTACTTAACCTTTGATTTGTAGTTTCTGTTCACGCTTTTGCTCCTTGTTTGATACGTCTAATATAAATTTTCTTTTTTTTTGTTGGAAAACAGGTACTCGGAGTATTTGAGTGGTCCGGGAATAACCCCCTGCCACCTGAGATATGGCTTCTTCCTTATTTGCTCCCAATCCATCCTGGTATTTAACTTAATCTACTTGTTTCTTTAGAACAACTTTTCCAGTTATTCCTTACAGATGCATATAAGATGATAGATCACTTATGCTAATGAGTGGATTTTGTTGATTTTCTATTTAAAAGAGTTGGAAGTCCCTAAAAATAGCTTGACTCGAGCTGTTAAGGACACCAGTAATGATCTTTAATTTGGCTGCTGTACTGAATTAGTGTTGCATGTAAACTTTAGTTCTAGGATAAAATCCAACTAAAGGAACTAGGAAGAGCTGGTGTGAAACCCTGTTGCAATAAAGCTGTCTACGTGTTGTGGTAAGGAATTCAAGTGGTAAAACTGTGTATGTCTTTGTATTGAGAGAGCAAGAAAAAGTAAGGGATTGAAAGAATCAAGTTGTGTGCTTTCTCTTGGCTGTAATCTGTTCCGTTCAAACTATTTGCTTAATATTTGAAGTTGCATTATCTTTTTCCTAAACTGGAGGTGATATGCTATGCGGCCATCTGCAGGAAGGATGTGGTGTCATTGCCGGATGGTCTATTTGCCCATGTCTTATTTATATGGAAAGAGATTTGTTGGCCCCATCACACCAACTGTTTTGTCTTTGAGAAAGGAACTCTTTACTGTCCCATATCATGATGTAGACTGGAATGAAGCACGCAATCTGTGTGCAAAGGTTGGTTATTTAGTATTTCAGTTCTATATGAAAGCTGTTGGATAGACTTTATGTGCCAGATGCCAGCCATTTAAAATATTAAGCACCACAAAGCATTTTCATGCTTAGTTTGTCTAAAATTATGAAGTTAATTGCCTTTAGCTACGTTTTGACTGATTATTAACTACTTTAATAGCGTCATAGTACACATGATGTCCTGTGTACTGGAAATTTTCTTTCTTTTTCCTATGGGTGTGATTCTTTTGCAGGAAGATTTATACTATCCGCATCCGCTAGTCCAAGATTTACTTTGGGCATTTCTTGACAAAGCTGTTGAACCTGTTTTAATGCGTTGGCCTGGCAAGAAGTTAAGAGAAAAGGCTCTTCACACTGTGATGGAACACATACACTATGAAGATGAGAATACTCGCTATGTCTGCATAGGACCAGTAAACAAGGTGAGTATTCATTCCAAAGTGTCTCTATCTCGATTAACTGCTATTGGAAACTGCTGGCACTTAAATTTGGACACAGACTCACACATCATCCAAGTGGCTGATCATTCAATGCTTGCTTACTAAGATGCCTTCTCAGGATGAGATTCTGCAAGCCATCAGCTTTTTTTTAAAAAAAAATTTTCATTTGTTATCAAAGATATTGAACTTGATTGCTGCTTATCACCAACGTGTATAACGGAAGCATTTCCTCTTTTGTATGTTTGTTTACATTTTGGACTCATGCAGGTGTTAAATATGCTCTGCTGTTGGGTGGAAGATCCTAACTCTGAAGCTTTCAAATTACATCTGCCTAGAATATATGATTACCTTTGGATTGCGGAAGATGGAATGAAAATGCAGGTTTGCTGCCTCTCTTCCTTATAACTGCATTTTCGCAATTATTTGGTGCACACAGGCACAGACGTTGGAAGACTTTTTAAAGATTGAAGCTGATGTTGTTCTGCAGGGTTATAATGGAAGTCAATCATGGGACGTCTGTTTTGCTGTTCAAGCTATAATTTCAACTAATCTTGTTGAGGAATATGGTCCTACTCTAAGAAATGCACATTCATTTGTTAAAAATGCACAGGTTATTCTCGTTGTTGATCCTTATTTTCCAAAAGGTTGTATTTGTGGTCTATTAACTCTTAAATATCAAATTTTGATGAGCCGTTTTTTAATTGTTTTGAAGGTTCCGGAGGACTGTCCTGGAGATCTAAATTATTGGTATCGTCATATCTCAAAAGGTGCATGGCCTTTCTCAACAGCGGATCATGGATGGCCAATTTCAGACTGCACAGCTGAAGGATTGAAAGTAATGGGTCATTAAATTAAAGTTCTATTTCTGCTTATTTTGTTTGTTCCTTACCCATTATAGCTGTTCATGTTTAGGCTGCCCTTCTATTATCAAAAATATCTCCAGAGATTGTTGGGAAACCATTAGATGCAAACCGGCTATATGATGGTGTAAATGTGATCCTCTCCTTACAGGTAACTTAAAGTGAGCTAGTAACTAAATCCTAAGCGGGAAGTCCTCAGGATGGTGCAGGATTTTTGTTCTGCACACTATTATAGGATTATTTGCTGTGTTTGTGTTAATGTTTTGTCTTATTTCCCTTATATGTCGTAATAACACTATTCAAGGGAAAAAAATTATGTGATTGACAATCATTTTCTTCATGCTGCAGAATGACGATGGTGGTTATGCAACATATGAGCTCTCAAGATCTTACAGCTGGTTGGAGGTACTCTCAGAGAAATAACCTTCCTGCTTAAATGTTTTTATCTTAATTCTGTTTGGTATCAGTGACTACTACTGTTTACAATCTGTAGCCTCTGTGTGTATCTTAATATGTCAATGTATGGATTGCACAGCATGAGGAATGAAACTCTGTTTTTTAGTATAACTGCAGAGAAACGAGATCCTTGAAGTGTTTTACAAACTGCAGAGTAGCTAAAAGCATCTGATGCATGACCTTTATGCTTGGAACTGCTTAAAATTTAGCTTTGTTAACTTTTTCCATTATTTATTTATTTATTTATGTTGGGGGTTGTTTATAGGTCATCAACCCTGCTGAAACGTTTGGAGACATTGTTATTGACTATCCGTAAGTCATTTTGCATATTAAGTCTGATCATGCACTGAAAAATGCTTTTGTTTTCTGTACATATTGGCGTATGCTACTCCTCCTGAGTACTGAATTTGTAATTGGTATGAAATGCAGTTATGTTGAATGTACTTCTGCTGCAATTCAAGCATTGGCAATGTTTAAAAACTTATATCCTGGACATCGGAGAGAGGAAATAGAACAGAGCGTCCAAAAAGCAGCTAAATTTATCGAAAGCATACAGATAGAAGATGGTTCATGGTTTGGCTCCTGTTCCTTGAGAATATTATTCTTCATTGATATTATTTTTGGGTTAGTTGGTGAAGAAATGTAGTGTTGATGTGGGTTTGGTTCATAGTTGGTAGCATAAGTGGTGAAATTGGATGTGAAAAACAGGTATGGGTCATGGGCAATATGCTACTTATACGCGACGTGGTTCGGGATAAAAGGGTTGGTGGCAGCAGGGAAGGAGTACCAGAATAGCAGGAGTATTAGGAAAGCTGTGGAGTTTCTACTCTCAAAACAGTGTGAATGTGGGGGTTGGGGAGAGAGTTATCTTTCGTGTCAAAACAAGGTGAGTATGGTTTTTGAGATGGATTATGGGAGGCTATTTATAATGAGCTATGAGATATGTTAAATGCTAATTTAAAAGCTTGTTTTGGGGATGAATGGTAGGTGTATACGAATTTGGAAGGGAACAGAGGCCATGTGGTCAGTACATCATGGGCAATGCTAAGCCTGATTGAGTCTGGGCAGGCTGAGAGAGATCCAATCCCCTTGCATAGAGCTGCTAAATACCTCATCAACACTCAAATGGAGAATGGTGATTTCCCACAGCAGGTTGGTTGCTTGGTTGATAGAAAAAATATTACTTGGATTTAGGTGGATGAGTCGAAGAAAATAACTTGATATTATTGATTATGGTTGCAGGAGATAATGGGAGTGTTCAATAAGAATTGCATGATAAGTTACTCAGCATATCGCGATATCTTTCCCATTTGGGCTCTGGGAGAATACCGCTGTCGAGTGCTTTCTTCTTCTTCTTCTTCTTCAGCTTAACAACAATCATATGAGTAAATCAAAATGCCTTGGAGCTTTTGTCTCTCAGTAGATCTTTCTGTTTTTAACTCTACAATTTTTGTTTGAAGTTTGAAATTTGCATGTATTAATTGCATTTCAGATTATGGAAATTAGAAAAACAATGACAATAAATGTCTTCTTTTGTCTCATGTTATCATGAACTTTTCTTCAGTAAGATTTCCATTCATTAAAACATATCAACACAAGGGGATAGAGGATCAGGAGAAGAACTAAAATGGATTGCCTCCGGGGCAGGGGAGTCGATTGCCTCTGGTGCAGGGGAGGCTCTCTCTTTCTGCTTTCTCTATGAATGACTACTACCTTTAGTTCTAGTTGGATACTTTTCTCTCTGATTCAGATTCTTCATACAAGTTTATAGCTTCCCCAGAAGTGTTAAATGATGCATTTTCGTCCTGTGTCTGAACAGTCTCAAGCAATTCAACCACCTTACTCATGAGGGGTCTCCCTTTTGGGTTCTGGCTCAGGCATTGGTATGCCAAAGTGGCTACTTTCATTGCTTCTCTCACAGAGTACTGCCTATCCATTTTTGGATCTAAGATCCTTAGTATCTTCTTGTTGTTGTTTAGGAGTGGCCTTGCCCATTCAACAAGGTTATGTTCACGGCTAGGCCTGCCCTTGTCCAAAGCTCTCCTTCCAAGAAGCAACTCAAGCAGCACCACTCCAAAACCATAAACATCACTTCGAGCTGTCAAATGACCTGGTTGGATCATAGTATACAGAAACTAGACTTAGCTTCTAATATCGGTTTTGTAAAACCTCAGGTTTACCTGAATACTATTTGCTGTAACATTCTCACCAGTCATTACATACTCTGGGGCAGCATATCCATATGTGCCCATCACACGAGTAGACACATGAGTCTGGTCTCCCATTGGACCATCTTTTGCCAACCCAAAATCTGAAAGCTTCGCATTGAAATCCTGCATGTTGTTACCACAAATTCAGAGAAGAAACAAAGATAGCAATAAAACTAATAAACTAACGTCAACAATGAAAAACAAACCGCATCAAGTAAGATGTTTGCTGTCTTGAGGTCACGGTATATGACTGATCTTTCTAATCCGTGAAGATAAGCAAGCCCTTTTGCTGCATCTAAAGCAATCTTCATTCTCTTTGGCCAAGTCAAAGTACAACCCACCCCTGAAACGTGACAATAAAAAGGAAGAATAAGAACCACATCTTGAACATAACTGTTGTGGATCCATTCAATCATGGAGTTCAACTTGAAAAATTTCAAAAACTGTTTGAGCATAACTACAATTTCATATCTAACAAGATGGTAATGAAAACTCAAACCCCTAACTACTAAGATTTTGAGCCACTTACTCCGGAAAAGATGCTTTTCCAGGCTCCCGCTGGCCATGTATTCATAGACTATCAGCCTGTGTTCATCTTCACAGCAATACCCGATAAGCTTCACAAGATTTGAGTGTCTCAGTTGACCTAAATAGTTAATTTCTGCCTGCAAAATGAACACTGCTATAGTAATTACAAATTGCATTTTCCATCAGAGATCAGCAGAATTCAACCTAACGCAACCTCTAAGAGAGATGAATACCAGCCATTCTCGGTCACCTTGTAAGCCATCGGGATTAAGCTCCTTAATGGCAACATGAGTAGTCTCATAACCAAGCCTTACCGTTTGATCTATGATTCCCTTATAAACAACGCCGAAACCGCCCTCACCAAGAATGAATTCGGGTCGGAAATGTTTAGTTGCCAATGTCATCTCCTGGTAGGTAAAAATGTTAACATTGGAGTATCCAGAATTTTGACGGAGATCCGTAACATTCCTGGTGACTGACGATGACGATACGGTGGCACTCATGGTTTTGATATCTGATGAACCAGGCCCGTTGAATTTCCTTGGCGATTTATCACAGTCATGTCCTGCTTCAAAACACACAAGCATTATGTTTCTATGATCTGTTTGAGTAAGAAATTCTGAAATTCATTGTTTGCTATGATATTAGAAAAAGAATTCAACGAAAAGATTATGAGAAAGAAAAGAAATTTACCCAAAAGCTCGGTAAAAGAACAAACGAAGATCTACAAATGAAGAAAAAAAGGAGGATACATACCTTGAATTGATGATGGGAGAGTTCAACACTAAAACAGACTCCCATGAATTTAGACTCCGGAATTTAAGGTATCTCCATTCATCAACAACACCAAGCACAAATCTTTCTTTCGCGCTCACTATAATAACCACATGAAACCATATAATAAATCATAATAAATACAAATGAACCTGGGTCTGATTCGATTATTGTTGAGAGACGGAGGGAATGGTAGTTTCTGTTGATTTGATTTGATCGGTCCCGCCAAAAAACGCCCCAGCTAAATGAGAGAGACGACTGTCCAGAGTCAATATACCCATTATTATTATTATTTTATTTGAATTATGACGTCATTTTCTCATGTTTTACGCTTGAAAATGGATTCCCGAGTACAGAACCCAAAGTAAGCAATTTTGAGTAGGGTGTGACCACTTCTCCTTCCCGTCGCCGCCTGTGCAATTGGAGGCTTTTCTCTTATTTTCTTCTCCTTTCTCTAATAATGGCTGACGAAGCTAATAGAACTGTAACTTCCTTTGCATAGAGGTTCTTTCGTGTTTTCTCCTTCCACTTTCTCGTTGATTTTGCCTTTTTTACTTTGTCTGTTTTTGATGTAGGCTTTTCTTGAGATTCAAGGTCGCATGATAGAGACCACTGGAAAATTGAAGCAGGTAAGTGATTTAACTTCTCTTTCTTTTACTTTCAATTCTAGGGGTGGCCTTTCTTTTTCATCTTCGATTCCAAGTTTTGGGTTTTCTTGCAAAATTGCCTCAAAAGTCTTGATCTTTCATGGTTTCCCTAAAATCAAAGATAGTTTTTTCAGACCACATACTACCAGAGTGTGTTGAACTCCGGTTCTTCAGTTTCCTTTCCTGTGTAAGAATCGACTCTTCGCACATTGTCTTCGTTATATCTTCTGTACATTTCAGAAGGTTACATGACTTCCTTTTTCATCAGTTTTGTGCTCTCAATTCATTCGTTTTCTTTTGGTTAACTAAACTTTATATCATCGCCCTTGGTTTGACAATCTATGAATCTGTCACTCCGTATGTTTTGGATTTCAAACATTTGGGATCAGTATCCTTTTACTATCCGAAACTATACCAATCACTCCTTGTTTCACAGGTGCAAAATCAGATGCGAACCAAGGAGGGAGAAAAGAAACGTGCTTACTTAACTATGGAGGAGTTGCGCCAGCTTCCTGATAATACAAATACCTACAAAGCTATAGGTATGTCGCCATGAATTTTGTGGTGGATCTTCCGTGATTCTCCGTCCTTACCAATCATGAGTCGCAGGCTGTTTTCTATATCACTTTGGTGCGTAGTTTATGATATCTGAATAGGATGAGTTATGGATTTTGACTTTCTTCTCTTTGTTGTTTTGCAGGGAGAACGTGAGTAGTTCAGAGCATGAAAGAATACAACTTCAGCATGATTCATTGATTATTTAGCGTAAATTACAAACTCTAATGATCTTTATTCTCATACATTGGTCAGGTTTGTCTTGGAGCCAAAATCAGTTTTAATGGGTGAACAAGAGCAGAAGCTCAAGGATAGCGACACTGCAATAGCCTCTCTACAGGTATATCCTGTTTTTCTGTTACATGGAAATCCCTCTTCTGTATGTACTCCCAAGCTTATAGAATGAATGCATGTGCTTTTGTATTTGTATGCATAGATATGGAGATGTACATGGGGTGAACCAATTTTTGGCTCATTTGCCTTCTCTCTACTTTCCTTAGTTTACCTTTCTGTAGATTTTCTTTAAATGCTAGTCTGGAAGGCGCTTGCTAAGATCTAATGAGAGGGTTTATAAATTCTTAGTGCATATATCAGTTATGCAGTTAAAAGCTACTTTCCTTACAAGCCTTGCAAACAACAAATATGGGATTTCATTCTCCCTGTAGGGTGTACTTGATTGAACTTACATGCCTACTGCATCAATTACTTAATTATGTCATTTACGATCTGGTAAACTTGGAATCCCAGTCACAATAATCTCCATAAACATCATTTAGTTGATGCGTAAATGTGTTGGGTTGTAGTGTTCTGATAGTAGCCACCTGTTGAGGTACTAGTAAATGAACTGCTGGCTTTTCTTCTGCGTTTGAATGTAACATTTGGATCTCCATGTTGGTTCAACAGAAATAATTTGATCTGTTTTACATTGAGCAGACCTCAAAAGAATACTTGGAGAAACAGATGGCAGAGGTGGAGAATAACCTGAGAGAGCTTCTGCAACAAGATCCTAGTCTTGCTCGGCAAATCATGTCCATGAGTGTTGTGTGAACTTGAAAGTTTAGAAAGAAAGAGCTTTTGTCTTCCATTTAAAAGGTAATGTGAATTTGGGATCACTATGTCTATGCAATCAGGATTGTAATGAACTTGTGTGATGGATATCTTTAGCTACACCAACTGGATCATGACTTGGATGTTATGTAGTTCTGAAGAGTTGGAAACTAAAGCTCGTATAAGCTTCTCACACATTACTTGGTTGAGAGAAAAAGGATTGTGCTTTTGATAGAATTCGGATTTTGGATTGTTAGAATTTGAGAGCGTATTTTGTTGCTTCATACGACATGAATCCCTTTTGAGATATAGTTTGATATAAAGAATATATAATAAAATCTTCATCATCTGAGAAGAACAGAAAGTTTTCAAAAACAACGAAAGAGTTGCTAAATGACATATCACATGATATTACAACTTAAAGACCGTTACAGGCTTCACGATCAGGACAGATTTTTCTTTTTTTCTTGCTGAATTTGGTGATTGGTATACAAATATATAGACAGTGTAGGGTGCGAAGGACATATAGCCTGTTTTTATTTACACATTATTGACAACTTTATGTATACAGAACCTTATGACGATACTCCCCGAGAGCCCATATCGGAAAGATGTTTCGGTACGATGAGTAGTTTAGTGCACAATTCTTCATAAATGCTCCAGTCATTTCCTGTGTTTGAAGATCAGATATTTAATTTATAAACTATAAGTAGTAGTAGTGTTAGTAACTAAATTACCTACCTGTTGAGGAAAGTCTCCATCATCCATTTGTGAATTGATCAACACTCTTATACCTTTATGAATAGGTGTTGCATCTATCTCAGCCTGCAGTGACCATTCTCATTCTTCTCAATTATCAAAAGTTTTAAAGTTAAGAACTTGTTTTCTTGGGGAGTAATCAATTACCTGTCCAGCATTAATAAGCGCCAGCACTGTCCAAGCAGTCTGGACTAGATGTGGACGGTCTCCTTTAAGATTTGTATATACCTGTTAAACAATGCATGCCAATCAGATTCAGAATAAAAGAAGAAGATATATATATGTGTGTGTGTGTGTGTAATACCTTGTTTTGGGAGGAAAGGTAACTCTCCCCCCATCCACCACAAGAGAGCTGCTTTGATATTAAGAACTCTCGAGCTTTGTTTAGTGTTGGACTGTTGCGGTGATTTCTGCCGCAAGAAGCCAACCCTTCAACCGCAAACCATGTTCCATACGTGTAACATATTCCCCAACATCCGTACCTATACTTATATATATATATATATAGATATACATATTCAATTCAAACCATGCTTGTTTGTTTATAATAGTAAATCAATAAAAAATAGACATTACCATGAACCATCAGGATTCTGTGTATCTTCAATGTATTCTGCTCCTCTGGCAATGGCAGCGTCTATTTCTTTTCTTCGGTGAGAGGGATGAAATTTCCTGAACAGGGCTAGTCCTTGAATCGCTGAGGACGTACACTCTACGTACCTTTTATGTTTATACATACACATATATTAGTTCAAGGTCTTTCTTTCCTACTTAAAACACACTGCAATTTACTAATCTTACTCTCGTTCTATTAAAGTATCCTCAAACACCTCTGTTGGATTGAACTTCTGCAATTAAAATGTAGTGTTCTATCATCAGTAGCCATTCAGGAATATGAGATAAGTGAAAAGAGGAGCTTCCTACCTCCAACCAACGGTATGCTCTTTGTGGTTCCCAAGCTGGAAAACCACCATTACTACTCTGCACTTAAAATATAACAAAAAGATGAGCATAATCATGTGTTGGTTGGTTGGTTGGTTGATGGATTCAACTTGCATATAAATTTAACGATTATCTCTTACTTGTAAGGACAAGATGACATTAACAGCATCATACAATCGTTCTGTCCCCATCTTTTCACCAACAAGCTCCGTAGGCATTTGTGAGAGCAAGAGTGAGCACTGAAAATTAGAACACAGACAGACACTTGTTATTATTATTACATCACATGTAATACATTGTTTGTAACTTAATTTAGCACCTTGAGTCCCTCAGAAGTGCAGTCTGACACTTGCCAACCATGGTCTTGGTTTGAGAATGTCCACGAACCTTTGCTTATGAATCGATACATTGCTTCGAAATTGCCCGATGGGTTTTCCCGGACCTTCAATCATATATTATATTGTATAATATTAACTTATTCGTGGTTTATGTTAACCATGTTCTAGGTCAGGCAAGCTAAAACTAGAAAAATATAAGAACCTGTGAAGCTTTTACGAAGTCATGTGCTTTATGAAGAGTTAGTCCATACTCTCGGCTTAGGTTACTTGACATAATCGCCTGGATTGCAAAACCTGCATCCCACATTTGGCATCCAAAGGTCTGCAAATCTCTAAGTTAGCTACATATCTAGCTATCTTACATGTTTTTATGATTTCGTCTACTTAGCTACATCACCTGAATTTTCAAACCATCCTCAGCAATCCAATAATAATCTGGCAATCTAGCGAGGTGACGCTTGTATGCCTCTGAATTAGGATCTTCCACCCAGCATGCCATAAGACATAAAGCCTGCATGCACCAATTCATACGACATAGTTAATTATATGACCGTTATTTAATGGTTATTAGTGATTATCGTTATCGTTATATCAATCAGATTAACAGAATTTACTAATTTATCAATTGTATGCTAAGTTTCAACCCAATTGATCGATCTTCTTTTTTTTAACCTTTTCCACGGATCCAATGCACATATATCTGCTATTCTCATCTTCATAATGTATGTGCTCCATCGCAGTCCTGAGTGCCTTTTCCCTTATTATAGAAAAGGGCCAACGCGTTAATATTGGCTCCACAAAATAGTGCAGAAATCCCCAGGTCAGGTCTTGAATTAGAGGATGCGGGTAATAAAGGTCCTCCTGAAACATTTTTACAGTTTCTGAAACATATTTCTTATAAATATATGTATATTTACTAAAGTCCACTGATCACTCACTTTAGCTACTGTGTTCCGAGCCTTATTCCAGTTAATTTGGTGGTAGGGCTCAGTGTAAAGCTCCTGCCTTAGTGATTGAATCAATCCAGTGATTGGACCCACGAACCTTTTCCCATATAAATATGACATTGGCATGTAAACCAATCGTGCGTAACTCAGCATGTTTCCTGCACAATCATATCATATGTACGCAGCGATAAATGAAAATCTTAAGCAGCTTTATTTGTCTGTTTCTCTTTGATGGGTCAAACTCAAAAACCAAACGTCAAGAAGAGGTTGGCCATAAATTTCCAAAGGTTTGGTGAGTGAGATTAGCCGCGGAGTCAATGTTCCTTAAAGACAAGGTTACCTGCGGTCTTGGAACGGAAACTTAACGAGGTTACCTGTCGTCTTGGAACGGAAACTTAACTGTTCAAAGGGTCCCAGAATGGTCACACTAACTAAAGGATGCTTACTTTTATGTTGCAGACATGTCGACCCTACACGAACATCAGTCATCACATACTACTTCCTAGGTACTATTAAGTATTAACTACGTAACCCCTCCCCCAACAAACATACCAAAAATAGATAACAGATTTTCTGTCTAATATTATTCTGTCTATAAATGGCTGAGATTTCATGGACAGAATAAGACACCATAAAATTAGATAGAAGATCTAGACTCAAATAGAGAACAGATCTTCTGTCTAATATTACTCTGTCTTATTCTGTCTATGAAATCTCAGTCATTTATTTTATGGGACCTACGCGTAATTTATACGGGATCTACATAAATAAATGGCTGAGATTTATTGAACAGAATAAGACACCATAAAATTAGACAGAAGATCTAGACTTTAAAAAATGTATCGATCGATAAAAAGAAAAGCAGCAACTTCTTGATTTGACGAACCTGGATGAACAGGAAAGGATTGAGGAAGAAGCCAGAACTCTGGACTTAGAGGGTTACAACCTGACCACTCGTACAATCCAAGCACCTGCAAAAATAAGAACACTCAAGAAATAAAGATTTAAGTCGTATATAATTATATCTTGTTCATGAAATATCGTATTTTATTAAATTTTATTTACATATTTATAAATTCTACATACATGAAATTTAATAAAAGATTGCATAAGAAGATTTGACGTGGATTTATATCTGCATTCTGCTGGGCTGTTGATGGGTTGATTATGAGCTATATTCGTATTTTATAGAATTCAGATCTTCTATTTAATTTTACGGTGTCTTATTGTATGTAGTGAATCTCAATTATTTATTTATATGAGTTTTACGTTGGTCTTGTATAAATAAATATAAGTCTCGTAAAAATAAATGACTAAGATTCACTAAATACAATAAAATATTATAAAATTGAACAAAAGATTTCGTATATATTTTATACTATCTACATATATTGACAGGATCGATGTCATTTACTTCATTCTTTTTAGGTGGGATTTATCACGACACTGTTCCTGATAAGAATACATTCATAAACTATTTTCTGACACCCGGATTTAACTTTTTTTGCTTACGAGTTGTTGGTTGAGATATGAGAAGACACTATTATGTGCCTGCTGTTAGTTATTGGAAAAGAAAGGTAGTCTAAGGTCACAGGTTTAAATTTTGGTAGTACCAATCAGGGAACTCATTTAATATGGTGATTCTTTGTACGTATCAAACATTGGATTGTCTTTCTAAAAAATCAGCTAGAATTAAACCGTAATTTACCTCCCTCATATAATATCGACCCGAAATGTGGAGACGCCTAAAATAAACGTTCCACCTTTTGAGTCCAAGAAGGCACTATTATGTTATTTATATATAGACTCATCTTTTTTAAAAGAAGAAAAATTTTAACTCCAAATTTTAAACAACTATAAATACAAGAAAATTTTAAATTCACGACCTCAGTTAATTTAAGAGAGTTTCTTTCTAACTCACGCGGACGTTTAAGTTACCTGACGTAATTCCAAATAACAGCAAATTGAGTGATGGCTCATCTGATACGAAGAAGAGAAGCTTACCGCAACCCAGAACTTTCCCCAAGAAGGAATTCCAACTAGACCACCATTGTCAAGGATCCACTTTCTGCCTCTCGCCATAGCCATATCCTCGCCATCTTCTATTCCTTGTCCCAGCAATCTCAGGCATATGTAGCTAAAAGTTGAACCAAATATTGTGCTTGGACCTTCTATGTGAAACCCCCACCCGCCATCTTCGTTCTTTAATGATCGTTGCAAGTTAATTAAAATGGGTTTTAACTAATAATTAATAAGCATCACCAAACTGATGATACTTGAGAATATCCAATCTTTATACATATATATAAAGCATACTATACCATACTTGATGATTGTATAAATATCGTACGAGTTCCTTCTGATGTTCAGAAGGAAATACAGTGTTAAGCCCCCCACTCACGTATAATGCCATAACCTGCATGAGCATTAAAAAAAGAGACATTGAACATTTGGATTTACTCTAATGATGGATATTTCTTTATTAATTATTATATACTGAAAAAGAGATAATAAGTTAATTTACTCAGGTGCATACGTTTAGTTAGTTAATTAATTACCATGGGTTGGATCCAAAAAAGGGGACCAGCAGATTCTGCAGGCCAGTGACCATCATTCGCCTGAATTGAAGAAAAGAAACCAATACCCCTTCTCAGTGTCGTTGTCACTGCTTCTTCTGTTATCTTCTCTAAATCGTCCTTCACTTTCACTGCTGGAGGTATCGGAGGACAAGGGTTCTCCTTCCTCATCTGCATAAGTCAACAGTTTCGTGTTTAATGAAGTACAGAAAGATAGGTAGATGATGCAGTAGCTAGCATAGTAAATATAGCAAGACTTTACACTTTAATGAAATCGTCAACATCGGAAGTTTTAGGTACTATTGTTCAATTTTGATACATAAATTTTAAGAGTATTACCACAGCAGATGAATTTAATGATCACCTGCATCCTCATCAGGAGGTCAGAACTTTGCTTGATTTTAAACCGATTTTTCTTGAATCCCCGACGGACCCTTTCCACTTGAGCGCGTTCTTCAGGAGTTCCGGCATCAGGATCGAACTCCCAATGTTGTCGTCCGATGTAATTATTAGTTGTTGTCAGCCATGGACCTCCCTCTGCTATCTTTAGCTTCCACATTCTATTATCGATCGATTTTCCTCCACAATCTTAGCTTAGTATTATGTATATATAGACTGCAAAATATAAAACCTGATATCCATTAAAGTATACCATCATGCATATTGGAAGCTAGTTATGGATTACACGTAGGAGAAGAAGAGTGAAGAGACATGAAAGAAAAATTAAGAAGAAGACGAACCAAAAATGGAAAAAAGATTCTCTAGCTGGTTTAATTTACACTAATATTAATACGTCAACTACTTGTATAACGTTCTTAGGTAATCATACATGTCTAGAAAGAATCAACAGAAGTAAAGAAACCATTGTTGATTGTTAGAAGCTGATTATATATATATATATATATGCTGATTTCAACACCCAAAAAACAGTAAATATATACTTGAAGGTTATATATCTAGCTCTCGATCTGCTGGTAGATATATATATATAGTGACCTTCGTTTCCTTTGAAGAAATGGGAAAAGAAAAAGAAACAATGTCACCAAAGGGTATGTACGTTGTAGTAGGAAGTCAGAAGAAGCTTACAAGCTGTGGCAGAAGAAGCAGACTTCTGTAACCATCTTTATAGCCGGTTCAATCTTGGACTCAAAAGGTGGAACGCTCATCTTAAGCGCTCCTATACTTCAACCTGATATTGTGTGAGGGAGGTAAATCACGGTTTAATCTCAATCAACTTTCAAAAAGACAGTCTAGTTGTTATGGTTTAAAATGTCCCACATCGGTAATAAAAGAAACTGATGTGGAGTTTATAAGTTTATGAGCTCTCCCACCCTTCAAGCTAGCTTTTGGGGTTGGTTCTCTCATAAGACTTATAACAATTGGTATCAGAGCCGGTCTTAGAGTGGTGGCCCATGGAGTGGTGGCTCATGGAGTGGTGGCCTGGGAGTGCCAGCCGTGACCAACATGACCGTGACCAATGAGGCCATTGGTCCTTATGGGGGGACGAATGTTACGGTTTAAAATGTCCCACATCGGTAATAAAAGAAACTGATGTGGAGTTTATAAGCTTATGAGCTCTCCCACC
>JAOTIZ010000202.1:156281-185126 GCA_027123425.1 Erythroxylum panamense | reverse complement strand
GGAAGTTATGCCCCAAACATGTTGGGATTAACCTTATGCTGAAACTATAATCTATACTCAACTTCCATCCAAAATTTGAGATCTTTAGAGACTGATTCAAAACTTCCTTTCTTCATAAAACTTGTAGCCCTATGTCTCTAGTTTACAACGAATCAAAAGTTATGCCCAAAATACCGAAGGATGTCTATTAGAAAGATACACAGCACAATTTACTGCTTCGACCCAAAATTCCCTCGACATTTGCTTACTTTTCATTATGCTTCCTGCCAGGTTTAAGATTGATCGATTTTTCTCTCAACGACACCATTTTGTTGTGGTGTTAATGGAACCGTGAGGGCCTTCGGATTCCATTTTCATCACAAAATCTTTTGAACTCCCTTGATGTAAATTCTCCTCCCCTGCCTAATCTCAAAGCTTTTATGGAATACCCACTCACCTTTTCAACAAAAACTTTAAATCTTTTAAACACTTCAAACACCTCAAAATTTTGTTTCACAAAATAAACCCATGTTTTTAGCTACAATCATCAATGAATAATAGAAAATAATTATTCTTACTAAAAGAACTTGGTGCGATTGGCCCACAAAGATTTGTATGCACAAGCTCCAGAGGCTCCTTCGCTCTTGAATAAGATTCTTTTAGAAAGTTTTTTCTAGATTGCTTGCCAAAAATACATCCTTCATAGAATTGGTTTCGGTGATGAATGTAAAGCAATCCTTTTAGGTGATGAATGTAAAGCAATCCTTTCTCCATATTCTCCTCTGCCAGTAATCTCAAACCACCAAAATTCAAATGGCCAAGTCCTAAATGCCATGTCCAGGATGAGTCTTTCACACACGCTTTCAAGCACTTTGCAATATCAGTTTGAATGTTCAATACAAACATTCTGTTTTTTGTCATTAGTACTTTAGCAATTAAATTCTCATCTTGATCTCTGAGTGAAAGACTATAATTATTCATGAAAATATTATAGCCTTTCTCCATAAGCTACCCCAAACTCAAAATATTATTTTTCATGCCAGGCACATAATAAACATTGGAAATAAATTCATGTTTCTTATTCTTCAAGCGGATCAGAATATTACCTTTCTCCTTCATTGGAATTTTTTGTTGCATCTCCGAAAATAATATTACCGCTTATCGATTCATCAAGCTCTATGAATAATGATTTGCGCCCGCACATGTGATTACTCGCGCCACTCTCAAGATACCAAAATTTGCTTTCGTTGCTCTCATCAGATTTGCATGCAAGAAGTAGTGTGTGTTCATTTTTATCTCCTCCTTAGTATAATTAATGTTCTCTTCAACTTTATTTTTGCATTCCTAAGCATAATGACCAAACTTATGACAATTGAACACATTCAATTTGGCTTTTGTCATACCTTCTATCATCATTTTGTCTCCCATTCGACCTTGAGCAATTCCCATGACCTCGGCCTCGGCCTCGGCCTCGTGAGGAATTAGTGTGCTAACCAACATCTTGATTTTTGTTATATCCTCCTTGTCCACGTCTGCATGAACTTCCACGTTCACGTCCTCTACCGCAACCTCGTCCTTGTCCATTTTGATCCTTTTCTTTATCATCGCCTGTCTTCAGTTGAAACTTTGTTTGCAATAACTACTCGATGGGCTCTTTCTTCTTCCATAGAAGCTTTTCTTCATGGGCTTGTAAGGAACCCATGAGTTGATCCATTGTCATTATTCTCAAATCTTTCGACTCCTCCATTGCTTCAATGATGAAATTGAATTTTTCATCAAGCAAGCAAAGAACCTTTTCAACAATTTGGCTATCTGTAATCTTCTCCCCCTATCTCTTCACATCATTCACCACTTTGACAACTCTTGTAAAATAATGTGAGATGGATTCAGATTCATTCATGTGTAAGGCTTCATACTCTCCTCTCAATGTTTAAAGCTTTACTCTCTTCACCTGATCAACACCTTTATATGTGTTTTCCAAAATTTGCCATACTTGTTTGGCAGTCTTTGCCTTAGAGATTTTTTCAAACGTTCCATCGTCAATTGCTTGATAGATTATGGTGATAGCTTTTTGATCTTTTGTCCTTATATTACACAAAGCATCCCTTTGTGCCTGATTCAAAACAGCTTCTTCTTCTAGTTCCACATATCCTTTATCTACTATCTCCCAAACATCTTGCGAACCCAACAAAGCCTTCATCCCAATACACCAAGTTGAATAATTCTCTTTTGTCAGACGAGGTACTTGAAATGGAACATGGTTACTATTGTTGACCATTTTCTCTAATCTCTCAAGCTTTGATATCAATCTGTTGAAAATCCCTGTATTTAGACACATTCAAATCTAACACAAACAAGGATATTTATGGAGGAGAAAATAAAACTTCTTCGCTAGAAAAATCAGTACAGAGACAATCTCACCAACTCTGTATTGTAACACTCTGTTTTCTTCTTTATTTTCTTCAACTCACTCTCTTCATCTTACGAACTCCTCACTTCATCCCTAGTTATATATATGTCTCTCATCAATGCAATAAAACTGTTACAAGTGCCTAATTAACATACTCATGAAATGCACAACCCTTCATTCTCAAATTCCACGAACCATTCATATTCCTAACTCCATGGGTTCATGAATCATGTTTAACTTCCAACAGATGGAGCAACAGTTTCAGCAAGAAGTAATGATGCTTGCGAGGTTGAATCATCCCAATATAGTCGGGTTTGCAGGGGCTTGCAAGAAAGCTACGGTGTGGTGCATATTAACGGAGTATGCCAAGGGAGGCTCAATCCGGCAGTTTCTGAATAAAAGGCGGAAAGGCGGTGACCTGCCACTGAGATTGGCCGTTATGCAGGCCATGGATGTCGCAAGAGGGATGGCTTAAATTCATGGACTTGGTTTGATTCACAGGGATCTAAAATCTGACAATCTCTTGATCTTCCGTGACAAATCCATAAAGATTGCTGATTTTGGTTTTGCTAGAATTGAAGCGAAGACTGAAGGGATGGCACCAGAGAAAGGGGCATACCGCTGGATGGCACCGTAAGATTTCTAAGAACATGCGCTGATGTATATATACTTACTTTGTTTATATATTTACGAAGTTGACTTTGGGCAGGGAGATGATCCAACAAAGGCCATTCACCCGGAAAGTAGATGTGTATAGCTTTGGGATAGTATTGTGGGAACTGGTGACCGGAATGCTTCCGTTCCATAACATGACGCCGGTGCAGGCGGCATTTGCAGTGGTGAACGACGGTGCTCGTCCTATCATCCCGAATGACTTCGTGCCAGTGCTTGGTGAGATAATGCGTCGTTGCTGGGATGCCAAACCTGAACTCAGGCCACCATTTTCAGAGATTTTGAAGATGCTGGAGGGTGCTGAGAGCCTGAGACTGAAATCATGAACACCATTCGCAAGGCTTGTTTCAGATTTTGCGTGGCTGTGCCTTATGACATTGGACTGAATATAAGACTTTGGGAAAAGAGAGGACTAAAGAATCTGTATTAGTCTTGTCTGGTCTCGACATATTTAATCAAATGTTGTTTTCTAAGTAAGGAAAAAATAAAACAATAATCTTATCTTGGTGACAGAAGTGAGGACACGTGGACTGTCGTAGGATCAAAGTGAGGTGAATCTGACTCCAAAACTTCTCTCTAATATTATCTTGTCTTATTGTGTTCAATAAAATTCAGTTATTTATTTATATAAGTCTTATAAGTTTTATATGAATCTCACGTCAATTTTATAAAATAAATAACTGAAATTTTATAAGACAAAATAATATTAGATATACAGAATATCTTGATTCTTGAGTGGGTTAGTCCACCGTCAATCGAATCACATGAAGAAAAGTATCAGCTTTGTGGTCAAGAGCTCTATCGAAGATTTTCTTTTTGTCGTCTTGTTTGTTTGTTTGTTTATCGTCGTGGGGTCTGTTTCCCGATTCCCAGAAAGGGAAAGGAGATAGTAATTTCAATCATGCCTATGAATGATGACTCTTTTAATGGGTAATTAACATAACATAACATAAGCAAGGGGAGGAGGCCAATCGAAACATAGGTAAGGTAAAGGATCAAACTTGCTGTAATGGCGAGCGGATTTTTGTTGAATTCAACCAACTATGGAGTTGTTCAAATCAGGAAGAGAATGGGCAATTTGCGCCGTCACAATCTTCATCTCCACCTCCAACCCCACCCGAAGCTCTTCTCTTCAGCTTTCAACTTCCATTCACTATTTTATCGCACCCGTCTCTCAGTCAAGGTATTGTACTCTTATCTATATACATATATATACTGATGCGCTGTGTTACGCTTTCTTAGCAAGAACAAGTTCATACCTTTCTCAAGAAATCTGCAAGCACCGGACTTGAGCTTTTCCATATCACAGTCACAGGTGGAGGTACTTGCGTCGACTCAACAGATTGACTGGCCTTCTCCAAATGATGAGAACCCTTTTTGGGAAAGGGAGTTCCCAAAAAAATGGAATGGCGTTTCCGATGACATCCCCAGCATCAAGGATTCTGATGTCGTGCACGTAATTCACGTCACAGCCGAGATGGCTCCCATAGCGAAAGTCGGTGGTCTTGGAGATGTTGTCACCGGACTTGCTCGTGCATGTCTGTCTCGGGGTCATAGTGTCGATATCATGCTTCCTTTTTATCAGTGCATTCAGAAACACCAAATTCAGGACTTGGCGCTGACTACTACATTTAATTCATATCACGACGGCAACTGGATTCCTACTAATGCATATCGTGGAGTGGTATCGGGAATTCCCGTTGTTTTAATTGAACCATCAAACGAATTCTTTAAGGGCCAGCAGGTATATGGAGGCTCATACAACGAACTTGAGGCTTATCTGTTTTTTAGCCGTGCTTGCCTTGAATGGATGCAGGTTTGTAATATCATTATCATCATCTTGGTGAGACTACTTGGAAGATTAGTCTTTCTTTTCGTTTTCTTTAAAGGTTTTATGTCATTTATCAAAATATTATTCAGAAAAAAGAAACAGCTTTAACTGCTTGTCACTGTATATGAGTTACGCATCAAAATTTCATCATCTTCTAGCTGTCAATACTTCTGCATTTAAGTTCCTAACTTCCAAAAATTGGGATAACCACCTTCACTACTCATTTCCTGATTTTACCTCTTCAAAATGTCTTTTTTTCTTTTCACTTTCCCCTCCAAAAGTTCATTTTAGTCCACTAATTTGGTTCTCAGAAGCATTTTCTTCAAATTTCTGACAGTACTGAACATTCTTTGCAGGTTACCGGAACTCAACCTGACGTTATTCATGTACATGAATGGCAGACAGGTGCTTTGCCCTTGTTTTACTGGGATATGTACCAATATCTTTCTCTGAAGGTATGGTTTTTTGGTAGTCGCCGACAAGATATTTATGGCCTGTATTGGTAACACATTATTCTTGGATAGCCTGATAGTATATAACTTTGTTTGCCAGAAGCCAAGAATGGTGTTTACTATACACAATATGGAGCACTATGGCGAGTGCCGGTTAGTTATTTCAGTCTCGTGTCTGTAAATAACTCTTCCTATGCAGCAAATGTTGGTAAAAACTGAATAGGTTAGATAAAGAACAGTTATAGTTTATTATTGTCAATGTTGTCTATTCAAGCATTAGCATTTTTGACTTATTTAGCATGTTAATGTTGCTATGATTTAGCATGACACAGCTGACGTCTTTGTAATATCCAACCAGCCTGGTTAATGTGGATAGCATGTTATATTTTAGATTTGTAATTCACATATGGAAGTTTGGATTTCTGAGGTTGAATAGAAAGTTTACATTAATGCCAACCATCATCTTAAGATCATATGTGAATTGACCTTTATCAAATATTAATGGACCTTAATTCCTAAAGTTAAAAGATTGCATGGTATGGATTTAGAATGTGAACTATAGTAATTGACCTTCATCTTTTCGAATGTATGTTGCTTCTTGAAACTATATCAGTTAAAGTGTTGGACTTTTGTCACCCTTAACTGATTGATGAGTTATTCATATAAGACATCTTTTAATAAAATTTGACTGTCAGAAACTTTTTTTTTCTTCACCGTTCATTTCTTTTCATTGGCAGTCAAGAGCAGCTCAACAAGAGTGGTCTTGACGGATCTGTATATGCAACTACAGACAAGGTGTGTATGTTGTTATGCGTGGTTAAAACATTTTCTAGACAGCCTCTGAAACTGTAATTAGTGGTTTGTAAGAGGCAAGAAATCTGCATCACGTGTATTTCCATGTCTGATTTTATTATGTACTGTGGGTCAAGAGCAGCAGCATTCTGCTGACCAAGTTTACCGGAGATTAACACATGGCAAATTCAAACGTGGACAAAGGAAGGAATAGATAAGTTATTTGAACATTCAAACGTGGGGAAAGGAAGGAATAGATAAGTTATTTGAATAAGATATCAGAATATTAGGAGTTTGTTTTATTCTGATAAGTTGTTTTACCTTTCAGTTGAGATTTTTATTGCTGAAAAGTAGGGATTGTTAATGGCTGTAAGCTAGTTTAAATGCAGCTCTTTAGAGCATGAATAAACAAGCAGAATTTTTGTTGACTCATTGTTAGTTCCAGAGATCGAAGAGTTCTCTCTAAACGAGCTCTTATTCCCTCATTTATAAAGGGAGGAGTCTCTCAAACATAAGCTATCCAGTATTCAGCTAAAAGGTCCCATAACCAGAAGTCAGTCTAGGGCCTGTGACAATTTGGTATCAGAGCTGCTGCTGATGGGAGACGGACGCAATTTCCAGCAGCAATTTGAAGCCTTTATGGCGATGTACTTGGAAGATCGAGCCAAAGATAGGGCAGAGAAAGAAAAAGAAAAGACACTCAATGAAGCTAGACAGAAGGATGTTGCAGCCCAGTTAGAAAGACTATCCCGAGAATTAGCTGTCAGCCATGGAGAGGGATATAGTAATCGAGGATGACAAGAACAAAGGAATGGAGCAGGAAACCATGAAGGGGGCAACTTTGTTCCAAAATACTCCAAACTTGATTTTCCACGCTATGATGGATCTTCTGACCCTTTGGGTTGGTTAAACCGCTGTGAGCATTTCTTCTGCTGCCAGTGTACTGCTGCCAAAGACAAGATTGGACTGGCGTCCTTTCCTTTAGAAGGAGATGCTCAACTGTGGTTCATTAAATTAGAGCGGGACTGACCACAGTTGACTTGGGATGAATTCAAAATCAACTGCAACCTGCATTTTGGACCTCCAATCTGCAGTAACAAGCTTGGGGAATTGTCCAAACTCAGACAAACAAGGACTATCGAGGAGTACCTAAGGCGTTTCGAACAATTGGCAGCCAGGGCCAGTACCTTGTCCCAAGAACAAGAGGTGGAAATCTTTATCAGCAGCCAAAAGGAAGCAATAGCAGTAGAGGAAGAACTACAAAACCAACGAGATTTGACTATTGCTGTGAGCTTGGCTCGGCTTTATGAACGAAGGGGAATCCTACAACGATTAGAGGCAAGTGGTTCTCGAAAGGTCTCTATTAGTATAAATTAGTGAACACCGTTTGTAAAAAGGCTCAATTGGGCGGAAATGGAGGAAAGGCGTGCCAAGGGCTTGTGTTTCAATTGTGACGAATAGTAAGCTGGGGCATCAATGTAAACGGCTGTTTTGGTTGGAAGGGGTTGATGAAAATGAATCAGAAAATTTGGAAGAAGATGTAGAGGAGCTAGAAATATCCTTCCATGCAATTACCGGCATGCATAAGCCTCAAACCATGCAAGGATGGGGATCTTTCAACTGTATGCCATTCATACTTTTGATTGATTCAGGAAGTACTCTCAGTTTTGTTGATTCAGCACTAGTAGAGCAGCTTAAAATACCCATAGAGACAAAGGCTGCATTAAGGGTGACGGTGGCTAATGGAGAGAAAGTGAGCACTCCTGGAATATGCAAATTGCTTCCAATTCAGTTAGGACCACAAATTTTCCATTTAAATTTATATTTGCTACCTCTTTATGGATATAGTGTAGTGCTGGGAGTTATCTGACTTTGGACACTTGGTCCTATTCTTTGGGATTTTTTTTTGATATGAAGATGCATTTCTAGTGGGAGAACCAGGAAATGGAATTAAATGGGATCAAGAACGTTCCTCAACATACTAACTCTTCATTAATTTCATCTCTAGCTGCTGCAAATAAGGAACTAGAACTTCTGAGCTTCCTTAATGAATTCCAAGTTCTATTCAACACTCCGGAAGGACTGCCCCCATCCCGAAACTGTGATCACCACATATCCCTAGCACTAGGAGTGGGTCCTATTGCTGTCCGTCCATATCGCTGCTCCCATGGCCAGAAAGACGAGATAGAGCGTTAGTGCAATGAGATGCTTAAGCAGGGAATTATGTGGCCCATTCGATCGCCCTTTTTTGCACCAGTTCTCTTGGTTAAAAAGGCAGACAATTCCTGGCGATTATGTGTAGACTAACACGCGTTGAACTCCCAAACAGTGAAGGATAAATTTCCAATTCCTATACTTTATGAATTATTGGAAGAATTATATGGTGTTTGTTTCTTTTCCAAGTTGGGCATACGTTTGGGGTATCATCAAATTTGAATGAAAGACACCGATGTGGAGAAAACTGTGTTCCGCATCACTATGGCCACTTCGAATTTTTTGTCATGCCTTTTGGCCTTTCGAATGCACCATCAACTTTTCAAGCTTTTATGAATGACATTTTCAAACAATATTTGCGGGAATTTATCTTGGTTTTATTTTTATGACATCTTAATTTATAGTAGGACATGGGCAGAGCCCATGCAACATCTTCGAATTGTTTTCTCTTTGATCGAACAACATTTGTTGTACCTTAAACACTCCAAATGTTTATTTGGGCAGTCCCAAATCTCTTACTTGGGCCATCTGATTTCTTCCAAATGAGTAGAAGTTGACCCTCAAAAGATTGCAGCTATGATTCAATGGCCCCAACCCAGTACTGTGTGAGCGTTATGTGAATTTTTGGGTCTTACAGGTTATTACAAAAAAATTGTGCAATATTATGGGGGTTATAGCTGCTCCTCTCACTTCCATGTTACAGGAAAACTCTTTTTACTGCACACCTTAATCCACTTCAGCCTTTAAGGCCTTAAAGTTGGCCATGACCACATCACTAGTTCTAGCTTTTCCGGATTTTTCCAAGCTGGTTGTTGTTGAATGTGAAGAAAGCATTTGGGTGACCTTCTTGTTGTAGAACAATCCCTATACTTGCATTAGAGGCATCAGGTAGCCGCATTTTGGCCCAACGACGCCGTCACTTACCAACTTATGAAAAGGAACTAATTGGGTTAGCTAAAGTTGTTTGCCACCGGAGGTCATATTTATGGGGTCAGCGTTTCTTGATTCAGACTGATCATTATAGCCTTAAGTTTCTACTAGAGCAGAAAATTATCACATCTCCTTGACAACATTGGGTTAGCAAACTCATGGGACTCGATTTTCAGGTGGAATATCAAGCAGGCTGTGAAAATGTGGTGGTCGATGCTCTCTCATGCCAGCAAGAAGATGTGGGCATTTTGGCTGCGATTTCCATGCCTCAAGTGGTTTTTTTTTGTTGATGTGCAAGTAGAAATTTCCAGCAGTCCTGAATTACAGAAATTCATTGAGTAAATTACTGCAGGAACTGCAGGTGACCAACGGTCCTATAAGGATGGTCTTATATTTTTCAAAAATAAGGTGTATATTTCATCATCTTCTTCACTTCCACAGGCTATTATCTCTGCTATTCATGCTCAATGTCATGAGGGCTATCAAAAGACACTTCATAGAATTTCTGCAGATTCTTATTGGTCAGGTATGAAGAAACAGGTCCAAGAACTGGTGAAACCTTGTGAAATCTGTCAGAAAAATAAATCTGAAAACTTGCAGTCTGCTGGTCTTCTACAGCCTCTTCCAATTCCCAATCAAATATGCTCAGATATTTCAATGGACTTCATTGACGGCCTTCCCTCCTCCAATAGCAAAACAGTGCTGCTCGTATTAGTTGATCGTTTCTCAAAGTATGCCCACTTCTTGCCACTCTCTCATCCTTATTTAGTTGTTTCTGTTGCTCGTCTTTTCTTTGACCAGGTTTTTAAGTTGCATGGATTGCCCGAATCCATTGTCAGTGACAAGGACGCCACTTTCACTAGCTCCTTTTGGTCTGAATTGTTCCGGTTGAGTGGCTGTAAACTCTCTTTCAGCTCTGCTTATCATTCCCAGACCGATGGGCAAACTGAGACGGTTAATAGAGTGCTGGATATGTATCTTTGTTGTTTTACCAGTGGTCACCTATGTCGCTGGACTGATTGGGTAGCATGGGCTGAATATTACTATAATACTAGCATCCACTCTTCTCTGAAAGCAACTCCCTTCGAAGTTGTGTATGGTAGACCTCCAACTCACCTTCTATCATACTGTTCTAGTCTTGCGAAGGTTGCAGCAGTAGATATTGAGTTGCAAGCACGTCTGCAGTTTCTGACAGACTTGCGGGAACGCCTTTTACAAGCTCAAAATACCATGAAAATTACCTCTGATTTCCACCATCGTGACATTCATTTTGAAGTTGGTGACAGGGTCCTGCTTAAGCTTCACCCTTATTGACAGTTATCTTTAACTTCCAAAAGCAACAGAAAATTACCTCCTCGCTTTTGCGGGCCCTTCTCTATTGCTGAAAAAATTGGGACGGTTGCTTACCACCTCACCCTTCCACCAAAAGCCAAAATTCATCCTGTATTCCATATTTCCCGTCTGAAGAAATTCTACTGCTCACCTACCACAGTACCTCAACTTCCAATTGTTTACAAAGGTGCTGTTCAGCCCACTCCTCAGCAGTCTTGGAATCACGCACCTTCTCTGGAATTCCGCAAGTTCTCATTCATTGAGAAGGTCTCTCGCCTGCTGATGCTTCTTGGGAACTGGTTTCCACTATATTTCCAGCGTCATCCCTCTCTTGCGCTTGAGGTCAAGTGCATTCTCGATGGGCCAAGTAATGTTGTGGGTCAAGAGCAGCAGGATTCTGCTGACCAAGTTTACCAGAGATTCACGCATTGCAAAATTCAAACGTAGACAAAGGAAGGAGTAGATTTTTTATTTGAATATTCAAAAGTGGGGAAGGGAAGGAGTTGAGATTTTTATTACTGAAAAGTAGGGATTGTTAAGGGCTGTAACCTAGTTTAAATACAGCTCTTTAGAGCATGAATAAACAAGCAGAATTTTTGTTGACTCATTGTTAGTTCCAGAGATCGAAGAGTTCTCTCTTAACTCTTATTCCCTCGTTCAAGATAGTTCATAAAGGGAGGAAGTCTTTCAAACATAACCTATCTGACATTCAGCTACAAGTTCCCATAACCAGCTGTCGGTCTAGGGCCTGTGACATTATTTCAACATTATATGTTAACCATATTTCATCTATCTTGGAAAGTTGATCAACCTGATTATTCTAGAATCATTTTCTTTTTGTCAATATGTACTACTTTTTGCATATTTGTCTTCCTCCTCTTACTGATTTAGCAGTTATTCCTAGTTAAAATTTCATATTGCTCCTGCTCTGACTTATTGTTCTAAGGTCTCTTCACATGGCAGGCAGTTGATGATCGAACTATTGGCCACAATCCTGAAAGGTTGAGCTTATTGAAAGGTGGAATAGTTTATAGCAATGCAGTTGTGTAAGTAGCCTTTCTGGTTTTTTAATGCAGAGTGATTTGTTCATGGTTTAATATATGACTTATTTTTGCCTGTAGCTGGACCTCACATACTTCCACTGAGATGAATATGTTCTGGGGGTAAAACATGATATATTGTCCTAAGAAAATGGATATTAAACTTGGAATAAAACAGTTCAAGAAATCATTTAAGGCTTATATATTGTATGAAGGACAGTTATGAGTATGGATTGTTGATTTGATGCAGATGGTCAAGGGAAAAAGGAAATTTGTGTTACTAATAGATATATGTATTGTATTTCCCTTTACTGGCTTTTTGCAGTGTAAATTAGGAATGATGAACTCGTCCTTTTCATTATCAATTCTCAATCTGGATATAGATGAAACTTTGTTTTAAAGGACTTTTCTTTACCATTGCTGATAATCAACTGAGATCATAACTAACTATTCATATTTCCCAGTATAATACTTCTGGATGTAGGTGAAACCTTGTTTTACAGGACAACACATTGTCAATCTTCCGTATGTGAATCAATACTAAGAATGTAATAAACTAATAATCTATTATGCATATTTTTGTTGCAAATTAATTGATCTGCTTACATTTTTCAGTACAGTCTCTCCAACATATCTGAAGGAGACTCTTTGCTCCGGATGGTTGGCAAGCACTTTGATAACACATCGAGATAAGTATGTTTGGATCCTTTTCGATTTTATTCATTTACTTACCTGCAATCTATTCCTCTGTTCAATTCAATCAATCTTAGAAGAAGATTCCATTAAGTTTATTATGCGAAGCCATAATAAATTATTGTGTTTCAGAATCTATTCTGTGCTTCAAGTCTAATCACCAATTAGTAATAGACACTCATTTTGCATCTTTAAACATAGACTATCTAATTCTACAGGTACTTTGGTGTATTAAATGGAATAGATACTGCAATGTGGAACCCTGCTACCGATGTTTTCTTGCCTGCTAAATTCAGGGGTAATATCACTATTTTTTTTCCTTATTTGGCGTAAAATGCTGTTAATCTCTTCAAACAACAATTATACAAAAGCTTCTACTTTTACGCTCTTCAACAAAATTCCTTGGGTGCGGTGCTCCTTTATTGCTTTTTTTGTGTCATTAACTGTTTTGTCTATTTATGCAAGTTGTGATCTTTTCAGTCATTACAATGGTTTGATTCCTAGGTTTACTTCTTGCTAATCTATTTTTGCTTCACGTAGCTCAAAATATGGAGGGCAAGAAGGTCTGCAAATACTATGTGCAGAGAGGGCTTGGTTTAGCCTCTGAAAGCATTGAAGCGGGTAACCACATGTCAGATGTGACATTGAGGGTTCCCTTGGTTGTATGCATCACGAGACTGGTCCATCAAAAGGGTCTTCACTTGATAACTCATGCTATTAAGCGTGTTGCAGAACTCGTATGTGAACTCTCCTATTATCGAGTAAAATGTTTACATCTAATTGCTTTCCTTCTCAGTTTTCTTCTTCATAGCCCCTCTTGCTAATAAAGATTCAACAACTAACTATTATTTCACCGAGCTGATATAATTAGTCAGATCGTACAATTTAGTATTCATGTAGAACATTAGAACATTGAGAAGTTATGAATTAGATAGCTGTTAAAACATCATTTAAGAGGCAATTGAAGAAAATGATAATAGTTAAATATAAGCTCATGTAGGCCACTTGCATTATTCTATTTTGTTGATGTTCGTGTACATTTTCCACTGATGAAGCCAATTCTGTGATGGCTTCTACTTGTCATTTCAACTAATTTCGTGCAGCAAATATAGTATTTTTTTTCCATTTCTATCTTTAATTCATATGCTCTTTGTGAAAATATCTCAAGCTCGATCCATTGTTCTTTATTTGCAGTTTCTCAATTGGTATATGTGTATATATGTATATATGTAGGGTGGACAGATGGTTGTCCTTGGGAAAGCTTCAGATGTACGTGTAGAAGGAGAATTCAAGCGTCTTGCTGATACGGTAAGGCATTTATGGCTATTCTCTTTTATATCTTTACATACTTTTGAGTCTGCTGTCTTTTTTGAACTCCATATGTGATGTTAACAAGACTGTCAGTGATAATAGGCCCCTTCTGTGTGGGTTAACATGTGTAATGTTCCTACTGATTTGTCTATTTTCTCTTTATTGCTCTTAATATTTTCTTGTCTACCTTATCCTTAAATCTGCTATTGAATCATTATGAACAGTCTGCTGTAAGCTAACATGCACCTGTGCATATGGCTATATTTTGCAGCATAATCAAGGTCCCAATATTCGTATCCTATTGTTGTATAGGTAAATCATCTTGATAGAACTGCAACTGCTTTCATAATTCTTGAATCTTTTTAACTTCTTTATGTTTTTTATTTTCTTTTCTTCTAATTGTGTGTACCTCTGGTCTGTAAGGAGACTTCTAAAGCATATATGACAAAATCTAGAGAAATTTTTTAGTCCATAAGCTGATACAAGTTTGTCTTAATTTTGGCTTATTTTCCATTCAGCGAGGAGTTATCCCATATGCTTTATGCTGCAGCAGACATCGTGCTAGTTCCTTCCATATACGAACCTTGTGGACTTTCCCAAATGATTGGCATGCGATATGGTGCAGTATGTACAATGAAACTTTGTAGTTGAAGTGCTATGATGATTACTCTTCAGCTTACCTTATCTTCTTGATGGTCGGGACTTTTGAATAAATGAGACATGTTTTTGAAGTCTAAAGTTCAGATGCTTCTAACTTGTGAATGCGTCATTGTAGCTACAAAGTGCCCTAAGATTCCTCATCTGCAACTGTTTGAACAATATAAATTGCTGACTTGATATCATTGATGCGTTTCCACTTAGGTCTATGATTTCAATACTCTAGATGAGTTCAATGTATTGCTGAAACAAGGAGATGATCTCATTTAAGACATGGTGATTGTTTCAGGTTCCAGTTGTTAGAAAGACTGGTGGCCTTGCAGACACAGTCTTTGACTTGGATGACCAGTCAAACCAAAACATGGCTAATGGGTAACATGGTTTTAAATTTTCTGTGTAGTTTATATCATAAAAAGTTGACGTAGCAGATTTGGCCTGCCATATCTTTTAGAGCTGTTTCATGACATGATAAAGTAAAGATGGACCTCAATAGTAAATATCTAATAGTAGTTGAATTTGGTCAGGTTTGTTTTCGAAGGAATTGATGAAGGATCTTTGAATTCGGCTCTGGACCGTGCATTTGCTTACTATAGAGACAGTAAGTTCAGCAATTGATTACCATTTGCATTAACTTAACCATAGCTGCTAACTAAAGATGTTAGCTTGACAGCTTTTCACATTTATTCTTAATATTCTTAAGCAGAACCAAGGGAGTGGAATGACATTGTGCGAAAGGTTCTTGATATCGACAATAGTTGGCACAACATGGCCGAGAAATACATAGAAGTATACAACTCAGTTAAAGTGAGGGCATAGAGGTGCAAGCAACAGTTACCGTATCCATGGAATGGAAACTTTGTTTGTGCTCAACATGAGCTTGGCACCACAGCACAGATGCAATTGGAACATGAAGGACTGAAGAGTTGAAGAAGTGCTGCTCCTGCTAAAAATTAAGCATGATGTCTTGAAAAGAACCATTATCCTTGTGGTGCTTTCTAATAAAGTTTTTCATTGTATTTCATTCTATTGGAAATGAAAACTGTTATCTAGCAACTTGTTTGTACGAAGTAATACTCACTTTTCCTGAGAATGTATCCAGCGTGCTGCCCTTGTATACTCGAGCTTGTAACCTTCTGTTGTTTCTGTTCCATGTCAAGTGTGAACTCATTTTACAAGTTTTAGCTGAGTTTGTAAATCAAAATCGTCTTCTATTGCAATAGTATTTGTTCCATTACTTTTGTTGGGATGATGAGACTCAATTCTTAATCTTTCTTTTTCACTACTGTCTGTGGCCAGTCTTGGACCATTTACGTCTGATGTAATGGTGGTGCAAAATGTATGCACGGCTTGAACAACATTAAAGCCAACATGGTGCGTAGGCACTCACTCAAAACCAAAGTGAGAAATAAACCAAAGTGAGAGGTGGGTAAAAGTCAGAAATAGGCTTTGAGAACAGAATATAGGCAAGCAGCCATCTTTTTACTTCACGCAAAGTAAGTGCGAGTTGAAAGCATGCGATGGGCAGCAGAGGAAGGGTGCTGTTGCTGTTAAAACCGTTCGACATTTACCCTTTTCCCCCCTCTACTACCTCCCTCTCGCGCTTCTCTCCACATGCAAATCCTAATCCTCGGGTAAACCAATTTCCTTTGCTTGTATCTCACCGTATATGTTAAGCTTGTTAACGTTTATAACGTGTTCGATAAAATGTGGCGCTTGGGTATCTTCCATTAAATTCTCTTTATATTCTTTACTTTGTATTGTTGGATTAAAAGAGTAGTAGCTTTCTTCTCGTTACTGTTATGTTTACGCCATCTGGGCTTAAGATGTCTCTTCTGGCGGAGGTATTTGTTTTGGCAGATCTTTAATTACTTAGAAAACAGGCGCAAGGTTCACAAGGATGCTGTTAGCTTTTGTCAGAATATTTTGCGCCAGAAATGTGTAGATTGGCAACATATGTTTCGCACTCACTTATCCCAACCCATTCGTGATTTTGATCTTGTCATCACTGTTGGCGGTGATGGCACTCTTCTGCAAGCTAGTCATTTCATTGATGACTCTATTCCAGTTCTGGGTGTGAACTCAGATCCAACAAAAGTTGAAGAGGTTGGTTGAATAGAAAGATTCAGACCTGCACTTTCCACGTGCATCCTAAATATATGGATTCTGATCTATCATTCAGTTCACGGCGTTGCTCTTTGATTTTGTAGGTAGAAGAATTCAGGAATGGTTTTGATGCTACCAGGAGCACGGGGTATTTATGTGCAGCAACTGTGGAAAACTTCGAACAAGTAAGACTTGTCTGATTTATGATTTATCATACATAATGTATTCAATCATTGGGATCACCTTCTCTAAACATAAGTTATCACATCAATTGATAACCTACTACTTTGAACAATTGAAGTTATGGCTTGGAAACATGGAATGTTTCACTTAAAACCAATTTTCTCGTTAGAACTTTTTGTCTGAATTATTATTCATTCAATTTGGTTCTTGATAACCTTCATCGATGCCTTTTATCCATCTGTTCATTCTACTGGCCTCTCCTTTCCACAAGCTCTTACCTGTTGTATGCACCGATGGTTAGGAAGTACCAACTTGTTCTGTAGTAGTGAAACTTTCCGATGAGAATTATCTGAGTGATGGACACATCTTTCAGGTACTTGATGATATGTTAGAGGATCAGAAAACTCCTTCTAGTTTATCAAGAATTTCACTGACTGTGAATTCACGACTTTTGTCTACTTGTGCTCTCAATGATTTATTGATTGCACATCCATGTCCTGCAACAGTTTCCCGGTTCTCTTTCAAGTAAGTAAGTAATCCATTACCTTGGTGTTTTGTAACAGCATCTTTTTATTACTTGTTCTGAATATTTAAAGTGCTTGCCATCAGACTTTTGAAAAATAGTGAATCTTGCACTCCCTTAATAAGTTGCCGGTCAAGTGGTCTCAGAGTTTCAAGTGCTGCTGGTTCAACAGCTGCAATGCTTTCTGCAGGTGGATTCGCAATGCCGATACTGTCAGAGGACCTCCAATATATGGTTAGAGAGCCCATATCTTCAGGATCTGTCATCTCTGGCCTAATGCATGGATTGGTGGAATCAGATCAGTATATGGAGGTGTCATGGTTTTCTGAGAAGGGTAAAATATACATTGATGGTTCTCATGTAGTCCATTCAGTTGGATACGGGGACACCATTAGAATGTCTTCCAAGGCCCCGGTGTTGAAAGTTTTCTTGCCCCGTCATATATTGTCATAGTGCACGTCAGACCTTTCTGAGGAGTGTAAATATCGGAAATAGGATGAATGGAAGTACTTACTTGGCTACTGGAGTTCCATGTAGGCACCCTAGCAAGCAAGTTTTTATCTTAAATGTTAGTTAGTGTTCATCCAAATGCTAATCCCAAGGGCTTCCTGCACAAATCCATTACTCATTTACGAGTTGATTTCTTTTCAAATAAAAGGAAGATGCTGTTCAATTAGTTTGTTTGAAAGAGAGACATAAAAAGCTGTAGTCAACTTCAAACTATCCACGATTACAGGCCAAAATGTGAAGTACAGATGACTTTAAACAGCAGTATTCATATCCTTCATGGATAAGAAAAAAATTGCAGCTTGCATAGCCATAGATAGGCCTATTGATATTGAAAGCTGCCTATGATCTCGAAGCAAGATTGATTGAAGAGAAATGCTCAAGGTAACAAACACTCTTCTCAAATCTTCTATCGGTCTGTGATTACCTCCTCCATGCAAATCATGAATGCACACTATTTTGACATGCTTGTTTGCCACTGATACTTTCGCAACTCTGGTTGCATTGGTATTAAGAACTCAGTTAGTTGTACAAGTATTCCTATTCTTTTGCTTCTTTGCTGTTCCTTTTCCTTTTCCTCTGTTCTATTCTGCTCTCCTTTAGTCAACTCAGCTCTCCCAAATTCTGGTTCTGGAATTGTATTTAGTGGAACTGAATTTTTATGGTTTGTGGTTCAAGCATTACAATCCCTTCAGCGCTCACAAAAATCTTAGATTCCAAGAAAAGTGACAAAATATTCTTAAAAGGGACAGGTTCTTTCTTTTCATCCCTTGTTAATCACTAGTACATCAAAGTTGACAAAGTATTTTGAAAATTCCACCTCCATGTATAATTTTAATTACGTCTTTCCCAAACCCTAATACAATTTTATGCTAACGCAATTCGACACAAACTAACAATGTAGATTTCTTTTTTCCTGAAACTATACTTCAACAATAACAACAACGTAACAAATATAGGGAAAAGGGACAAAAAGAGAGCTGATTTTTCTAGGCCTCCCTCCTATGGTAAGGGAAGATAAAAATAATGGTTGGCAATGCCAATATAAATACAGATAATGCTCCAATTGAAATCCTTATGAATTTTGGTAAATTTACTTTCTTAGTGACGCTTCATTTCTCTAAAAATGTTGGCCACCCTCGGAGATAATCTTGGTAGGAATTTAAACAACTGTAAAAACACCAATCAAATACATCATTAGCTTTTTCAACTAAACAAATATAATATACAATCAATCATCAAATGCTATGCTAACAAAACCCCTTAAAAATTCCAAAACTATGTCTTATGTATAACTCCACAGCATTTCAGCAATCTTATGTTATTACAGCATCATTCTATTCCTATAACAAGGATGTCAAGGCATTAATACTACACTACTAGTTTGATTCTGTTCTTCCTCTTCACCTTGCCCCTAATCTCACTATTTGCTTCCTCTACTCCAACTGTACCTCACCTGATGATGGGACTCAGCAATGTTTCGATCTCTAGTAGCATTACAGACTTCACTGCAGAAGCCCTCTGCTAAGTTAAGTGGTTAATACTGTATGACCCATATTTGGATTTTTTTTTTTTTAGTCCCAATTCTCACAATTGTAGGGTTTCAGTATAGTTCAAACTGCCCAAAAGGGTTCCTTTTTTTAACATTGTTGATCGGTGATCACAATAGATCACGGTTTTCCCAAGTTGGTTCAACTTTTTGGATTCTATTCCAGTTGAAGTCCCTTCCAAAGGTAACTGTTCACAGGTTCAACCCCAAAGGCCAACTAGTATTTATTTGAATTCTAATCCATGTTTTTCAATAATCAGAAGAATAGAACATCTGCTGAGAAGTGAATTTTGCTGCGATCAATTTAAGCCATTTCTTTGATAAGCAACATGGGACAAAAAATGTTAGGAAAGTCGAGAAAAAGTGAATAGCATACCCAAAGCTTCACACATGCATCGATGATTACTGGAACCAGGCATATAAAAATGGTAATAGCAGACTGATCAACTTCAAGACCATAGTGCTCAACCACAATCTCCAACAAGGTTTGCCAGCCAGATTCAGAATGATACCTGCAGGCATGCATACTCGCAATGAATGAACAAGGTTCTCTAGCAAACAAGACTACTGCTTAAAATGCCATAAAAAGCATGATAAGGTGAATTCTCCTTCCATCCTACAGATCTTCAGAGAGAGATCAACAAGTTTGAACGAAAGAAATAATAGCTGAGATATTATGATGAAAAATGCCCCAGAATTCAGATCTCTTAAATTGGATATACACTGATATCTCCTCGGTTAAGGCAAAGAACCATTGAACAAATATGCAAAATAGATAAATGAATAGATGGCATACGATTACGAGAGTACTTTTAAAATAGCAGTAGATGTTACCCTAAGAAAATGTCTGTCGTAAGTATAATTAGAAATGCCTTCCCAGTATCAGTGATGTTGTTTATTAGTTTATACCCAGTAAATTTCAGCAGAGCTACCTGCAAGAGTAAGAAATGAAAGTTATGAAGCCAGCAAAAATATTGAAAGAGATACAGAAATCAGGGTTCAATTACAAATTTAGAACACAATTCTGTCAGAAGTAACATAACAAATTTAGCATGCAAAATTTGAAGGAATCGCAAAGGATTCTTTTTTCTTTTCTTTTTTTTTTTGGAAATTCGAGCTTGCAAATGATTGCCCAGCAGTAAACATTTCTTTTTAATAACTTGAACATATGTGGTTCATTTCTAAGCCCTAAGAATGAGGATAGGCTTAGCATACAAAACGAGTAGAAGTGATCATTTATTTATCCTCACTCAAATCAAGCACAAAAATAATTTAGTAGATAAGAGAAACATGTATTCAGTACTACGATGAATGCATGTGTTGAAGCATATGAAATATACGAGGTACAAAAAGGAAAACTATATAAGCCCAAAATAACACCAAAAATTTCCGCTGAAATTACCATGATACTACAATTTCTTAACAGCAAGTGGCGAAGGACGCAAAGGATCATGCTCATATAAAGCATCTAAAACTATCACAAAAGCACTGCAAGAATAAATTGACTAGGAACGCACTTTACTCTGATTGAAGCACAAAAGAAGGAACAATGAGATCCCAAACACCATATCTGACCATATGTTGGCAAATGCTCTACGGTTTTCCAACCTCCACTCCTCACGTAAGTCTAACCTGTTTAGGAACAAACCATCAGATGGCAAAAGAGTTACACCCACCTCATATACATATTAAGGGACACAGCAGCAAAAGCTTTCTTGAAGTTATTTGAACTCAAATTACATAGTTTTAAAACCAGTCTAGTTACTTATTGAACTCAAAATGAAGACTAACAATGGTTAGTTTCTTCACTAAATCGTAAAACTCTTGGATTCAATTGTCTCAAGTAGAGACCTTTGCTTCAATTGCCCCAGCCATGAACCAATGAGCATCCCGATCATTAAATTTGCTAATTTAATGAAGTGGGAATCCTCACTTGGTCTGTAGCAAGACTCGTGAGGGTCCAGCTTGGATAAGAAGCAGCTTTAGAGTTGAATAGTCCAAAGTAAAGAGAATCATACAAATAGATTTTCAAGTATGGTGGTGATTCTAGAGAGATTATGGCATTAAAATTCCTAGAGGGCCACACATGTCGAAGGAATGAACACTACTTCCAATTCTTCAATGCAGCAATACATCTTATTTGCTATGTGGATGGATAATAAGATCATATCTCATGATTCTATTGCAATCTTAACAAAAAAAAGAAAATTATCTTATTTTAGATAGCATGCAGAAAAATGGGCCAGCCAAAAGAGTACAAACAATATTGTATTCTTACGCTTTATGCCGTAATTCCCACCAAACCTCCTCATCAGAAAGGGGAGGGGATTTGCCAATCTCCATCTCAAGCTGTAATCTGGCTTTCTCTAGTTTCAATTCCTTAACAATTTCAAGCTTTTGAGTTTTTCTCACATCAAGCATCTGTGCTGCAAGAGGTACAGTCTTCACATATCTGTTCAAGAAAAAGATCCATGCAGACTTGGAGTTAGTCAAAATGCAGAACTCTAAGTGAACCTTGAGGTGAAATCTACTAATCCTTGAGTCAAACTCGCTATGAAATAATCATAAGTAAAAGTTTTCCTAAGCTAAAAGACTACAGCTGTACACTTCATGTATATCCAACAAATTGCATAGCCTGAAATCTGAAATTCAATAGTAATTATGACGGCATGAGTTTCACAGGATAAACATTGCATGCGTCAAAGTGCTCAAAGTTGAAACAAATCGTTAATCTCAATCTAGACCCAAACTGCTATGGATGGAGCACGCCCCAAAAGTTGCAATTTCAATAAAATTACAAATTTTTCTTTTGTTATATGATTATGTATGGTACTAAAGGTATCCATAGTTTCCATTTGATTTTTCAATAGGTAAAAAAAATAAAAATTATATGATTGATTTAGACACTAAAACGCCATACTACATGCTCCAAACCATTACCTGTCTAAGAAAGGCATGAGAACATAGTCGTGAACCGCAAAGTCCAAGGCCCAGGGTATGATTATCAGTAATGCCAAAAACTTAGCCTGTATCATGGGTGAATATTAAGGTATTAAAATAAAGCAACATCCATGACACTAACTGAAACTTTTCTAGCTCTTTGAAAAGTGCATTGAAGACTCTTATTAAGAAATTATTCCGATTATTGTATGGATAAAAGTTCTTAAGGATAGTTAAATCCAGCAGGACAGGCCCAATAAGTTGCAGCAGCAAATTTTCCTCATTCATAACTGTTAAAAGTTCATCAAAGGGGATATTATTCTATTATTCTCAACGAGAAACTCAAAGAAAAGTGAAGAAATCAGCAGAAGAAATGTGAAATTCTCCAGTTAATCAACTAATTCATCAAAGCATTTCATCACGCGGCTCCAGGCTGCCAATAAAGTAACTTGGGTTCTTTATAAGCTAGAGATTTATAACCAAGCAACAGTTATGGAACTACAATTTCACACATTATAGGTGTTAGTTTTGCTCAAATTGGGTCCTGTGATTAACTTATGCTTAACCCTAACGCAAATTAGTAGAAAGAATCCAGTGTTATTGCTCAGATCATGGCATGGATGAGCACGTTTGAGTGTTTCTGCAATGGCAGTGTGCACTTCTGCGATTATCAGCTTCATAAGTTGTGACGCTAGATTAGACTTGGAAGAGATGCTCTAAACTGTCAACTCAATCCTAGACTTGGATACAAACATTCGTTAAAGACACCAGGAGAAGTCACATGCACGTTGCTAAATTTAAGCTTTAAGGAATACTTGGTGGAATTCACTAACCGAAGTAACCGAAGCATATCGGAAGACACGATCTTCATAAAGCAAATCATCCTCTTCCCTGCCAAGAACGAAATCTCTAACAGAATCAACAAAACTTTTGTCGGGTACAAGGTCAGAGGGATCGTCCTCAACTGACCCCCCAACCCCGCCATTGTCATTCAGCTCTGGAGTCCACCAAGAACCGTTGACATTGTCACTAGCGGTGCCATTATCGTCTAAAATCCAATCTTCCCACCTCCTACTCTCCTCATTCAACATCTCTTCTTGTGCTTCCCTCAACTCGACAATGGCCTCTGCTCTCCTCTTCCACGCCTCGAACTTCTTTTCTTCCGGCAACACCTCATCATCAACTTGGTCCTCAATCATATCCTCATCCTTCAACCCAAGCCAATTCCCATCATCGTCAAAAAAGAATCTTTGCCACCAGCTTCTGCTTCTCTTAGAATGGTTACTGTGCTTCTTCTTAGCATTTGGAACAAACCCAGAAAAACCCAGATTGTTACTTCTAAAAGGGAGTGAAAACTTGGAAGAAATATGGGAAGAGAGCGGTTTGAAAGGAGGGCAGCGATTAACAGAGATAAGGTTGTGGCATAAGACCATAGAAGTGGACATTAAGAAGCCAACATTTTCTGGCTTCACCAATCAGAAAAGGAGTGAAAAGAAGCAGGAGAAAGGGTGGATTAAGCAAGCATCAAGCTGCATACATTAGATAAAATGGCCGAGAAAGACATACAGATTAAAGCAACAGAAGACAGGAAATTAAATAAGAAGTAAGGGAAATGGTAGAGAGATGTCGGAGAAGATATGCGTTTGCGTCGGCGTAAGCCCAGACTCTGAACAGATAACATTTCCCTTTCACAGTTTCCCCTGCTTATATAAAGTTCTAGTGCCACTTCATTCTTCCATTGTGCCAAAGTTTAATTTTTTTAAAATAAATAAATAAATAATTTTTCTTATCAAGTATTTTCATTTCTAAATTATTTTGTTTTATTGGAATTGACAAATAAAATATTCATTCCAAATCAACCATTAGTTCCAACTTTAACAGTTAAAAATTTGTAACCGAAGCAAGCAACCCAAGATCCAATCCAAGCATCAGACTTTACTGCAACCATTGAAGATCCACCGAAACCCATGACTTTGTCTGTCTTTTTCTTCCTAATGATAATGGCAGTACTTGAAGTTGGCGCTTCTAATATTTCGGCTCGTCTTCCGGTCTTCCACACAGCTTTCACCACAGCTTTCTTCTCTACATCACCCGACACTAGCACTCTCACCTTACTTGATCTCCTGTCTACTTCCACACTTCTTACTCCTTTCCCAGTTTCCAACAATACCCCAGGAAGAGACTCGTCATATGCAGTACACGCATCAAAACTAACAGAATATACATATGTGTATATGTTTACGCACCTTTGATCTTTGCACACTGATTCCTCAAAAGCTTTGCAGTGCAGACGTACCTTCAGCTCCACCACCTATTTATAATTTTATATACATGTTTGTGTGTAAATAAACACAAGCATCATTTGCCCAATATTTGTCTAGTTGGTTATGTTTCACCTACATACTAACTGGCGACAACACAGGGCACAGGCTTATAGAGAGCGAGAGAGGCAGGCAGGCAGTTCATATGATTGATCGATTTGCAGAGATCAGAGAGTGGATGACAATAAGTGACGAACAGGTGAGGGTGTTGTGCTGTATAATTATAGGGACAAAAATAAAGGTAGAAAGGATACACCGAGTCGGTGGGTAGGGTAGGGTATAATTTGATTGGCATGCGGTTTATAATCAATTAGTAACATTATTTCATCATCATGCTCGAATACTTTGAGGACACCTGAACCAAAGGACTTTCATTTGCCAATCCCATTACTTGAACACAATCTTTCTAGACTGTCATGGTTTGCTGCATCAACTCAAATAGGCAGCGTGCATTTTTTGTAATTATATATATATATATAGTGGGACGGAGCGTGCAGCTGCTTGGAAACGCACACGGCCAAGGGATGGATCCAGAAAAGCTTCAAAAGGATACGTCTCAAGTTAAGGAAGATTAGGATGGACATGATCCTAGCTTGAAGATTCTTTGGTGCCTTCCATTGCACTAGGATAGGACCAAAAGCATGGACATGTTCTCTTTGTATCTGAACGATTCTCTTTTGCCTGACAGTTCACAAACCACTTTGACAGCAGTTTTTGTGGATCTTTCTTCAACCTGGCAAGTCTTAAGCAGCCATTGCCAAGTTGACACAATGCAGTTGAGTCAGGTTCTGATGTGAGCAGGAGTAAAGATCTTGAAAAGATGGCGAACTCCGAGCTTATTGGAGGAGAGTTTAATGGAATTGAGCCCAAACTAATCCACTTAACTCAAATCTTTGGACGGGATACACTTGGAGCTTGAAAACACGAAGACTTGGGCTATTTAATGCTTCATCACTTAAGCCCAAGAAGATATCAAACCTATTTATTTAATTTTGGACTTCGTTTTATTTTTGGGCTTCCATATATTTTAGCCCTAGGTATAAATACTTATGTTTTAGGGTTTTACAATTTTTTTAGATCATATTGTTGTTTGAGAGCTGTCGGCTTTTAGGGAGAAACATCATCTCTTGTTCTTGTTACTTTTTCGAACCATCTTTTCACTTATCAATTGTTTCCTCAATTGTGGCGTGTTGATTGTTCGCTTTTCTTGGTTTTATTTTGATCATCGGGATTGCTTAGAACAAGTTTCTAACAGGTGTCGTAGAAATCAAAACCCTGCGTATCTTTATTTCATCAAATTGTCGTCGATCTTTCCGCGGAGCGCATTATTTGGTATCAGAGCCTTGGTTTGGAGGAGGATTTTTATTCAACTCCATCAAAATTCAAGAAAATACTGCCCATCACCATCCAATTATCATCGGATTTTTTTCATTCAGGTGTGAAATTAACTTTTGGCCTGAGATTTAAATTTTCTTATTGCTTTTGTTTTAGTTAGGGTTTTCAGTTAGTTGTTGAAAACTTTCAGCTTATATTGGAAAAAGAAAAGTTTGAGAAAAAAGAAGAGAGTCGGAAAAAAAGAGGAAAAAAAATCTGAAAAAAAGTCTGAAAAAAAGAAGAAGAAGAGAGTCGGAAGAAAAAAGGGGGAAAAACAGAAAAAAAAAAAAGAAAAAAGAAAAAGAAAAAGTCTGAAAAAAAGGAGAGAATCGGAAGAAAAAAAGGGAGAAAAAAAACGAAGAAAAAAATCGATCATATTTATTACTTGAATGGGGTTTGTTGTTCTTGTTACTCAAGCTACATTGGGAGCATTGATTTGTTGAAAACTGTGGTTCTGATTGTAACTTGAATTTCAGAGAACTTTGAGTGGTAAAAGGCTAGAATGTGTGAGCTTATTAGAGGGAGTCATTGCCGTGACTTAAACACGAGGGGAGTGACAAATTCCTGAGTGAAACACGTGAGGGAGTGTGTTAGGTTGTTTATCGCTAACTTTGTTTTAAAGGTATATCATTTTATTTACAATGTCACAGGGAGGTAGTAATGATGACAACCAAGGGGGAGATACAAACATCGCTTTCACTTTGAGAGTCATGCAGCAACAATTTGAGAGGTTCAATCTAGCCTTATACGAGATTAGGGGACATATGGAAGAGCTCAGACAAGGGAGGCGCGAGGAACCTCAGGGCAGGCGTGCAGATATACGTCAGCGACAACCACCACTGTATGAGCTTGAGGAGGAGGAATTTGATGAGGAGGAGGAGGAGGATTTTGAAGAGCGCATGCCTAGGAGAGCTCGGAGAGGAGAACCCCTAGACAGACGAGATGGAGACCTCAAATCCATCAAGATGCAGATTCCAACTTTCAAGGGAAGGAATGATGCTGAGGTGTACTTAGAGTGGGAGAGGAAGGTTGATATGATCTTCGAGTGTTATAACTTCTCGGAGGAGAAAAAGGTAAAACTTGCTGCTGTTGAATTTATAGATTATGCACTAATATGGTGGGATCAACTTGTGACCTCTATGAGGAGGAATGGAGAAAGACCCATCAATACTTGAGCAGCGATGAAGGCGTGTATGAGGAAGAGATTTGTACCCTCTTACCATTATAGGGAGATGCATCAAAAGCTCCAAAGATTCACACAAGGGTCTAAGTCAGTAGAGGACTACCACAAGGAGATGGAGATTGCGATGATCCGTGCTAATATAGTGGAGGACCCTGAGGCTACCATGGCAAGGTTCTTGAGTGGATTGAATAGGGAGATAGCGAATGTGGTGGAGTTACGACATTATTTGAAAATTGAGGACATGGTGAATATGGCCATAAAGGTGGAAAAACAAATCAAAGCTAGAGTGGCCGCAAGGAGTAGAGCAAGTTCTAGTTATTCATGGAACTCAAAATGGCCTAGAAAGGAGGAGAAGTACAAGGATAAAGGGGTGGACTTCAAGGAAGCACCTAAGCAATCAATCGGGGGATCTGAACAAAAAGGTACTTCTAGTAAACATTCATCTATAAAATGTTTTAAATGTTTGGGTACTGGCCATATTGCTTCTCAATGCCCTAATAGAAAAGTGATGTATATGAAGGATAATGGGGTTATTGATTCTGAGGATAGTGATATTGATGATTTGCCATGTGATAGTGTTTGTGATGATGAAGTTGAATATGAGGAAAGAGCTGTCACAGGAGAAGCACTTGTAGTTAGGAGAGTGTTAAGTGCTAGAGTTAGAGATGAGATTCTGGATCAGAGGGAGAACCTATTCCATTCAAGGTGTTTGGTGGGTGAAAATGTGTGTAACTTGATCATAGATGGAGGTAGTTGTACCAATGGGGATAGTCGAACTATGGTGGAAAAATTGGGCTTGACATATAGGAAACATCCGGAGCCATATAATTTATAGTGGTTTAATGATAGTGCAGATGTGAAGGTGACTAGACAGGTACTGGTGCCATTTTCTATAGGAAGGTATGAGGATGAGGTATTGTGTGATATGATACCCATGGAGGTAGGAGATTTGCTATTAGGAAGGCCTTGGCAGTTTGATAGGCGAATATCACATGATGGGTACATAAACAAGTACTCATTCAAGTTTAAGGGTAAGAACCTCACTTTGTTACCTTTATCGCCTCATGAGATCTACCTGGGCCAGGTTAAAGCTTTACAAAGAGAGGAGGGTTTGGGTTGTGAGATAAAGAAAAATGATGAGGGAAAGAGGCCCAAAAGAAAAGAGAGATTTGTAGCACCTCGCTCTTGCAAGACACATACTCGACATCCTGAGGGATATCCGAGTCCATGTCTCGCGAGGGTGGCATGCTAGAGCACTCAATCGTTCAAAACTTAGTACAATTTTTTAATACAATCAAAATATGCAGAAATCGATAATCAATTCGAGCTCACTTTATTCGTAAACTTTTTCAATCATAACAATACAATCAATAAAACTTTCAATAGCCATTTGGGCCTTTTCAAAAATACAAAACACTTTAGACATAATGTCTTTCCATTATAACATATTCAAATACACATTGTACAAAACTTTTCGGAGTACATATTGTACAAAAATCACGGAATATACAATTCAATACAAAAATAAAGAAATGCAGACACGAACTGATCCCAACCTCTATCCCTTATTTGCATGCTAAAGGTATACTCCCGTTTGCCCAACGGGGTATTCTTCTGATCCTGAAAAATAATTGCAAATTTTGGGTGAATTTTGTAAACTCAATAAGTGACCATCATTGATGCCTCACCCAGTCATATAACACATAATTTACATTCACATCATTTCACATTCAATATAATTTAATCATTCCTATTATGCATATGCAGTGCAAATGAGACTCACTTTCTATTTGTTACTTTGTTGTGACCGAGTGCCTAAACTGTCCCGTATCCATTGGATACCGGGCTC
>JAOTIZ010000202.1:84452-112133 GCA_027123425.1 Erythroxylum panamense | reverse complement strand
GCTGTGGCTGCACCAGAAGTACCCACAGGAAATCGTACTGCACCATGAAGAGCAGATTTTGATGGAGCTACATATGGATTTTGAAGAAAGTTCTCAAACTCAATCAACTTGGAATTGAGTAAATTTCTTTCTCTCTCCACCTACATCAGGGTGCCTTAGCGTATGAAGGGCAGTTTTAATGCATAAGACAAAATGTGGCTCCTAAACAGCATACCAAATAACTTGAACTTTAAGCCACACAATGGATCCCTTAAGCAGTTACATCACAAGATGAGTGTATGATCTCTCGTTAAACCCATTGTCTAAGACGACTCACAGCAGATGTAAAATCTGTAAAATGTTTTGGATTTTATTTGTAAAATGTACAAGCAAAATCCAAGAAGTTCTATAACATACATCCGTAGCTCAGATTCATCCTGCCATTAAATGTTTTAAAGAATATATATGATGGACTTACTTTTAAGAAGTTTTGATAAATTTGCAAGTAATGGAAAACAAACTTGAGAAAATTTCCAAGAAGTAACATAAGCTGCACTCTAATAGAGAGGGAACACATCAGAGGACATATTCTTACAATTAATGGCAAGCTCAAGCCACGCCTAGCATCATCATATTCTACAGCCCGCAATTCTTCATAGCTAACATCTCCAGATATGTCACAAGGACCACTATGTACCAAAGGGGAAAAGAAAAAAGTAAATCCATTGTATCCTAACAAAATGAAACTTGTTTGAAAATGATCAAGGATGCTCACTAAGAGACATAGTACCAAAACCATATAAGATTTGAATGCTACCAAAGACTAAGATAAGATGACTCAGTTACAAAAAAAGTTAAACAAAGATGCAGTTCACTGTACGATCGAAAATTGAAAATTATGAAGAAAAACTGATAGTGCATCACAAGCATGGTTCAAAAATACATAACAGCCGTTGGTCACATAATAAAATGACATGATAATGACATACATAGACAACACCAGGAAATAGAAGTAAGCTTCAAAAGCAGCAAAATTTTCACACTAGCAGTTAAGGAAAGCGGTGGTACGACTAATAGCATCATACTTTTTCAAATGACTGTAGCATGTAAGCTTCCAAAGTGGTCTCTCATGCTCAAAGTCTTCAAGAATCAAGCGCTTACACGTGTCAGGATCATTGCAGCTTCACATAGTGAGTACGAAATTTTATTAGCTAAAATTCTAGCAAACAAACATAAGAGATAATGTTTAAAGCTTAATAGAAGATGCAGAGAATGAATTAAACAGTTACTCACTCGTGATGATTAGCTGCCTGTGCCTGCGGCTGATGATCAGGTTGTCCACTATTGGATATGGGGGAGAAACGGCTCCACTTATTCTCAAACGGCTGAGAATCATCCAATTGAAAAACATACACGCGGTATTTATTTATCAAAAAACAGAGAGAAAAGAACTTGATAGAAGAAAAAAGAGGAGGAAGAACCTTAAATTGGTGAGGTTTACTTCCAAAGTCATTGGGGGCTTTGGAGTGTGAGTTGTTGCTCTGAACACCAAATCCGAAAGGATTAGCGGGTTTTTGGGGTTGTTGCTGCTGTGCGCCAAATCCGAAGGGATTACTGGTGTTGGGTTTTCGATGTTGTTGTTGGGTGCCAAATCCAAAGGGATTGGTATTGTTATTATCGAATTTTTGGCGGGATGGTTGTTGTTGAGTGCCAAACCCAAAAGGGTTAGTATTGGGTTTAGATTGTTCAGGAGTGACATGAAGAAATTTGCATTTCTCACCATACTGACAGCTAAAACGAAGCAAGAAGAAACAACATAAATATATGTACTACAGCTGCTACTACAAAATAACAATAATAATGAAGGAAAAGAGAGGAAAGACCTGCCACGCTGAAAATTTCTGCAGAGCTCTTTCTTGTTCCTGTTGTTGTAATGCATTATGTTGGATTATGTACTGAGGAATGCCTGCGCCTTGGTTCTATTTTAGCCAGCGGTTAAAGCTTTGGGCCAACTGTTTAAGGGCCTGAGGTTGAGAGAGGCCTTAGCCTTAGGGTTTAAAAGGGAGAAAAAGAACGAGCAGGGCAAACGCAAAGCAAGCAGAAGACAGTCAGACTTGATGGAAGTAAAGGCAGATGCTAATGCTTGTGATTCTACTGCTATTAGCTTATCAGCAATCAGACTATTCGTTGGTGGTTTGGCGGAGAGCGTGAGTAGCAATGACCTCCACAAGATTTTCTCCTCTTTCGGTTCCATTCGATCACTTGAGTTTGTAAGAACCAAAGGTCGTAGCTTTGCCTATGTCGATTTCTTACCTTCTTCTCATCTTTCACTCTCCAAGCTCTTCAGCACTGTAAGTGCGCTCTTTACGACTTCCGTTTTGTTTCTTTCTCAGAAATTTTATTGATTTTTGCCATTTGTCTCAAAATCACCCGGTGATATGTTGCAGTATAATGGCTGTGCATGGAAGGGGGGCCGTATCCGCTTAGAAAAGGCTAAAGAACACTATCTAGCCCGCTTGAGACAGGAATGGGATCAACGTGACGATGCTCTTCTTCTAACTCATCCTAAGATTGATTCTTCCCATCACTCCGACTCACACATCCATTCACCTGACAGCAAACTTAGGATTTATTTCCCCAAACTGAGGAAGGTTATTCTTTTTCTTATGCTTCTCTTTCTCACAATTTTCTTATGCTTTCTCTATTCACTTTTTGCTTGTGGGCTTGTTCTTAGGGTGAGTACTAAAAATGATATGCATCAACTCAGCTGAATGGTGTTCCCCTTTTGACATGCTATGTTAATCGTTTTCGTTTTCGTTTTCATTTTCATTTTCAGCAGCTTAGACTATTCTATTAAGATGGCTTTCATTCTATACTAGATGATACGCACATGACGCGGTTATTATTTCTGTTCTTAACGAGCATATCAATTCTGTTGCTGCGTCTTACTACAATTTTTTACATTAAATGTCGATGTTTATTAGGTCAAAGCAATTCCATTCAGCGGAACTGGCAAGCACAAGTACAGTTTCAGACGTGTTGAAGTTCCTTCCCTTCCCACTTACTTCTGTGATTGCGAAGAGCATTCTGGTGCTCCTGATGATACTGGCGTAAAATGCAGTCCTATCCTGGAAGAAAATGGTGCTGGAGTGAGTAAGGAAGAATTTGACTTGATGAACTCTGTGATGTGCAAGCTCTTTGCAAGAGAAAATGTTTTAAACACTTCAATCGATGAGGCTGAACCAGCTCAGGAAGAGGAGACTACTATCAGAGCAGTTGATGATGGACAACTTGAAGAAGACGAAGGATATTCTTCTGCAAATGAAGATAACCTCATACTGAATCTAGTGAATAGCAGACAGCAGCCTGTATCGAGTGACTGTTTTGCTTTATCCAATGCCAAGGAATCAGGCATTATTATTAGGCTTGAAGCTTCTGAAGGTAATCCAAGGCACGACTTGCACAAGAAATGGAGATCTAACTTCAAATCTCCTAATAAGAGGAAAGCTATCCTGGTTGATCAAGATGCTGCAACTAAATCATCATCTGACATCGTTGAAGGCAACGCTAATTTGCAGACTTCTTTAAAAGAATCAGTTGCCAAACAATCAAATCCCAGTCTCTTGTGGTCTCAAGAGTCCTCATGGAACAGTTTTGTTGGTGGTGGGGACAATAGAGAATTTAGTCTCTCAGATGTCTTGCCAAACATTTCTTCCTGCAAGGAAAACGACATAAAATCTCATATTGAACCCAACTCCAATGAAAGTAAGGATATCGAGTTATTGAGGAGTGAAGAGCATGAAGTTCAATTGAGCAAAACAAGTAAAGTGAAAGAACCTGCTGAAGCTCCTTCGAGCAAATCTGATTCTGCTTCAAGCAAGTCGGGAAGAGGGTCTGCATGGCTTCAGAAATCCTCATGGACACAATTAGTTGGTGGGGGCAACAACAGTATGTTTAGCATCACACAAATCTTACCGTGTGACTCATTTCACGGGCAAGAGCCAACAGAACAAGAAATGGAGAAAGTGATCAAGCCTCCACAAAACAATCATGGTAATAATGTTGAATTGAAAAAAAGCAGTTCCACTACAGATGCTAGTGGAGATTCAGAGATTGGAAAGAATGAACAAAGCACTCGAGAAACAAGTCAGGAGGTTGGTGTTGGCAATATGATTTCTCCTATGGTAATGGATCAAAAGAACAATTCAGCATCAAAGCAAAAAAAGAGTAATGTGGATATTCCATTTGGTGAAACTTGCTCATTTATGAGGACTGCTACTTCAGTGAAAGAGTGGGTGTATACTAAAGCTGCTTTGAGTGGCACGCGCAAGAGAAAACATGGTGAGAAGTGATTGCATGGAGCACATTACCAAGTCGAGCGCCCCTTAACCGTACTCTTGTCTCCTTCTAACTTCTTCAGTCTATTTGTTGAACTTGTACTCTAGAAACAGCGGAAGGAAACCAAGAAAACAATCATTTTTGTACTTCTGTAAAGTGAGTCGTTACTATAATGAATGAAATCTTATCTGTAGGACGTATTTTTACAGTGGACGGATAATGTGATCTACATCTACTAGGTGATCCCTGTTTCAACGCATTTTACATACTGGTTTTGACAGGTTATTTGCTCCGCTGGAGAATCCATACGAGTGGTTGTTTAGCACATCTTTTGTGTGCAACTCTAGATACATCCTTGGATGTGAAAAGAAGAAACTCTCGTGGGTCTGAAAGATAAGAGCAAGTATACTCTAATTTTTTTTAATTATATAAAAAAAGAATTACCATGAGATTATGAAACTAAAACACCTGTGAAGAATGTCGTTATAATTTTTAGTAGCTGCTAGGCAAACACAAAAACAAAGAAGAATGGCACTCGAGCAAGTCACAGTTGGGCTTGGGCACTTCTTTCACGGAACCGTTTATGGGACGTTGCTGAGTCGTTGCGTTTACTGGGTTCAGTTTCACAGGTTTTTTGATGTGATGAAGGTCGAGAAGAAGAGCTTTCGTGACTTCTCATATCATCTGCCTTCATTATCACTGGCTGCACCTGCACGGAGTCCAGGTTGGAGATAATAGACGGTGATGACGGCACGTCAGGGATCGGGATCACTTTCTTCTGGTCTTCCATTAACTTTCTCAATAGCTCACCATTCTGCTCTATGCGTAACTGAAGTTCTTTCTGCGACTGTACAGAAAGTATAATGGATCGATATTTCCTTCCAGACCTCTTTTATACATTTTTTTATATAATATACATGCATACATCCCTATGAGCTCACTACATCATCTTCTTTGGTATGCATCTATAGTTGTAGATTTTACCTTAAGCTGCTCATAGAGAAGTTTCTGAACTTCAATTTGCAAGAGCAAAGCATCAGATACTCGCATCTCGCTACTACAAAAAGAAACTTAAGTTAGTCGAGAAAAGAAAATAAACGATTAACTACTGGCGTAGTACAAATACCTCTTCCTATGAAGTGCCTGTTGATCTGCCTTCTTTTCGGCGCAAGTCTTTTTGCCTGGACGACAAACAAGTTGACATTAATTAGTGGAGAAGAATCAGAGAACAAAAAACAACAATGGATTACCTAATTGTTTCAGCTCTGGTACGTCCTTTGCTAGCCGGTACTTCTGCAATATGTCCCATAAGCAAACAAGGTTCACAAAATTAAACAGTAAATCTGCTTGCTCCGTCTATACCTCTATATACATGTAGAGAAATTAGATACCTGTAAGTGGCTCTTCACATGATAGATGGTTAACCCTTCAACATTCATCAACCCCAGTATACTCTTTGGAGTAGCAACTGTGGTGCTAGGATGTTAGCCTCCATACAAAACAATAAGAAAGATTGTACAATACAATTAGTAAATCTGGTTGGCTCACTTTCAGGTCCACCAAGGGTATTAACTGCATCCACAAAAAGGTCATGCAGCTCTGTGGTCCATCTTATTCTTTGCTTATTGTGCGTAGAAGAAGAAGAAGCATTAGTTGCAGACTCGGCAAGTCTATGGCTTGGACATATAGTGCCAGGGCCATCAGTGTGAAATGTATGATGACGACCTTTGTCGCAATCCAAGTTAATGTTAACTGCTGGTACTGCTTCTTGTTGACGTCCTGCGGCTTTATAAATATTCTACATTTGTACTCGAGGCGTATTCAGGTAATCAGTATCCATCAATCTTTTGCACAAATATTGTCTTTATGCTTAAAAACACGTATAGATTTATGAAAATAGTTTCTTATGTTAACCGCAAAATAAAAGCTAGACAGCTGATAAGTGTTTCCTTGCAGTATAGAAAAAAAGAAATGGACAACCAGAGATGTGAGCAGAGAATACGACTTACATTACATGGCGGGTCAGGACTATCATCATGAATAGGAATGTCGAGCTCTCTGGACAGGTATTGTAGTCCTAGCTTCTCCGTCAAGGTCAAGGTCTCCCTGGAACTCTGGATGATCCTGTCACAACTTTCTTCCGGAAGATTGTGAAGAAAATCCAATACGTTTTCTGTGTCCACGACGTCACTTCCCCAATTCATTTCTCCTCCCAAAATAAATGATGAGTGGGGAGAGTCATAGTTAGCACCGAGACCTATAGGATGATCAGAAGTTGAAGGATAGGAGGATACTGAAGGTAATAATAAGATATCCATTAGCTGATGAGGTGGACAGTAGTGTAAGCGCGTTGGAATTTGAGAATTGTAAGTGCAAGGAACAGATTCAGTGGACATCAGAAGTTCTTCATTTAGGGAGGAAAAAGGAGTAGGAAGAGAAGCAGATGGACTTTGATGCATGTACTGGGACAAATATGGAGAAATCTTATTTAAGGAACTGAAAATGGAAGTTTCAGAACTAGATGGAGAACTGGTTAGCATTCTCCCTTTGGGGATTTGGGCCACACCATGAAATGCCATGCTCAGCTCCTCTGTGTAATCCTATTCCTTCTGTTGGAAGCCTGGTTAGAGCAGAACTATTGTGTTACACAGAGCAGAGCAATATTGTTTCAGCTTGCTAAATTAACAAGAACCCCTTATGAATGCTTATTTAAAGCACAAACAATAAAAACAAACATTCTTGGATAATATAAAGGATGCATTGCTAATCTACTTAAATACGTGAGATGCCTTTTAAACTCTTCATCTAGTCTAACTAAACTTCACATTTCATCGTATCCTAGCCCATGACTCCGGCAGGAGTAAAGCCACCATTGATGCACTGATCACATAAAAAAAAATAGGTAGAGAAGATATGTAAAAAGGAGTGCACCAAGGAGATTACTACATATGAAGAAGAGACTAAGCAAATCAGAACACTATGGGACAAGGTATTGAACGTGTAAGGTAAAGGCACAAGATCCGCTATAAAAGAAAAAAGTATCAACCTTGCGTCCTTGGAGTTTGAAATGAAATTTTGATAAACTTCTGGCCTTTGATCGCCGAGTTTCTCTACAATCTTCACCTCACCTTGAAATGTAAATGGAAAATCCAATTTTTGTTGGATGTATTAGCATACAATATTGACAACCGAAGCTGATCAGAAAAACAGTTTTCTTGTTCCACACGCAATTATGTTTTTCAAAGTTTATTTTATGATTTCCAGGAGATCAGAATAAAATATATGTCAGTATTTGTATGCGGATGCTCATAACTATCGAAAATCTTCGTATAAGAGACAAAAGAATAGGTATATTTTTAATGCCAATGACGATAATTTTAGAGTAATAATAAGTTAGGCCCTATCCGGATGGTCCAGAAAGATACGTTCTGTATTATCTGTCATTCATTGTGCCCCTTATAAGACATCTTCTTACGCTCTGGAGAAAGATGCAATACATTATTCATATCACAGAGAAATTAATTTGACAATCCCGAAACAAATGGCACCAGTTGGTATGTCCTGGCTTAGTTCTGCGACATGACATCCCATATACCTGACAGACGCAACACGGCAAAAGCTGAGGTTGGATTCATCGTTCGCTGTCTCCGTGCAAACACGACAATGATAGTCTTGCGTTACTCACCATCACCGAGTAGCAAAGCAAAGACAATAATAATACCTACGATCCTGTGCACTTATTAGGAATCAGTATCGCACTATTGTTTCTTACAAGATTTCATTGATACTTGTACAAATTCATATTTCTTTTGTCTTTTTGTTTAAAGAGTAAATCAGAGATTACATACTCGTATTGAGTTACAAAGTGGGCCTGATTGCGTATCGGCAATGTTTGACAATGGCATCAAACTTACCGAATGTGAAAATTTTCAAGCCTGGGTTGGGCCTAAAAATAGTGTCCATATGCGGAGAAGAGGACTAGATTCCATGTAGAGGTGAGCCTATAACCATTGAAATGGCAAGCGACAAAAGGCATACGAAAATGAAATCCCCCTAGCCTAGCCACCTATTTATCTTCAGCGTCAGCGGAGTTACTAAGTTTGATTCTTTAATAATAGAAATTGAAAACGTCTCGTTAACCTAATTAATTTCTACAATGTGGAACATGGCAGATCTATCCGTAGAGAAATAGTACTGACATGAAAGAAATAAGAATGGTAATTTTCACTGTATTGACAAACTGTACAAAGGGTAATATATATATAGAGAGAAGGAATCGTAACAAGAAGTTGTTATGGCTGTACAGGGTCGTTAAAGGTTAGCTGTAATTAGTTATAGGGAAAGAGACAGAAAAGATAATTAATCCTTAATACTATCTTCTTTTTTCCTTGGCTTTTCTGCCGCTAGTTTCGTCTGTCTCCAGCTTACACCTTTACCTTTTGGTTATCCACGACTCACACATGAATGAAGCACGATTTTAGGGGAATTTTTCTTTGAGTTAGCATTGCTATTATTACGACTTTCGATAATATTTAATAATGCAATCTCAAAATCAGAATGATGGCAGTAAAAACACAGTCTCATCAAGAAAGAAACCTCGGAAAATGATTCCGTTGATGATATACTTTTAGCGTAACTATCCAGCAAGTGATGATAAATACAATAATAATCTAATTAAAGTTACTCCTTCCGAGTAAGATTTCCACATCCTTGCTCCTACCTCTCTTTGAGTTCCTGCTCAAATTGAACAAGTTTTTCTCGGACAGGCTTTAAAAACAGCTTCAAATCCTGACGAACCCGCACCTCATCTTGCTCTGACAGGTCCTTATCATCACTAAGATGGGCATCCATCTGCAAAAGGTCAAAAACAAGATGTCTGAGAAGAATGAGAAGAAGTTTTCTGTATTTTACTTGGAATAATACTACAGGTACTTATACAGGAATACATAGATTTAAAATAGGAAAACAATCCTTATAATCATGCTAAATCCCTAAAACTGTGATATTTACATTAACTATATAATCCCTATAATTATGTAAGTGCTATATTCTGTAACACTTCCCCTCAAGTTGGATCATAGATATTGATCATGTCCAACTTGTTACAAATCCCAATTTCCCGGTAAGAAGTATTTCAATGGTCCTAAATCTTTTGTCTGAAAACAAGTCCCAAGGAATGCCTTCAACCTTGTGATCCTTGGTTCATCACTTCCAATGATCACTATATCATCCACATACACAACCAATAAAATGCACCCAGAACTAGATGATGCAAAGAACACTGAGTGATCATATGGACTTCTTCGCAAGCCAAACTCAATCATTAGAGTACTAAATCTTCCAAACCAGGCACTAGGTGATTTCTTTAAGCCATACGGAGACTTTCGTAATTTGCACACTTTTCCTGACTCCCCCTGAGCAACAAATCCAAATGGTTGTTCCATGTAAACCACTTCGGGTAAATACCCATGTAAGAAAGCATTTTTCACTTCAAGTTGGTGAAGTGCCCAATTGTAAGTGGTAGCTAAGGAGATAAACAAGCAGACAAAAGAAAGTTTTGCAACTAGAGAAGAAGTCTCAGAATAATCCACCCCATATGTCTGAGCATATCCTTTAGCAACCAACCGAGCCTTTAATCAAGCAACAGAACCATCAGGACTCATTTTAACAGTGAACACCCACTTACAGCCAATAGCCCGTTTTCCTGAAGGAAGAGGCACAAGATCCCAAGTATGATTATGCTCCAAGGCCATCATTTCTTCCTTCATTACAACTTGCCAACCATCATGAGCCAGTGCTTTAGCAAGGGACGTTGGGACAGTAACAGAGTCTAAGGAGGCTACAAAAGACTTGGAGGAGGGAGATAAAGCATGATAAGATACAAAAAAAGAAATAAGGTAAGTGCATGCGCGTTTACCTTTACGAAGAACAATAGGAAGATAAAGGCTAGCATTAAGTAGTGGTGAGGAATCTGGAGACGAAGCAAAATGGGTCAAGTCCATGTCCTGGTCAAAGGGACGTGCCTCAATAGATTGCTGCACACGTCTAGAATAAACCTGACGAATAACAAGTCGAGAGGGAGGAGAAACTATTTATTTACTGATAGTATAAATAAGAAAATCGTCCATTGAATTGCTAGACTGCGAAGAAGGCACAGTAGAACCTAAGAAGGGGTATTCGCAAAAAAGGTAACATCAGCAGAGACCAAGTAATGACCCAATGAAGGAGAGTAACAACAATATCCTTTTTGAGCACAAGAATATCCCAGGAAGACACACTTGGGTGATTTGGGATCCAATTTCGGGACCTAAGGTTGCATACCTTGAACAAAGCAAGTACACTCAAAAAAATTTGAGGAGCAAGAGGAAACAATGTATACGAGGGAAAGAGAAGGGATTATGGAATCTAATCGTCAAGAATAGAAAAAGGCATTCGGTTTATTAGGAAACAAGCAGTAGAAACTGCATCAACCCAAAAAACTTTTAGGACCTGCATATGAAACATTAGTGCTTGGGCAACTTCTAACAAGTGACGGTTCTTTCACTTTGCTACACCATTTGTTGAGAGATAACAATACATGATGACTGATGAATAATACCAGATTGAGAGAGATAAGATTGAAAAGTATAGGAAACATATTCTTTAGCATTATCACTTCTCAAAATGAAGTTGGATTTGTTGAATTGAGTCTTAATTTCAGCAAGAAAGGCACAAAATATAGTAAACAATTCTGAGCAAGATTTCATAGGATAAAGCCAAGTAACCCAAGAATAATCGTCAATAAATGTCACAAAATAACGAAAACCAGATTTGGATAGAATAGGACAAGGACCCCATACATCAGTATGCACCAAGTAAAAGGAAGACTCAACCCGTTTATTTAGTCTAGGAGAATAAGAAACCCTATGATGTTTAGCAAATTGACAAGTTTCACACTCCAAGACAGATTCTTGTTTAAGACTAGGACATAACTTTCATAAAATTGTGATAGACGGATGACCAAAATGACAATGAAGTTGCAAAAGGGAAGATGAGCTTGTGCAAGCAATTAATCGAGGTACTATCTCAAAAGTTGAATTAAGAAGATACAGGCCATCCACCAGATGTCCCTTACCAATAATCTGCTTCGTCCCAAGATCCTAAAAAAGACAATAATTGGGATAGAAAACAACACAATAGTTGAGACTTTTGGCGAGTTAGCTGACAGATGATAGGTTAAACGAGAATTGTTGTAAACATAAAAAAGAGGATAATGGGAGAGAATTTGTTGGGTTTGTTGTTCCACGCCCAATTACACAAGCAGTAGATCCATTGGCTAAAGTAACACAAGGTAAATCAGTAGTAGATTTGAAATAGGAGAGAATACCTGTGTTGCCAGTCATATGATCAGTAGCACCTGAGTCAATAACCTAACTACGAGATGAGGTGGAGAGACAGGCAACAAGGTTACTTGTATTAGCCAAAGCTAATGTTGCAGGAGATGGTTCTGGCAAATCATGAGTGGCGGAAATTCGTTTAAGCATTGGTTAAGGCATCATCATCCGCTGAAATCGTGATAGAAGGCGAGGATGACTGAGGAAGGAGTAGGATGCCATCCTGAGTAGCCACATTTGCAAATTTTCTGTTATTATTCCTACCCGAGTACTTGGGAGGCTTACTGTGTAGTTTCCAACAATTCTTCTTGATATGTCCTTCGACTCCACAATAATTACAGGTGCGAGGGATGCCACTGTTCCCAGTAACAGAACCACTATTGTTCCACCATTGCCACCGCGATTATTACTTGAAACATCGCTCATTAATGCCGCTGAGTCATTGGTCACCATATTAGAAGTCATATCTCCATCTTTACAAACTCGAAGCAAACGGGAATATACTTCCATAAAGGAAGCGTCTCACTAGTTAACAATTGTGTGCGTGCCACATCATATTCAAAACTCAACCCAGCTAAGAAACGCTGTACCATAATCTACTCCTTTTGTTCTTGCTTTTGCCTTATGTCAACAACAATTGAAAACATGACTTGCTTTTCTTTAAAGGCTTGTTTTACTTCAAAATAGTACTGAAACAGAGAGTGACCTCTTTGTTCCGCTCGATAAATCTTTAACAATAATTCATGAACATGAGACAAATCTTGTTTGCAAGCAAACAAAAATTCAAGACATTCCCATAGTTCTTTGACACTATCACAATGATTCACAACATCATCAACAGTTGGATCCAGAGTATTCTGGATTTGATTAAACAATTTATAATCCTCCATTAACCATTTCTTCCGAGCAACAACATCAATCTTAGGAGGTGGATTAGTTAAATGATCTTCTAAATCTAAACTAGTCACAAATCTGCGAATAGTCCTTTTCCATTGTGCATAATTTTTCCTTTCAGTCAATTTTCTATTAGTAATTTTGGATAAACCCAACGTAACTTCAGTAATAGTCTTCTTATCTTCACCCATATCACTACTCTCAGCCATTTTCCAATTGACAATATTAAGCAAATAAAGGAGGAAAGAAGCAGCAGAAACAAAAAAGAGGATACCTCAGACTGTTTAGAACAAGATGCTTCTCTATTACGTAAATACCACTACGTAAATCAGAAATATTTTGCAACACCACAAAAATATCCCAGTAGCCACACCAACACAACAGAAGGGAGCTACGACTGTCTTCTACACCAACACAAACCAGCAATACCCCAAAACTGACACGATATTCAGACAGGGATAGAGGAGGTGATGCCGGAGGAAGAAACCGGTTCGGAAGACGGTGGCTCATGCGTTGGCGCATGGAAACAACGCCTGGGATTAGGTGGCACGTGCAGGTCACACGCTCAAGATCAGACGATCGGATTTTAAGGGATGGCCAATCAGCACCAGTAGTGTCTTATGAAGGAGGAGGTGAGAAAAAATTTCTCCAAAAAATTTATCACCCACACAGTCGATATACTGCCTTATGATAGGGCAGAAAACGAAAGACAAAAAACTAAAGAAGAGACCCAGAAACACAACTAGGCCCTGATACCATGAGAAGAATGAGAAGTTTTCTGTATTTTACTTGGAATAATACTGCAGGTATTTATAATTTTATACAAGAATACATAGGTTTAAACTAGGAAAACAATCCCTATAATCGTGCTAAATCCTTATAACTATCATATTTACATTAACTATATAATCCCTATAATTACGTAACTGCTATATTCTGTAACAATGTCATTTATTCAAAATCTAGAAAAGTTTCATCTTTCACAACATGCAGTAAGTGTAGTTAAATTCAGTTAAGACTTGACTAAGTTCAGTATACGCTTGTCCAATTTTTGCCACCACTACCCAGTTTGGAACCCTAGACTGAGAGCAAGAGTTTAGAGAAAACATGACAAAATGGAGGGTAGTACAGCACAGAAGAATCACATCTAAGCCTTGTCAACAACCAAAATGAGAAGAAAGATAATCAAATTGGCCTAACTTGTGTAAACCAATCATCATTTTTAATTTGGTGATATGACTAATAAAAAGGACCGACAGAACTTAAATAATATCTCAGTTGTAATTAGAAAGATTACGTTCCAAGCAGAGTCCTTGGTAGGGATTTATAACCATTTTCCTGTAGTTAAGAATTTACAACTATAACATTCTACAGCTGCTTTATGAGTCATTAACACAATTAAATATGCATAAATCCTGACCTGTAAGTCATCAAGCTCACCACATGAGAACTCCAGAATATCAATTTGACCATTAACCACCTTACTCTCTTCCTTGATGATCCACTCTCCTAAGCTCATTAAGAACCCATTCCAGTTAAAAAATATCGATTACAGAAATAAAAAAAGAAATCATTATGCTTGCGTCAATTTACCTTTAATTTTGATGGTCAACTCAAAAGTATAATTAACACACTTCTTCTTCCTGACAGTCACCAAGAACGCCTGTCCAACATGCAATCAATAAGTGGTCATCTTTAATATTTTAGTAGCAAATGCAGTTGATAAGTTATAAAGAAAATAGGAGATCAGGGCATTCTCATAAAAGAACCTTTCTGTCGACCAAGGTCTTCGGGAGGAGTAATACATGTGCAAGCTCACTATCTTATCTCTTTCAGATGCTTCCGAAATAAAACTAATTCCATTGGTGGCTAATAGACAGCAATCAATTTACTTTCTTTTACAGAAAGCTCTCACAGGAATGCAGGAAAACATGATATATACGTGCATACAAAATCACAACTTTCATTGAAAATGCGCACTAAAGTGTATTTAAAACTCTTCTTAGTTTTTCCAGACCTACTTCATAAAAGTGTAGACAGAAATCAAATGCACTGAAAGGCACAACAATAATCACCAACAAAAATAAACAATAATCGAAGAGTAACATGAAGATTCTTATGTTTCAAAGATTAAATTTTTCATAAAACTCACATCCCCCAAACATTTTGATACTTCAGTTATATATGCTTTGCCACCGGAGAACTGTAAAGAGCCCACAGACAAAAGGAGCTCCTGCAGAAACCAAAATGTGGAATCAGGGAAGTTCGAAAGTGTGAGTGACAGAAATAGGGGTCCACATCAATCAGCCAACTGGCAGGCAATATTCTACATAATCCCACTCGCAAAAAAAGTGAACTGTAATGAAAAAGAATATCCAAAAACCAAAAGACAAATGGAACTGACTAACGCATAAAAGATTTAGCAAATGAAGTTCAACCTGCAAAAAGTAAAGGGAAAAGAGAAGCTTATTGATTAGTGAAGGTACAGACCTTAATCCGCTCAGTTGCCCATTTATTAAGGTTTTTCTCCTCCCAAGTTCCTGCCTGGATCAAATATTATCACTCCGTAAGTGTCGTGCCACGTAATACGAGACAGTCCAATCCTTACACACATTAAGACGTAATTTTTGGCAAAAACAGGAGAGAAATTCCAAGGCTTATTACGAAGATGCTACGGGACCGGTGGATAGATCATATAAAACCTTGACGCTGAATAATAGGACGAAGTAGGCAAGCATGATGCGGAAGAATGATTAGGACTATTTGTTCTTCAGCAGCCTGTTACAGGGATGATAAGATAATGGCGAATTGAAATGGAAAAGCTAAGCGCTTGAAAGTTGATCTCGAACATAACACAGAAAATTCAGAAAAGAAAAACAAAAGGGTATTATGGGATTGATTGGGATTTGAGGAATAGAAAGGATCATAAAGTTAGAAGAATTCTACGCACATTGTTGCTGTTGATGTTGTTGTCGGTTAAACTGAATCAACAATGTAAGTAGGGAGAAAATAACAAACAACAAATTGCAGTTCAACAGGAAAGAAAAAAAGGATAAAGAAGATACCCCATTCCAGACAGAACCGAGAGCAGGAGGTTGAGAGGAAATGAGATCGTGAGGAGAGAGTTTCTTGGGAGGCGGAAGTGGGACGGCATCTGCCGTAGTTTCCCTCACCCAGTAGGTGTAGGATGGCGTTCCTTCCTTCTCCTTCTCCTTGTCTCCTGCAAAAACTGATTCTGATTCTGATCTTGCATTCTCCATCGAAAACAAACTTTTGGCCAGTATTGAAACTCAGAAATAATAGGAACAGAGAGAGACAAGCAACCGTCCCCTCCTGCCCGTCCTGCTCAGCCGATCCTATTCTCTTCTGTCAAAGCTCTAGCTTATTTCTTTTTCCTCAATTTACGTTACCTAGAAGTGGGAAGACTTTTAAAGTTTGTTCCAGAATCTTCTTCGCTTTGTAACCAATGCTTTTATATTTAGCTAATGGAAAATTAAGAACAAGTTTTATATAAAATTAAAAACACTCCATTTTTACAAATATTCATGGGCATTAGCATCACACTACACGTACTTGAATCTTTTTTAAGATAACATTTATGTTTTTATTTAATTGCACAGATTCCATCTTCTAGCCATTGTCTTGTATAGCTGCATTGGACATTGGTTGATTGCAAAAGCTTTACCAGTTGTTGTTCTGTTCTACCAAGAACTTACACATAGTAGTGATTGCAGTGGATGACTAAAATATGTAAAACCACTAAACGTATCCAACCAAGACATCAAATCTATAAACTTGTTATAAATTGGAAAAATAGCAGCAAGCCATTGATATAGGAGACACTAGAAAAACCATAAATCCCAAACATCAAACACGAGGAAAATGATGCTAAAATAACCATTTCCAGATACATACATAGAATACTTATCTTATTAACAAAATGTCATATCCGGATAGTGTAACATTGATTGGCAGTGGATTTGCAGAAGAAGTTCCTTGACTTCTCCCACCTTGTTATCTACTCGAAGGTATCTGATTTTCAAATCTATAACATACTGTGTCTAGCTATATGAAATATAACTGTGTCTAGTAATGGATGGGTACAGATCAACATAGAAGGAGATCAACATACTGGAAGGCGCCCTTCCTTAAATATGAAAAGAATATAATTTTCAAAATTAGCGACATATGTAGAAGTCCCTAAGGTTAAGTTGATCAGTTATTGTGAGTGCACATATGATAGTGTGGTTACTTTGGTGAATGATGTTACTGAGCACTTATGTACTACATGCTTGGATATGGTACAAGGAGTGATCTATGACATATTGAATGCTCTTAAGTCCTAGTCTCCATAGCTAAAATTCTAAGATGATTCAGAGTATTGTAGTGGAAGCATGGACTTATGCAGATATAGTGAAATGCTAATTACTAAGGATAAGTAACTTTTGTATAAAAAAAGAATACTCAAAGATTATCCATAATCAATTTAGATTAAGATATCATCAGCTCAAGATCTTAATTGGTGACTATTTAAAAATAAATCTCTAGATAAGATGCAATAATCTTGATAGTATATACCAAGGCATAAGAGTAAATGTACATGTCTATCGCTTTACCGAGCTTTAGTATATAGGACATTTTAATTATGTGAGATATGATAGTAGTTGATCTTATCGAGATATTATAAATGGTTGAAAAACAACAACAAACATAATTGACTGAAGGATTTCGTGAACAATACAGATAATTGAGAAAAGAAATTTTCCTTTTATGAGAACTTTCACTGAATTGTAACATGTAGACCAAATGTTCCATTTCTAGGAATGAATGAATATTGAACAAATCAGAAGTGAATATTGTAGTCAAATAAGTGTGAGACTCAGCCACGAGAAGTTGAATATACTATAGAGAGTACATGTAATTTTCTATTGTAAAATATCCTAATTACATTATTAGATTCCTGAATTTGAGATGACACTATTCCCATTTCTAGAAGGTCTTAGATCCACAATGTATTTCATGTTAGTATGCTTAGAGGTTTAGATCCACTATGTATTTCATGTTAGTATGCTTAGAGGTACAAGTTAGATTCGATGCATGTGTCACCAACTCAAAAAGTTAAGTTTTCAAATAATTAGAATTAGGTGAGGAAAAACTAGTAAAACAATAGTAAGATATCAGACTAACAGTTGGAAAATATGAGGAATAGTAAATGGTGAAAACAATCAAGAAAGAAGCTAATTGGAAGATTGAGAAAAACATAAGACAATATTACCCCCATCTGTAAAATCAGTTAGTTAAGAATTTCGAGGATGAAATGTCTCAAAGGGGGAGAGTTATAATATCTCATCTCTTAAATTGTTGAAGGATAGAAAGTGTTAGACTATTGAGTCACATGAGTGACATTATATATAATGAAATTGGTACATTTGTGACATGATTTTATGATTGTTTTCTTATGCATAAAATTAGCAAACACACATGAATTGTGAGTTAGATAAATTGCACTCAATTGACGTATTCCAGGATATGAAACTAAAATGAATGTGAAATGAATGTATGTTTTCAATCTCTTGTACTTTGGTTTACCAATGCCAAGAATTGATGGATTGTAATTAGTAACTTGGAATTAATGAATTAAAGCGTACATTTAACGTAGGTAATTAACTAATAAATGACAGTAATGAATGAGTGACAAATGGCTTAGATAAATGAGTGACAAATGGTAGTATAGTTGTGTGAAGAATGGCCTAGCATAATTGTGGCATTTGGCAGCCTCATAGAAGAACATATGTGCTAGCTAAGGAGAGGACATGTTGTTGGACCCCGTTTTCGGAGCCCAACGATTGATTTGGACACCATCAGATATTTGCCCCGAGTTTCAAGACCGAGAAGACCATTTGGGACAGTTGCATGGCATTGGTGTGAATGAAGGGTGGTAAACATTTCCTTTAAAAGAAATCTCAGCATGCCAGCAAAGGGGAGTTCGCTGAGGCGAAGACACCCTCAGCGCCGCGGGGAAGACGACTTCGGACAGGTTCGTCGCGGTGACTCTTGGCTTCGTCGCGGCGAAACACTCAAAAACTGAAATTTCACAAACATTTTTAAACAACCACAACATTCAAATCTAACCACAAGCTAATCATACTCACACACAAAAGAAACTTCAATTCTTCATGTCATTACAATACCAAAGAGTTTAAACAACGTTACTTACATAACATCATACATATCCAAGCTTAATACAAACACAAAATGATGCTCCATGTTTGTAACATCCCGTCACCGATGGGATGGGTACAGTGGTTGTGCATTCATAATTTGGCCTGTTCATGCATTATTTTAGCCCCTATATATTTTGATAATTTGTAACTATTGCACTAGCATATGAGTGTACATGCATGTATGACATATTCCCGGTATAATTGTGTAAATTGGAAATTGAGCGATAATTGTGTAATTTGTGCTTTGAAAATTGTATTGGAGTGAGAAATGAGATTTAGGGTTTGAAATATGGAATTGGAGTGTATGATTATGTGTTTTTATATTTTTGAGGATTTTAAGGAATTTTTCTGGAATTTTCGGAGTAATAGGTCCGGACCGGAAAAATGACATATTTGGCAGATTAATTGAATTTCCGGTTCCGAAATTGACTGGCCAATGACACGGGAAAATTAGAGTTATGATTTTAGGAATTTTTGCTTAGGGCCATTGGAATTTGGGAGAAATTAGAATAAGAAATTGGATTTTAGACCATAAGAAGTGGATTTATGGCAAAGGATTTGCCAAACAACCCTTAAGCTTTTAAATTATTTTGGGTTTAAAACCCTTCCCTTTGAATTTTGCTTCCACGATGCTTGCTCCCTTTTGAAAGAAAATTGGCTTTCTTTTTGGCTCTTCCTCTTCTCCATCGTGGATCTCCTCCTTGATTGCTTCTTTCATTTTCTTCTTGCTAAAATTGCTTCCTTCTCCATCTTAAACCCTTCCTTGAGCTTGGTGTTGGAGAAGTTGATGTTTGGGGTTGTTTTTGGGTGAAGCCGAGGGTGTGAGAGTTAGAAGGGTTGAAGATTTTTGAAGATTTCAAGGTGTAAATCAAGTAAGTTCTTACTCCTTTTGCTTTGGATAGTTTGATTTGTGGATTACTTGGAATATATTGATGATTGATTAGAGTATTTGATGATTGAGAAATGTATAGGTTTCGGATGATATGAATTGATGATTTTATCTTGTTTTGTTTTTGGTAATTGAGGGATAATGGTTATTTGATGGAATTGAGGTTAGGGATTAGTTGTTTTGAGTGTATTAAGTTGTTTGGGAGTGTTTTGAAAGAGGATAGTTGGATTGAAAGTTGACAGAAAGGAGAAAATCTGGGTTTCGAGCGTGTTTCTGGGGTTGCACGCCGCGGCGAGGAATTTTCCTCTCGCACGCAGCGACGAGGGAAGACGCACGCCGCGGCGAGCGTGAGAGGCCACGCCACCGCGCATGCGAAGGATCTCGCCGCGGCGAGCAACCTTGCACCACGGCGAGCACGCCATTTTTCCAAGTGTTCTGATTCTTTGATTATAATTTGGATGTTGTAGTCCGATGAATTGGTTCTTGATTGATTGCAATTTAGAGACTAAGAACTACAGATTTTTAAGAATGAAAGTTCTGAATCAATTTCGAAAGTTTGCGAATTCGGATGGCAATTGAGTAGGGAATTTGATTTCGATATACAGATAGTTCCCATATCTTGGAGTTTATCTTCTGGGGTTTTGAACTTAGTCAATTGACTATGAGGGTTATGAATTTCTATCGTTAGAGAATAAAAGATTGAATTGGGAAGATTTTGGTATAGTGTCGGGAATGTCATAAACATGTATAGTACGCGATTAAATTGCTGCAAGTGCATTATTGACTATTGTGTTTGTGCAATGAGTAATGTTTGTGTATTCTGATTGTTATAGAGGCACAATTGGAGCGTCGATCCACCGACGTGGCTAATCCTTCCCGGCATTAGCTCGGAAGTTACAGGTGAGTAACCTAGTTAGTTCCTCAATCCTTGATTGTTAAATGTTCTGTGCTTAGAATTGTTAAATGTTATGTGCTTAGAATTTGTGAAGATATCCCTAAGACGCGTGGGAAGTAGTGCATACCCAGAGGGCTCTCCTACCCCTAAGACGCGCTTATTGTGTAATGAGTCCAATATTGGGACAGTTCAGGCGCTTAGTCACAACAAATGAATAAAATGGAAAAATGTTATGTATTCAATTATTATGTTTTGATTGATTGTGATTGGGGAAAAAGGGATAAATGCTTACACTCTGATGATAACTGCTTTGCATCACTTCTGTTTTTGCGATTGTGTTATGATCTGTAAATTGCTTGCGATATGCATGAGTTAGGTGAACCATCGATGATGGTTTCTCGCTGAGTTCGTAAACTCACCCAACATTGCAATATTTTTCAGGACAATGATAGTAGACTCCTAGCTCCAGTGAGAGAGACTTTCTCTGCCTTGTAGATCGTTTCGGTAAGAGAAGTTATGGCACAGAGGTGGGTCAGCTGGGACTTTTGGGGATGACCTAGATAGGAGTTGTTTTAGTTTCTTTTGAGTATTGTATGGACAGAATTGTGTAATTATGGATTCTAATGAATGAAATGAAAAAAAAGCGTATTTTGGTTTCAAAAATTAGTGATATTTATATTGATGCCATGTGAATTGTAGTTGGTGTTGCTCGGTAGTGCACCCTTATCGTGGGTTATATGTCGGAACGACCTGCGGGCATCCTGGTGTATACCCTACTGTAAGGGGGTGCTACATAACACCCCGTACTAGGGGTTAGAATATTAAAGAAATTCAGTACATTTTATGCTTTGCATATTTGAATTTTTGCTTATTTGTATAAAAGCATTTTGGACATATACAATTTTTGTGCACGCATTCATGACATTCTAGGTGTAATTGGTTTTAGAATTCTGATTAAGGTGAGAATTGTGGTTTATTAGTGATGAAAATTTATTTGGAAATTATTGGTATTACTTGGGAATTTTTGAAATTTTTTGAGGTATTTTGAGAGATTTAGAAATAATAGACCAATGGTAGTTTGTCATGTAACACCTTTATATGAATGACAAATGGCCCACATGCAATAGGGCCACGTGTCAATGGGTTACTAAAGCACGTATCACAAGTGTGTAAGGCCAAAAACGTTGTAACTCTTTATTTTCTTTTGGTTTTTCTTTGCCCTCACCGAAACCTTGTTCTTCACTATCAAAGCTGGGATTTTGCTGGAGAAACAAGGTAAGTGAAGTTAAGTTTCGAAGTTCTATGGATGCTTTTGATAACGTGTTGTGTATTGGAATTAAGTACATGCATGAGTTGGATGATGTTTTAGGTGTTGAGAATGAGCACTTGCATGAGAAGTTTCAGTATTATAGCTCCGGTAATACCCAGGATGCTTTATATAAACTTGGTGTAATTTTGAAAATATACAGATTATGTATTTGAGATTGAGGGATATGGAAGTTCATTGTGATGTAGTTAAGTACATAAAATTGTGGTAAAGAACATTATGGCTATAGGTTCTGCATTGGTTGTAATTTGAAAGTTATGTCACAGTAGTAAGAATGGAAAATATGCAGTAGCGAGAGAAAGTGAATAGGTAGTTTCGGATTTCTGATGTGATTATGGAACCTGGACTTTTAGTTTATTTGAAGTTGTGGAGTTGAAATGGAAGTAGAAGAATTGGTTTAGTGTGTTATGTGTTCATTGAATATGACGGAAGTGAGAAAATCTGGGAAAAGAATGAGAGGAAGAAGATGATTAAAATGCAGTAAAGTTCACCACGGCCAACTTAAAGGAATTGATTTTTGTAAAAGTTTGCCGAGGTAAACTTTTAAGAAAATGTCGAAAGTTGAGTGTAAAATAAATCTGGATTGAGGAATTGAGTTTGATTTCACATAAATGATAATGTGAGAAGTTTAGGGTTAAGAAACCTGGATTTTTGTCATGAACATGCATCATACATATTTCAATATACATGAGTGTGCATAATCGAATTTATAATTGTGCACAATAGTGATATGTGCTTGTATTAAATGCTATAGAGGAATGCATCAAGCGATCGATTCCAGATATTGTCGGGACGTCGAGGCAATAGGCAATAAGGGAGCTTTTGTAAATAATTTTAGACGGTATTTTTGTAAGTAAAGTAGATGGTCAAATTTGATAGTTTTGCTTTGATTGTTTCCTTTGCTACTAGTTTTAGGTCCATTGAATGATTTGCAAAGCTGTCAGATTGATATGTTGAATTTTTGGCATGAAAGCAATGATTGGCTAATTATGTTGAACATGAAATGAATTTGTTTAGTTTTAAAACTGTCAAGTCCTAGTCGTGGATAAATAGGCATGCCTAGAAGGGTCTGCAGCTGCTCCTATTATTGACACCTCGGTGTCTCCTATATCGACACTTCGGTGTCTCCTGTATTGATACTTCGATGTCTTCTGATATCGAGACATATGTCTCTCCTACTGATACCAATCATGGTATCTCTTGTATAAGTCTCGTTACCTGCTTCTGTAAATGGATTTAACAGTCATATGATTTTGTATTCTGATTTCTGTTTGACTCTGATATAAATAAGAAATTGTGTTCTAATTATAAATGGCTTATACCCTCTTTTGAGCCTCAGTTCTGTTTTCTGTACAATCCGTTTGAGATCTAATATTATATGTTTGAATTGTTCGTTCCGATAAACTGTTAATGCATGCTTCTGATATATCATGATTGTGTATAATTAGTTGTCAGTTTATGCATAGATTAGTTATTACTCACTAAGCTATATTCTTAGCACAGTAGATTTATCCCGTGTAAGTTCAGAGAGAAGGACATAAGGACTGGGACGAGTCAATCGCAGTGGCCATTGAAGTCTGAGTCTTGTTTTGTTAAAATTGTATTTTTGGAGTTTGTTTTTAGCTTGTCTTTAATGTATATGACTTTGGATTTATTTGAAGGTTTGTAATAACCTTAATTCAGGCTAGTTTCGGTTTGAAACAAGTTGTATTTAAGCTCAGTGTATTATGATGTATGTTTTCTCCGAATTGCTTATGCTTGGAGCTATTAAGATTACATGATGAATATTTCGTATGTTTTGGTTTTGTTTCGGTTCTGTATGCATGTATGTTATGTTGTCTGTGTGGCGACCCCGTATCCCCCCAAGGGGTATTATGGTGTCACGCTGACTAAAATCTGGTCTGATGCATCATACACCACACCCTCTATATTTGGCCCAGAACGGTGTCCAACCTCTAAAGCCTCCTTTCTCCTAGTTACAACCATTGGACCCTCAGAAATAGACCTACTTATAACAAGCCCAGGCCGAAATTGACCCTTCTCACTACTAGACCTCCCAAGCCCCTTAACCACCACAGGCTTCTTACCTTTACCTTTTGGACCTACAGGCCCACTAACACTAAAAATCCTTTTGCCAGGCCCAACCGAGCCCTTATCCACCTAATTAACCACTCTATCCTCCACTTCTAACAATATGCCTTTGGTATGTCGAGTTTTCAATTGGTTCATCACACAAATTGTCCTGATAGTTGTAGCTTCTCTTAGTTTCATTTCTCTTTGTAAACTAGTTTTAAGTTTCTCCAACTGGGTGTGGATAACATTCCTCGTACCACCAAAAAATATGAAGAATTATGGATCTTGCAATTATTGGAATTTTAAATTATTTTTCTGTATTTATTAATTGAGGATTTTGTAACAATTAATACCAAACATTCAAATTTAATCTCAATTAAAGATAATAAAAAGACTAATAAAATATTTGGTTAAATAAGCTAAACTCTAATGAAGAAAATGAGTCTTTATTAATGTGAACTAATTATTTATTGGGCTTATGATGAGGAGGCTTGATAAGGTTACTATAAATAAATGTTAAGGTATGTTTTTGTTTGCTTAAGTAAATTCATCGATGTTTAGTTTCTTGGACTCATTAAGAAATTCACACATTAAGAAAGGCACAAAAAGATATCAATAGTATAAAGTTATATAACTCTTGTAAATTTTGATTAAAAGTTGTAGCACTTGTTCATTAGTCCATGGGCTTATTCAAACTTACCAAAAACTTGGTCTAGTGGATGTGTAGCTTGTTCATCAATAAATGGATAAGTAAACAGGTAATTTTCCATATTATATTCGTTTATACAAATTCATATTTGATCTTAAATCAATCACTAAGGTTCATATTATAACTAACACGTGGAAATATAGCGATTCCATGATTGTTTAAAATTAAACAGAGATTTTTCAATTTTCTGTTAGAAAATAAGAGAAATAAATACACTTTGCTTGTATAAATTGCATATATATAGCATAGATTCCTTTTTGTACAAGTATTGTAACGAAGAAGGGCAAAAACTAGAGTTTTTGGTTTTTTTGGTAAAAATTTATTGGAGAATCACCAAATATAAAAGTCAATAATCACTTGTTCAAGTGGCTCTCATATGGAAACTATATATTAGAACACAACAATGTCTAATGCATACATGTCAAGCATATCAGGTAGTTGTATGTAGTTCATCAAATTGCAAATTATAAAGTAGGTTGGGTGCAGTGGTCTATATAAAGTGCGTATATCATACATGCCATATGGGATTTTATATGTCTAAGCATATCTGGCACGTGGATAACACACGTAATAAAAGAGGGTGCATGTCTTGTCTATGCACACGCCTAATGCGTTTAATGACATGTGAGGCTTGGGGCATGTAGCTTATGCACACTCCAGCCACACATAGTGCTAAAGTCAACACACTACAAGACAAAAAACTAAAATTTTTAGAATTTATAAAATAGTCCCTCAAATTATTTTGGGGTAGTTTTAGATCCTATGGATTCATAAAATAAGTTTTTAATTTGTTACATTAGAACTAAATAAAGTTTAGTTTCAAAAGTTAAAAAAGTTATAATTATGCTAAATAAAGTTTAGTTTAAAAAGTTAACAAAGTTACAATTAAGTGATTGTTCAAGTAATTGACTTGAAATACATTATTCATATATATTTATATATTAGTTTGTTATCTTGTGTGGTTGATTTATTATTGAGTATTGCACAATTATCACTTTATTGAAAATATTCTGATGAAGTCTTAAATAAAAATTATTGACCATGCTTTACAACATTAATATATGACAATGAGAAAGTGTTTATGGAGTTTGAATTGATTAATGGTAAGTTATCACATGTTTATACCCATGCAAGTTGTGTTTTTTGTGCTTGGGGAACATTTTGAGTAGTAATGAGAATACAGTCACCATAATGGTCTTTCAAGTTAGTATTTAAGCAATTTTGGTTGTATATTAGAGGATGTCTCTGATATTATTTTTAGTTATTCTACCCATAAGTATTAGCCTTTTATGAGACTTTGAAAATATGCTTTAAGGCACTTGGTAAGGGATAGCCATTGCTTAAGTCATCTATACACCCACAAACGGTAGAATTACAAGAGTTAATATTATGTACTTTGATCAGTTTGATGTAGAAGTCTTATGTACATGTATTATGCATTTTGACCATAGGTATTTCATCATATGTGTAATAAGATATTCATTAAAGATATTATCTGATGGCTTAGAGTATCGTTGTTATCCTACATTTATGTTAATGATTTACATTATCAATTGCAAAGTCACATTTTATGTTAATAAGAGCAATGTTATTATTGAAATCCTTACTAGTTTCAATATCAAGAAATGTGAACAAGACGTGGAATTTACCTTGGAGATGGCAATTATTAACATGGCCATCTTATTGACTTCCTATTTCCATATCCATCAATATAGAGGTTGAGAAAACAACTCATGCAGCCTAGAAAAGGTTAAATAGAATGTATTATTTGACCATAAAGAGACTGATCCCATGCCATCTGCTAAATGGACTTCTAGAGACCAATATAATTAAAGACTTTCTCAACAATATGTCTTAAAGGTACATGGTATCTTCAAATGTTAAAATAGGTACCATACTAAAATAATTTTATTTCTGTAGGCTCTATATCTCCTCCTATCATCCTTACTCTTATCTTTCCATCTTTATATATATCCCTAACAACCTGTATATAGGTTATAGGAACTCCTTTAACTTCTAAAAACCTCTACTTGATTTCCTTAGTACCTTGTCATACGCCTTCATTAAATCAATAAAAACGATGTGTAGGTTAAATTGTATTTCCCTGTAATATTTCATTAATCTTCTAAAGAGATATAAACTTATGTCATAACTTTATGGTGTGACTAAGTATTTGATGCCTCTATAATTGTTACAGCTTTGGAAGTTCCCTTTGTTTATGTATAGTGGAATTAACATAGCAAGTCTCCACTTATTTGACATTTTGGTGAACTTAAGGATCACATCAAAAAGCTTGGCTAGTTAAGGAAGACCTCTTCTCCTAAGCTCTTCCACACCTTTATTGACTACTTCCCTTCCACTCTTCATCCCCCTCAAAGCTCTTTTAATTTCTTTCCTTGTAATTCATCAGCAACAAGTAAAATTACGATACCTATTAGACCTGCTAAGATCCCCTAAAGAGATTTGTCCCTTACACCTTTATTAAAAAGGCTATAGAAATACCCCTTTTATCTTTTATACAACAAAGTTGGTCTAAGTCTCTCATATTCAGTTCTTTAGCTCTCACCAACTTAAAAATATCTTTTCTCTATTTTTAGTTTCTAATTCATGATATAATTTCTCATAAGCTTTGCTTTCAGCTTATGAGATTATCTTCTTCACCTTTTTCTTTACCAGTTTGTAACTTTCTCTATTAACTATTCTTTACCTCTGTGGTACTCTCTAATAGAGCTTTATATGTACCCTTTTTTATTTTAACCTTTTTCCTGTACATCTTCTGTAGCATCCCAACCCCGTAGGACCTGAACCCGATATTGTGGGTGATATCCGAGTCCGCGCCACACGAGATAGGTAGGCTACGGCACTCAATTACGGTACAAAACTCAGTATGCAATTTTTAAAATATTTTAGAACCAATCGCAAGTGCACAATTCAATAAACGAGTGGGTCCACTTAGTTCAAAATCCTTTTCAGTTATATC
>JAOTIZ010000202.1:35880-49628 GCA_027123425.1 Erythroxylum panamense | reverse complement strand
CAAACACCCTTCACCTACTGCCAAAAAATCTCCAACCACTGCCCTCAGCCTTTCCGCCCCCGCCGCTGCCGCCGTTGGCGCCGCCACCGGCGGCGGTTCCACTGCCGCCACAGTCACCGGAATCTGCTCCGGTGACCTCCTCCACCCACCGCACACACCATCCTCTTCGTCTCTCCCCGATCTACCCACCCCCGCCATCAGTTCTGTCCAACCACCGCCCAATCACCGTAGATCTGGGTTCGAAAATTTCGGCCCCCCCTCCCATGTCTCTGCCGCCACCGTCCCCCACCCTCTGGCCTCCCACTCTTCACCCATTCCCGACCCTTCCCTGCAACCTTCAACACATTCTCTACCTGTTCCTGCCGTCGGAGGAGCTACTGGCGTCACCGGCGATCCTCCTCCCGCAGCGACCTTGCGACGCCCGCGCTCCCCTCCGTCGCCTGCCACCAGCCGCGCCCCGCAGACGGGTCCAGCCTCCTCCTCTCGGCCACCGTCTGTCGCGCCTGCCCCAGCTGCCGCTCTTGCCGGCGAGGAGATCGGCTGCCTGAAGTCCACCGGCCCTCCTCCATCGTCGGCGGTCGGATCTGTCGCAGGGGGGCATCCTCAGCAGCCCCCCTCACTTGGGCTGCACGTGCAGCCCTCCTCCCTTGGGCTGCCCGTGCAGGCCCTCCCTTCTGCTGGGTTGCAAGGCCAGCCCACCCAATCTGTTGGGCTGCAGGTCAATCAGGCTCCAGCAGGACTTGAAGGATGTACTGGGCTTGAGCCCACACTGCAGCACCAGCCCTCTGGCCCAACAATTCCTGGTGGAGGTAACTTACATGCCCCTGCTGTTAATTCCTATGCTGCTGCTGTTGCTATGCGTAAAAAACCTGCTAGTACTTTGCATGCTCCCCTTAGGAAGAATACTGGTAAGAAACCCTCTGACTTTTCTTGGGCTGAGAGAGTCAGTGTCACCCTGGCTTCCAATACTGGATTCCGCTTCCCAAAAACTGGGAAGCCTACCGAGGACATATTTGACCTCCCGGATGATTGTATTGATGAGAGTTTGCACCAGTGGACTCGGTGCTTGGTCGGATTTTTTCCGGGGCATAACATGCCCTTTCCTGCTATGCGGACCCTCGCCACTCGCACTTGGAAGACCCTCGGCCTTGAGGATGTTCTCTCCACCGGCTCGGGGTTCTTTTTATTTCGTTTCCAGTCGGAGGAAGCCTCACAGTATATCCTAGAGCAGGGCCCGTGGCTTTTTGCCGGGAAAGCTATCGTGCTTCACCAGTGGCACCCGCATTTTGAGTATGACAAATCCCGCGTATCCCGCCTCCCTGTTTGGGTCCGCTTATATGGGTTGCCATTCCCTTTATGGAATGAGCGTAGCCTTTACCTCCTCGGCCACCGGATCGGGCAACCTCTCCTCAGTGACAGACACACTTCTGCCCGTACCCGTCTCGCCTTCGCTAGGCTCTGTGTGGAGATTTCTGCTGATTCAGAGCCGATCCACGAGTTTACCTTTCGTTGCAAGTTGAGTCCTGAGCCGATCCGCATTCGGGTGGAGTATGAGTGGACGCCTAAGCGCTGCTCCACCTGTCATGTATTTGGGCATTCTTGCGCCCCTCCTGCTGCTGCTGCACCTTTGGTCCCTCCCCCTGCCACTGAGATACCAGTTGCCCCACCTACTGCTTCCCCAGTGCCTCGGGAGGCGATACAGGCCCCTATAGCTTCCCAGACAGTGGCTGACCCCCCTTTGATCGCACCTCCAGTTATGACTCCCGCTCAGCCTCCAGCTTCACCCCTAGCTTCCCCCGTGACCAGGGCTGTGACCCCCACCCCTACACATGCTGCTTCGGGTTCCTCCGCTGCTCCAGCCACTGCTAGTCCAGTTCGGACTACTCCACCTCCCTGTCGACCTGAGCCTGCACCGGCTAGCCTGCAGCAGACGCCTAGCCCACTGATCCCTACGGAGATGGGGTCCACCCCTAGCTGGCGGCCTTGTGTCCTCAGTACTGAGGCCTCCATTCCTAGTAGTGGCCCGGGCTCTTGTTTCCCTTACCACTTTGGAGATTTCTCTCTCGGTGCCTCGCCCATTCCTATTCAGGGATTGACCGGCGATGGTTTGAGTGAGGGGACTTACCCCTCTCCTTGATCTCTGCCGTTTTGTATTATATTCCATTTCCTATGATAGGAAGTTGGAATATTAGGGGCCTTAATGGTCCTCTCACCCAGCGAGCGGTTAGAGATTGGATTCGGCATCACGACCTTGGTTTGGTTGGTCTCTTGGAGACCAAGGTAGCTTCTTCCTCCTTAGCAGGTGTAGTTTCGACTACTTGTCGTGGTTGGGATTACCTGAGTAATGTGACGGATCAGGTAGCATGTCGCATTCTGATATGTTGGGACCCCAGTTTATTTGAGTTGCGGAGTTCGGTGTCTACTCTACAGGGCATTAGCTGTGAGGTGACTCATAGACGTGAGGGCTCTGTTTTTGGCCTTACCTTTGTCTATGGCTCCACAGACTCGGGCATTAGACGAGAGCTTTGGGATTTCCTCCGCGGTCAGGCTGGCCGGTTTCACTCTATGCCTTGGCTAGTATTGGGTGATTTTAATGCCATCCTGAGTCATTCTGACAGAGTTGGCGGAGATATTGGGTGGTACCGCTATATGGATGAGTTTGGGGAGTGTCTACATGATTCTGAGTTGCTACGTCTACCTTACCGGGGTCTGCGATATACTTGGCATAATGGTCAGGGGGGACCGGATTCCATTCTGAGACGGTTGGATTGGAGTTTTGGCAACTCCGCTTGGCTTACTTCATGGCCTGGTTCCTTTACAGAGGTCCTGCCCCGAGATGCATCTGATCACAGCTCTTTGGTTGTTCAGTTTGGTTCCCCGAGATCTCGGCCTCCCACTCCTTTCAAGTTTCTGAAATGTTGGGCTGACCATCCCCACTTTTCCGAACTTGTTAGGAGAGTTTGGGCTACACCAGTGAGAGGAGACCCGATGTTTTGCTTGACTCACCGATTAGGTCTGCTCAAGCGAGAGCTGAAGTCCTTCCACTTTCGGGACTACAGCCATATTTCCAGCAGAGTTCGGGTAGCGCGGACCCAGTGGGCTTCTGCCCAGGCAGCTTTGGATGCTTCCCCGTACTCGCCCGATCTAGGTATTGCAGAGCGTGACCTTGCTAGGCAGTACTACCGACTGCAGCAGGATGAGGAGTCCTTCTATCGACAGCGATCTAGGATCCAGTGGCTTGCTCTGGGGGACCAGAACACCAGTTTTTTCCACAGATCCTTGATCCATCGCCAGGTCCGAGGTCGTGTACATGGACTGGATGATGGGACTGGCACGTATATCACAGATCAGGGAGCCCTGGGGCTGCTGGCAGTGGATTATTTTCAGGGTATTCTCTGCTCTCCCCCCTCGCCACCATCAGCTGATGCTGCTCGTTTTTTCACCCGACGTATCCCGGAGGACATGGTTCAGTCACTGGTGGCCCCAGTTTCAGATGAGGAGATCCGCCACGCTTTATTCTCCATTCCGGAGGATAAGGCTCCGGGACCTGATGGTTACACCTCTTTCTTCTTCCGGAGGTGTTGGGATGTTATAGGGGCAGATTTCAGTGCAGCAGTGCGATACTTCTTCTCTTCCTCGGTTATGCCTCGGTGCGTGAATTCTACCCGGATTACCTTGGTTCCCAAGGTGGAGAGTCCACAGACTTTGAGTGACTTTAGGCCGATCTCTTGCTGCAATGTCCTTTATAAGTGTATCTCAAAGGTCATTGCAAATCGGTTTAAGGTTGTCTTACCAGAGGTGATTGGGCGAGCTCAGACGGCGTTTGTCCCAGGTAGGCAGATAGCAGATGCGATCTTCCTTACCCAGGAGTTGATGCACGATTATCACCTAGATCGCTCACCACCACGGTGCGCTATCAAGGTTGATATTCGTAAGGCCTTTTATACAGTCAGTTGGGAGTTCATACTACTAGGATTGAGGACCATCAGAGTTCCTGATAGCATGATCAGATGGATTGAGGTATGCCTTCGATCTGCACATTTCTCGGTAGCTCTCAACAGATTACTTCACGGTTATTTTGCTGCCACACGGGGGGTGCGACAGGGGGATCCCCTCTCTCCTTATCTGTTTGTACTGGAGATGGAGGGGCTAGATGGGATACTGCGAGAGGCGACAGCATCTCCGGCTTATAGCCATCACTGGAAGTGTAGGCAGCTTTCCCTCACTCATCTCTGTTTTGCAGATGATCTGATGATTTTCAGTCGTGCAGATTCTGATTCTCTTGAGATCATCCGGCAGGCTCTGACAGTTTTTGAGGGGGTTTCTGGGTTGGCCATGAACTCGGATAAGAGCTGAGTCTTTTTTTCAGGGATCCTTGAGGCGGAGGGTTCCTCTTTACATAGTGTCCTCGGGATTCAGATTGGTGCCCTCCCGATCCGATAACTGGGTGTCCCACTTATCACTACACGCCTGAGGCATGCAAATTGTCTTCCTTTGGTGGAGAGGATACTTTCCCGGATTCGGCTGTGGACTTCAGCCTCTCTTACCTATGTGGGTCGGTTGCAGCTTATTCGATCTGTACTCTTCTCTATACAGGTCTATTGGTCCGGTATGTTTCTACTACTGACTAGTATCACTCGCCGCATTGAGAGTATTCTGTCAGCTTTTCTCTAGAGGGGTACTTCTTTGTCCTACACTGGGGCTAAGGTGGCATGGGAGTTAGTATGTTTTCCGAGGCAGGAGGGTCGACTTGGAGTTAAGAGGATCAGGGATTGGAATAGGGCGGCTATGCTTAAGTATGTGTGGCGACTCTTCACAGACAGATCTTCTACATGGACTATGTGGGTACATGCAGTGTTGCTGCGGGGTAGATCCTTTTGGCATATTCGGGTTCCGTCGAGCTCTTCCTGGGTTTGGCGGAAGATTCTGTTGAGCCGAGAGTGGTGCAGAGGCCTTATTGTAGCTTGTATTGGTGATGGGAGAGATACTTCCCTCTGGCAGGATTATTGGTTACCGGATCAGGGGCCCCTATGTGATCGATTCTCTTTCCGTGATCTATCTTCTACTGGGCTCTCTTGGGATGCTCGGGTCTCAGATATCATTCGTGATGGGGAGTGGGTTTTTCCGGCGGGGAGTGATGAGCTTCAGCAGATTTGGGACTCAGTCTGCTTTCGACCGACACTTTTATCACAGATCAGGGAGCTCTGGGACAGATGGCGGTTGATTATTTTTAGGGTATCCTCTGCTTTCCCCCTTTGCTTCCTCCAGCTGATGCTGCTCGGTTCTTCACTCGTCGTATTCCTGAGGATATGATTCAGTCATTGGTGGGTCCAGTTTCGGATGAGGAGATCCGTCATGCCTTATTTTCTATTCCAGAGGATAAGGCTCCAGGACCTGATCGTTATACCTGCTTCTTCTTTCGGAGGTGCTGGGATATTATTGGAGCAGATTTCAGAGCAGCGGTGCAGTATTTCTTCTCTACCTCGGTGTTGCCTCGCTGGGTGAATTCTACTAGGATTACCTTGGTTCCCAAGGTGGAGAGTCCGCAGACTTGGAGTGACTTTAGACCGATCTCTTGCTGCAATGTCCTTTACAAGTGTATCTCAAAGGTCATTGCAAATCGGTTTAAAGTTGTTTTACCAGAGGTGATTGGGAGAGTTTAGATGGCGTTTGTCCCGGGGAGGCAGATTGCTGATGTGATTTTTCTTACCCAGGAGTTGATGCACGATTATCACCTTGATCGCTCACCACCACGGTGTGCTATCAAGGTTGATATTCGTAAGGCTTTCGATACAGTTAGCTGGGATTTTATTTTACTGGGATTGCGGACCGTCGGAGTACCTGTTAGCATGATCAGATGGATTGAGGTATGTCTCCGCTCTGCACATTTCTCAGTAGCTCTTAACGGTTCACTTCATGGTTATTTTGCTGCCACTCGGGGGTTGCGACAGGGGGACCCCCTTTCTCCCTATTTGTTTGTACAGGCGATGAAGGGGCTCGATGGGATTCTGCGAAAGGTGACTACATCGCCGGATTATGGCTATCATTGGAGATGTCGGCAGCTTTCCCTTACCCATCTCTGTTTTGCGGATGACTTGATGATTTTTAGTCGTGCAGATTCAGATTCTTTGGAGATCATCCGCTAGGCTTTGATAGTTTTTGAGAGGGTTTCCGGGTTGGCCATGAACTCGGATAAGAGCTGGGTCTTCTTTTCAGGGATCCCCGAGGTGGAGATTTCCTCTTCACAGAGTATCCTCGGGATTCAGATTGGCTCCCTCCCGATCCGTTATTTGGGTGTCCCACTTATCATTACACGCATGAGGCATGCAGATTGTCTTCCTTTGGTAGAGAGGATACTTTCCCGGATTCAACTGTGGACTTCGGCCTCTCTTACTTATGCGGGTCGACTGCAGCTTATTAGATCTGTACTCTTCTCTATACAGGTTTACTGGTCAGGTATGTTTCTACTGCCTGCTAGCATCACTCGCCGTATTGAGAGTATTCTGTCTGCTTTTCTCTGGAGGGGTACTTCATTGTCCCATACTGAGGCTAAGGTGGCATGGGAGTCAGTTTGTTTTCCGAGACAGGAGGGAGGACTTAGAGTTAAGAGGATCAGAGACTGGAATAGGGCGGCCACGCTTAAGTATGTATGGCGACTATTCACAGACCGATCTTTTACATGGACCATGTGGGTACATGCAGTGTTGCTACGAGGTAGATCCTTTTGGCATATTCGGGTCCCGTCGAGCTCTTCCTGGGCTTGGCGGAAGATTTTGTTGAGCCGAGAGTGGTGCAGAGGCCTTATTGTAGCTTGTATTGGGGATGAGCGAGATGCCTCTCTTTGGCAGGATTATTGGTTACCAGACCAGGGCCCCCTATGTGACCGATTCTCCTTCCGTGAGCTATCTTCTACTGGGCTCTCTTGGGATGCTCGGGTGTCGGAGATCATTCGTGATGGGGAGTGGGTTTTTCCGGAGGGGAGTCATGAGCTACAGCAGATTTGGGACTCAGTTCGCTTTCGACTGCAGCTTCAGTCTGATAGTTGGGTTTGGAGGTCACTCATCTAGTGTCTTCTCTGTCGACTCTGCCTGGGACCTTCTCAGATCCCGACGGCCAGTAGACCCGATTCACCATTTATTGTGGTTTCCAGAACACATTCCTTGACATTCTTTCATCCTCTGGTTGGCATCACAGGAGCGACTTCGGACCATGGACAGGCTCTAGTTCTTTGGCATCCTGACATCCTCAACTTGTGTGCTTTGTGGTACTTCTACAGACACCCATGATCACCTCTTCTTTCAATGCCGATTCTCTGCCGCTGTTTGGGGTTCCCTCTCGACGAAGACCCACACTTCTTGACCTTCGACCTCTTGGGTTCCCCTTCTTCAGTGGGCTTGCACTCATCTCCACCGACATAAGGATTATCGTCACCTTCTTTCACGGTTAGTCCTCTCAGCCACTGTTTACTTTCTTTGGTATGAGAGGAATAACCGCATCTTCAGTAGGCGACATCAATCCCCTCGTGACATTATTGAGGACATCTCTGAGCTTATCCGTTCCCAGCTCGGCCTTGAGACTCGTCTTCAGATACCTGTTCTTCAGAGGCATATCTGGAGGCTTTCTACATAGCTTCTTTTGTTTTATTTTGTTAGTTTTGTTTTATGAGCCGTCTGTGGCTTTGTTTCCTTTTAAGAGTCGCCTGTAGCTTATCTTATTTTTTAGAGTCGTCTGTGGCTTATCTGTTTTCAGTTTGAGAGTTGCCTGTGGGTATTTGTTATTACTTTGTATATAGCATGCTTTGTATGAACCCTGCTTTTAATTAATATATATGTTACTTTCTTAAAAAAAAAGTTTAGGATTTAGGGATTAGGATTTTAGGGTTTAGGGTTTAGGGTTTAGGGAGAGAGGGAGGGAGTTTTTTAGTGAGAGAATTTTCTTTGACTTCTCTCTAATACCATGGGCCGGAACCGTCGAAACTCTACTCCGACTGCCATCAAAAGCCCTACAATCACTGTTTTTCCTTCTCCAACGACTACCAACGCCGCCCCACTGTTCACCACCGGCGGTGGCGCCACCGCCACTGCCATCGCCGGAATTTTTTCTAGGGACCATCTTCAACCACCAAACACACCAATCTCTTCGAAATCACCCGATCTATCCAACCCACAACTTGGTTTTCCAATCGGACCACATTCAGCCACCCAAATCATTACCGACAACCACCCCCCACTACCTTCAACCACAACTCCAATCAGCCCTCATATCCATCCTCCCGGTGGTCCTATTGCCTTGCAACCTACACCACAAGCTTCCCCTCTTCCTGATCTAACAAACCTCACCAGCAATTTCTCTCCACAACTGCCTCACCACCGCAGATCTACACTTGACTCCGTCGGCCATACCCACCTCACCATCCCTTCGCCTGCAACATTCATCACTCTTTACAACACACAGCTAGCTTTTCAACACTGCTTCCCATTCGGAGGAGGGACTGCCGGCGTTCACGTCACCGGTGACGTCGACCCCGCAGGTGGATCTTTGTAGATGCCGCAACAGGGCCCGTCGCCCCCACCATCCGACCATCCGGCCAGTTGGAACGCTTTAGTTACTTCGTCGGAGACTCGATGCCCACTGGATGTCGTCGCGCCACCACCGCCTGCAACTGGAGTTGCCGGCTTGCTGGGATCTTCACCGGCGACGTTGCCTTCATTATCGAGTGGGTCTGCTCAAGGAGGGAAGAATCTACCGACAACTACACTAGCACCCAATGGGCTGAAAGTGCCGCCCATTTCTAATGGGCTCAAGGAGCAGCCCAAAGCCACTGGCTCAACAACACCTGGAGGAGCTATTGGACTGAAGCCCACACTGCAGGCCTAACAAGCTAGCCAACCAGCCCAAGGTGGAGGTAATTTCAGAAACAACCTCTTGCAAAATTCCTTAAATGCCCCTGCTAGTAGTATGCATGCTCACAATAGGAAGAACACTGGGAAAAAACCTTCTGACTTCTCCTGGGCTGAGAAAGTCAGTATCCTCACGGATTCCAATATTGGATTCCGCTTCCTGATTATGACTGGCAAGCCTTCGGAGGATATGCTTAAGCTTCCGGATGATTGTATTGAGGAGAGTCTGCACCAGTGGACTCGTTGTTTGGTCGGATTTTTTCTGGGGCATAGCATGCCCTTTCTTGCCATGCGGACTCTCACTACGCATGCTTGGAAGACCCTAGGCCTTGAGGATGTCCTCTCCACAGGCACGGGGTTCTTTTTATTTCGTTTCTAGTCTGAGGCAGCTTCACAGGCTATCCTCGAGCGAGGCCCGTGGCTTTTTGGCGAAAAAGCCATCGTGCTTCAACAGTGGCACCTGCATTTTGAGTATGTCAAATCTCGAGTATCCCGCGTACCTATTTGGGTCCGCTTATATGGGCTGCCATTCCCTTTATGAAATGAGTGTAGTATCGGCCTCATAGGCCACCGGATCGGGCAGTCTCTCCTCTGTGACCGGCATACTTCCACCCGCACCCGACTCGCTTTTGCTAGGCTCTGTGTGGAGATTTCTGCTGATTCAGAGCCGATCCGTGAGGTTGCATTTCGCTGCAAGTTAAGTACTGAACCGATCCGCATTCGATTGGAGTACGAGTGGACACCTAAGCGCTGCTTTGCGTGTCATGTATTTGGGCATTCATGCGCCCCTTCACCTGCTGCTACACCTTCGGTCTCTCACCCTACCCCCGAGCCACCAGTTGCACCACCTGCTGCTTCATCAGTGCCTCGGGAGGTGATACCGATCCCTACGGCTCCCCAACCCATAGCTGAGCCCCTTTTGGTCGCACCTCAGGTTATGGACCCAGTTCAGCATCCAGCTTCACCTATAGCCTCCCCAGTGGCTAGGGTTGTGATACAGACCCCTATTTAGGATGGTTTGGGATCCTCAACTGCTCCAGACATTGCGAGTACAGTTCGGACTACTCCACCTCCATGCCGACCCGAGCCTGCACAGGTAAGTGTTAGCTCGAGATAGACGTCTAGCCCATCGGTCTCTACAAAGATGAGGCCCACCCCTAGTAGGATGCCTTGCCTACTCAGCTCTGAGGCCTCTATTCCCAGTAGTAGCGATGACTCTCGCTTTGAATGTTTTTTTGGAGATTTCTCGCTGGATGACTCGCCCATCCCTCTTCGGGGGTTGACAGGCACTAGAGTGAGTGAGGGGACCCCCCCCTCTCTTTGATTTTCGCCTATTTATTTTATATTCCATTTCCTATGATTGGAAGTTAGAATATTAGGGGCCTTAATGGTCCCCACACTCAGCGAGCAGTTCGAGATTGGATTCGACGTCATGATCTTGCATTGGTAGGTCTCTTGGAGACCAAGTAGTTTCCCCCTCTTTAGAGGGTGTAGTCTCGGCTACTTGTCATGGATGAGATTATTTGAGTAATATGGCGGATCAGGTAGCCTGCTGTATTCTGGTTTGTTGGGACCCCAGTCTGCTTGAGGTACGACATTCGGTGTCTACTCTTTAAGGCATCAATTGTGAGGTGACTCGACAGCGAGAGGGTTCCGTTTTTGGCCTTACAGTAGTCTATGGCTCCACAGACCCAGGCACAAGGCGAGAGCTTTGGGATTTTCTCCGTGGTCAGGTCGACCGGTTTATTTCTATGCCTTAGTTGGTGCTGGGTGATTTTAATGCCATTCTGAGTCATTCGAACCGAGTCGAGGGAGATATCGGATGGTACCAACTCTACGGTAGCAGATAACTCTACACAAACTCTAGCAAATGAGAGTCGGGTCCTGTCAGTAGTGTAATGATCACAACTAAGGGGTCACCCGATCCTACTGACCAATATACCTAGACATTGCTCATTTCACAAAGGAAATGGTAGATCATGTATCTTGACCCACACCGGCACTCGAGACGCTTGTGATTTGTCAAAAACAAAAATGGGGGTGCCACTATTGTAAAATCAGGAATTTGCCTCCAAAAATCCATAGAAACTGCTCTAGGACCGATTGTAAAGCCTCCTTCGACTGGAAGTGAAAAAAAAAAAACACAGTACTTGTAGAAATAACATCCTCCAGGCCAAGGGGTCTTCCATGCCTATATCGCGAGAGATTGTATAGCAAGAAAAGGCATATTATGCCCAGGGAAAAATCCGACTACAGATCGGATTCATTAGTGAAAATTTCCAACGCCATGCTGATCTGGGAGTACCACAGGCCCAGACGACAAGTCATAGTGTTTATCCGAAAAACTAAAACCAATTTTAAAACTGCTAAAACGAACTTTGTCAACCCATGACAGATCCAAAGACTTTTTGGCAAGGTTGTTCTACCGGAATTTGCCTAGTGCCTTATTCACATTCACATCAAGAACATATAAATTAACAAGAGGGGTAGAATTGGAATAACCTCCTCCCAGAGCTGAAAGGCCAATGGCTCCATGCTTCTTTCTCGATGGCTGCGGCGGCGCTCCAATAGGTGTACAACCGACGGTGGTCCTTGGGGAGTCTGTGATGAAGGACGATGGAGATGGGCTGCTCCGACGGGTCCAACTGCATCTCCTTCCCCGGCGGATTGCGCAGCAGCCCACGAGATCTTCCCCTTTCCTTTGACAATCGACAGCGTAGGAGATGGAGATCTACGTGGATCGACGACCGGCGGTCCTGCGATAGCCCCGATCGATCCTTCCCCCGCAGCAGTAGACGACGGCGCTGTGGTGGGCGTCTTCTTCCCTGTGGTGGTCGGCGGCGCTGGAGAAGGAGGGCAACGCAGATCTACTCCATGGGTCCTCCGGTAGCGCTAAATCCTCCTCCCGCAGCAATAGCCAGCGACGATCCATGTGGAGGCTACAATGGGTCGTGCGATGGTGGCCTCGACAACCGAAGATTAGCACTGGTGAAGGTAGGATCTGCGGTGTTGTTGGTGACGGGGCCGGAAGTTCGGTCACCGTTTGTGGTCCGATGGGTGTGAGTTTGGCAAAACCCGTTACAGGGTTGTGTAGATCAGGAAATTCTAATTCTGGTGGTGTGTTCACTATCACGATTGGAGCGGCGAAAATGTCGCTGGGTACTGTAGCGCCAGCGGCGGTGACTCCGGCGGCGGCGGCGGCGGGGTGATGAACACTGGATGCTGGGTTTTTTGTATTTTCAGCCCAATGGATTTGAGTTTAGAGAAAATTCTCTCACTAAAACTCCTCCCGTTTTCTCCTTAAACTCTAAACTTATGTAATAATCATCTTTTAAATATAATCATGATTATTAGAAAAGTCCAAGATAATTACTCTCATTAATTCCGCTAAAACATAGGACTTATCTGCTATCTTGACTTGAAACTGACCTTTACGTAGTCTTTTCTTTTGCTAAAACTCTTGTAAAGAATTGCAAATATGGTTAGTAACTCTTGAATCTAATATCCAAGAATTAGATAAATCTGTCACATTTCTAGTTCTTAACAAATTTAGGAAGTTTATATTTTGTTTGTTTTTAAGGAATTTAAGGTAGACTTGACAGTTTCTTTTCCAGTGACCCATCTCATTATAGTGGAAACACATTCTTTCGGTGTTCTCTTTGGCCTTCTTTTTCATGGGTTGGGTCTTAACTCCTGTTTGGGCCTTCTTTTTCATTGTATCATTCTTCTTTTGCTTGTTCTTACCTTTGGGCTTAGAAGAAGTTGCTATATTAGCTTCTGGCCCACGAGCCTTGATATTCAATATCTTCTCTGTACTCTGAAAAGAAGAGTTTAAGCTATTGATGATCATAATCATCTGCGTGTCCGCATCCATATCTACCCCAAACATCTCAGCTTCAGTGACCGTAAAGATTACCTTAAGCATGTATCTATTTATTAAAATTCTATCTGTTTTCCAATTTGTTATTTGTCAAGAGCAAAGTTAATGGATTCATTTGGTAGTTGATTATGTCTAAAAATATAAATTATTAAAACATGAGCATACTAGTCAATAATATTGAAACTTTGTATAAAATCATCATTCATGTATGCATGATGATCGATTTAACAAAACTTAAAAATTTTAAAACTTTATACGAAGGTTATTTTTCTTATCTATAATAGATTAAGTGACAGTGGGTCACCTTATCCTTTAAAAGAAAAACTGAGCCCTCCCACTAAAAAAGCTACCAAGCATCTTCATGCTTAATTTTTAAAAAAGTGTCATAATTTGGTCCATAACTTTTAAAAAAGTGTCATTCACTAAAGGTGCTTGCAAATCACGCCTCGGTAGGAGGTCACATTTACTACCAATAAATGGACCTATCCTTAAGAAGACCCAAACCATGCAAGATCTAGGAATCATACCCTCCAGTAGGGAATAACAATTCACCACATGCAAATAAGCCATCATTTGGAGACCATGGACTTTCACATAAACATCCTCTCTTACTCAATCTTTTTGGACTTTAAATTTTAAATATCACCTTGTCTAGATATAATTTATTATCCATCTTATATTGTTTCATTATATATCTCATACATAATGAATGCATAGCAAAGCCTAGGATTGACAATTTTCTAAATGACATGTAATTACATAATATCATATACTATTTGCATTCATTTATCCATTCATCACATTAACTAAAAAGCTATATTTGATTGTCCATCCTAGAAATATAAAAATAATTACAAGCCTTTTAGACCCAAAATATTCTTCTTGGACTTAGATCTTTTGCTTCGAACTCTTCGCTCACATGACCTAACCCATTTGGTAAAAAGTGTGTAATGGTTTTTCTTTTCCAA
>JAOTIZ010000202.1:24384-35780 GCA_027123425.1 Erythroxylum panamense | reverse complement strand
GAATAGTCTTATAACGCTTATGGTTTTACTATCAAGTCACATACTTGATGACATAAGTCTAAAACCATTCATGGAATATAAATCACATTACATAAACGAAATACATGCATATATAAAAGGAATACCTCATAATATATTATTAACAAGTTATAATGTTAATACATGAATCACATATGTCCATTGGTCTAGGGCACACTACTAACATGTTCAACCCAAAATCATTCACAAACCAATTCATAATCTACTTTTGATCATTAACCAAATAATAAAACATAAATATAAACCATTCATCAATAACTTCCTACCCACATTCAACCTTGTTTTCACTTCTAACTAACCCTAGATATGCTTCATCTAACAATCAAGAAGGTTTAAAGCTTATAGTTACTTGTTTTAGCCTCAAAGTCTTCAAGCTCTTCAAGATTTTCACAAACCCTAGCTTTTCTCTTCTTTTTCTCCTTTCTCTTCTTCTGTCCCACGACACTTTCTTCTTCAATTTATGCCTTATAATCCTTTCTCTTCTTCTGTCCCACGACACTTTCTTTTTCTCCTTTCTCTTCTTCTGTCCCACGACACTTTCTTCCATTTTGCCCTCCCATTTATGCCTTATAATCCTCATCCTTAAGTGACTTGCCAATTTTGCCCCTTTAGGTTATACACTCTTAACACTTTAGTTTAACCAACCTAAGCAATAAAATCCTACTAACATTGACATGTTAATTACTCCAAAACATTTAATCTATCAAAACCTCCAAAATTATTCAAATCATGCTTAATAAAAAAATAAAAATAATTAGGGGCCCAACACTTCTCCCCCTCTAAAAAAATTTCGTCCTTGAAATTATTACCTGAGTCATCGAAGAGGTGTGGATACTTCTCCTTCATGGCCTCCAAGGGCTCCCACGTGGCCTCTTCTACAGAATGATTTCTCCACTGGACTTTGACTAACTGAACTGTCTTGTTCTTGAGGACCTTCTCCTTGGTGTTCAAAATCTCCATTGGAATCTCCTCATAACTCATATCATCTCTCAACTGAACATCAGTGGTCTGAATGATGTGAGAAGGATCCGATCTATACCTTCTCAACATGGAAACATGAAAAACATCATGTATCTGGGACAATTCTGGGGGCAATGCCAACCTATAGGCTAGCAGACCAATCCTCTCAAAAATTTCATAAGGACCCATATATCTCGGGCTCAACTTGCCATTCTTGCCAAATCTCATGACTCCTTTCCAAGGAGATGTCTTAAGGAAAACTTTCTCACCGACTTCATATTCCATTTCCTTTCAGTGGGCATGAGTGTAGCTCTTCATTCTATCCTGGGCTGCCTTAAGCCGTTGCTTAACTAGATTGACCTTGTCAACTGTCTTTTGGAGTAACTCTGGTCCTATCAGTTTCCTTTCTCCTTCTTCATCCCAGCATATCGGAGTTCTACATCTCCTTCCATACAGTGCTTCATAAGGAGCCATCTGAATGCTCGAATGGTATGAATTATTGTAAGCAAATTCGACCAATGGCAAATGCTCATCCCAAGCTCCTTTAAAATCCATCATAGATGCCCTGAGCATTCTCTCAAGTGTCCAAATGGTCCTTTTAGATTGACCATCTGTCTAGGGGTGAAAAGCAATGCTAAAATTCAACTTAGTTCCTAAAGATTCTTGCAAGCTTCCTTAAAAACTCAAAGTGAATCAAGGATCCCTATCAGAAACTATGGAACCGGGAATCTCATGCAATCTTACTATCTTATCAATATACTTCTTTGCTAGCACATGCAGAGAATCAGTCTGTTTAATTACCAGAAAATGAACTTACTTTATCAACTGATCAACAATAACTCATATGGCATCATACTTCCTATTGGTCTTGGGCAAACCTATCAAAAAGTCTATAGTCACTCTTTGCCACTTCCACTCAGGAATGGACAATGGCCTTAACTTGCCTAAAGGTGCCTGGTGTTTAGCTTTGACTTGCTACCACACTAGACACTTACTTGTATACTATACTACATCCTTCTTCATGCATTTCTACCAAAAATGCTACCTCAAATCTCTATACATCCGGGTGCTACCTGGGTGCATAGCATAAGGCGCATTGTGTGCCTCATCTAGTATCTCATCCTTCACCTCCTTGATATTTGGGATACAAAGCCTCTTTCCGATAGTCATGAGTCCATCATCCCTCACTACCACTTCAAACTTCTTGCCATTCCGAATTTCTTCTCAGAGCTTGCTCAATTATGTATCTTGGGGTTGTAACTCCTTAACCTTCTCCCTGAGTATCGATCTCACTCTGAAATTGGTAATGACACAATTCGGCTCCTCTTGTTTCAAGCTTATTATAAGCTTAGCCATCTCTTCCAATAGAGGTAGATAAACTGTTTGAACATGGGCTATTGAGAATTTCCTACTCAAAGCATCCGCCATGACATTTGCCTTGCCTAGATGGTACTCAATCAACAAATCATAATCCTTAAGCAACTCAATCCACCTTCTCTGTCTCAAATTTAGCTCTTTCTAGCTTAGCAAGTACTTGAGACTTTTATGGTCAGTAAAGATCCTCGTCTGAACCCATACAGATAATGCCTCCAAATTTTCAAGGCAAAAATCACTGTTGCCAATTTCAGATCATGGGTTGGATAATTCAACTCATAAGGCTTCAGTTGCCTTAAAGCATAAGCTATCACACTGTCTCCCTACATCAACACACAACCTAAACCCTTTCTCGAAGCATCACTATATACTGTATAACCCTCAACTCCAGTAGGCAAAATCGAAACTGGAGCACTTATTAATCTGTGTTTGAGCACCTCAAAACTTGTATGATATTCATCACTCCAGATAAACTTTTGATTCTTCCTCAATAACTTAGTCATCGGAGTAGCTATCATAGAAAATCCCTCAACGAATCTCCTATAATATCCTGCCAAACCCAGAAAACTCCTTACCTCTGTCACTATCTTAGGTGCAAGACAATTCACCATTGCTTCAACCTTCCTCGGATCAACATATACCCTATCTTTAGAAATCACATTTCTAAGGAATATCACCTCATGAAGCCAAAATTCACATTTGCTGAATTTGACATAAAGTTCCCTCTCCCTCAATGTCTGCAACACAATCCTGAGATGCTCCTCATGTTCCCCTTCACTCTTGGAATATACCAGAATGTCATCGATAAACACTATGACAAACTGATCCAGATACTCCTTGAAAACCCTATTCATAAGATCTATGAAAGCAGCCGGGGCATTGGTCAAACCAAATGGCATGAGTAAAAGCTCATAATGTCTATATCGTATCCTGAAGGCTGTCTTGCTTACATCAGACTCCTTGATTCTGAGCTGATGATAGCCCGACTTGAGATCAATCTTAGAAAAGACCCTTGCTCCCTGCAGCTAGTCAAACAGATCATCAATTCGAGGTAGAAGATACTTGTTCTTAACAGTCACCCTGTTGAGTCTCCTATAATCGATATACATCTGCCATGTTCCATCATTTTTCTTAATAAATAGGAAAGGCGCTCCCCAAGGTGACGAACTCGGTCTTATGTACCCCTTCTCTAACAGTTCCTCTAACTATTCCTTAAGCTCCTTTAGCTCAGCTGGAGCCATCATATACAGTGGTATAGAAATGGGTGCGATTCTGGGAATTAAGTCGATGGCAAACTCGATTTTCCTCATCGGTGGCAAACCAGGTAAGTCCTTTAGGAACATATCTTGAAACTCCCTCACGACCAAAAAATCCTCTAACTTCCCTTCATTCACATTAGTGTCCACAACATGCGCCAAAAAGGTTTCACACCTCTTTCCCATCATTCTGTCAGCTAGCAAGCTAAAATAATTCTTGGTGATGGTGTTTTCCTGTCCCCCTTGAAAATCACCTTCTCATCGTTGCCCAGACCAAATTCCACTTCCTTGAGGCCACAATCCAACTTCGCCTGATACTTCTCCATAAAATCCATTCCCAGTATGATATCTAGCCCCTTCAGATCTTTTAATTCATAAACATGAAATAAAAAATGAAAAGATCACGAAATAACTGAAAAGAAATCAATTATGAAAAATATATAAAAAAATACCAACTAAAATCACAAAACAAAAACTAAAACACCGAACTCCCTAGAAACAGTGCCAAAATTGACAACGCGTTGTAATGCTAAACAAAATAAAATAACTAGACTACTATTACAGTAGTGGTGAGTTTTGGTCGATCCCACAAAGAATGTGTGTAAAGTTGTTAAAATGAAATTAATCAGAGTTTAGGTTTTGGGGGGAATTTTGGATTTAGAAAATAAAAAAATAAAATGAAACTAGGGTAATAAAACAAATTAAAGAAAACATGCAAAAAAATAAAAATGAAGAATTCGGTAGGGACCTGGTTCTTTGGTTCAATCTTTACCTACACCCCAATTAAAAATATTTCATTGATTTGATGTTCTCTAATCTCTCCTAGCAACTTTAATCATGGGTTAATAATTAACCCGAGTTTTCCCTTAGGTAGTGTTTAATCAAGATATGATTGCTAATTAAACCTAACTACCAAATAACCTAAGATACGATCTCTAGATTTAATTAGGCAGTAGCATTACGAATTAACAAAACAAATTAATCAAGGAAACAACCACATATGATGCGTTATTTAACCTAGGTCATGTTATCCCTAAAGATTACGAATTATTAGTCTCTACACATGCATTTCAACATAATAATTACAAATTATATCGAAATTCTAGCAATAGGTTTGTAATTAAACTATTCAATGAACACATTAAAATCATCCCTTCACAATACCCAATGGTTTCATACACAAATAATTGAACAATAACGAAAATCTGATTATCCATACATAAAACCCAAATCAATTAACCTAGGATAACATAATCGATTCCTAATGAGAGAAAGAAATAACAAAAAATAGTAAAATACACTTAACCTGGGTCATCAGTGTCAATGTCACCTCCGAACTAGTGTCGAGATGTTTAGTTCTCCATAAGTCTTGACCAGTCGTCGTTATGCTAGTCAAAATAAAATAACTAGACTACTACTATAGTAGTGGCGAGTCTAGGTTGATCCCACAGAGAGTGTGTGTAAAGTTTATGGAATGAAATTAACTGGTGTTTAGGAAAAAATGGGGGGGGGGGGTTTGGATTTTGAAAGAAGAAAATAAAATAAAGCTAACTAATAAAATCAAATTAAAGAAAACATGCAAAAAAATGATAAAGGTGGGGAATTCGGTAGGGACCTGGTTCTTTAGTTCAATCTCAACCTCTACCCTAATGAAGCATGTTTCATTAATTTGTTGTTCTTTAACCTCTCCTAGCAACTATTAATCGTGAGTTAATAATTAACCTGAGTTTTCCCTTAGATTTTGTTTAATCAAGATACAATCGTTAATTAAACCTAACCACCGAACAACCTAGGATACGATCTCTAGATTTAATTAGGCAGTAGCATTACGAATTAGAAAAATCAATTAATCAAGGCAACAACCATATACTATGCGTCATTTAACCTAGCCAATGTTATCCCTAATGATTACGAATCATTAGTCGCTACACATGAATCTCAACATAACAATTATGGATTATATCGAAATTCTAGCAATTGGTATAAAATTAACGACTCAATGAACGCATTAAAATCATTAATTCACAATACCTGATGGGTTCATACACAAATAACCGAATAATAACAAAAATCTGATTATCCATACACAAAACCCAAATCAATCAAAATAGGATAACACAATCAATTCCTAATTAGAGAAAGAAACAACAAAATAATAATAATAATATTTAACCCGGGTTGTCAATGTCGATTTTACCTCCGAACCGGTGTTGGGATGTCTAGCTTTTCATGGGTCTTTCCCAATAAATTGCTTCAACGCTCATCTTCATCCCTAACCAAAAATCCCTTTGCTGCTAGCTCACTCTCCTCGTCTGCGTTTTAACGTAAAAAACTGCGTTAAATGTAAACCCTTATGCAAGACGCAACTGCTGCTCTCTTTTCTTATGTTTCTTTCTCCAGTATAGCTGCGCAGTCCGTGTCTCTCTATCGCCTCTATCCTTCTTGATACTGTACCATTGACAAGACAATTAAACATTGCCTCACTTAAAAACCCTTGGCTGCTCCTGCGTGCATGCTTCAGCATTTTTAGGTGAAACGTTGCGTCTCTACTCCTGCCTTCTTGTGCACGCCTGCTGCCTTCTCCACTGCGTTTTGAATAAAACGCCTGCGTCCCTGCTGTTGCCTCTTGCGTTTTATCCTCCAGCTTATTCAAGTCTTCTGTCTCCTGTTGATGGGGTGACAAATAAATGTCACCCATCAACTAAAACCTTGCTTGCTGCCTTCTAAAATGCACAGCATGTGTGTTACTATAAAAAATCCCTGCTGAAACCTCTCTAGCGTTACCGTATGCGTGTTTTTTCCTGTAGCAGTGATTTTGTCAATTAAATGCGGCCTTCCTTGTGCGATGTCGTGCTCTTGTGCGTCCCTTGCGCCTGTAGCTCATTCATTAGACAATTAAATGTTTAAATCTTCCCTGCTCTCGGTCATTGTTGTCTTCTTATTGTTTTACTGTGCGTTTTACTGCTCTCCTTTGCATTTTTAGTAAACGCTCAAAACACGCTGACGCCTCCTTTCATCAACGATGCGTCGTCGTTTTTACTTGTAATTTGCAAAGAGGTTATCCTTTTCCTTGTTAAACATTTTTCCTCTAATTTTCTTTACAATCTTGTCTCTTTTGTTTCAAAAATATACCAGCATATCCAACCTAGCAGCAAACATAATTAAACATCAGTTAAGCATTTTATCTTAAAAATAGGATTGAAATCACATAGAAATACATAAGAAAATATAAGATAATTCAATCCTATCAATAAGTCGAGTATATAGAGGATGTGAGCTTTTCATTGATGGATCTGGACTGGTAGTGGACTTATTACCTCTAGACCTAAAGGGGTTAGATGTCATTTTGGGAATGGATGTTATAGAAAAGTATCAGGCGAAGTTAGATTGTCGCCTAAAAGAGGTGGAATTTGATCTGGGCAATAATAAGAAGGTGATTTTTAGGGGGGACAGAAAAATACCAATGCCAACAATTATTTCTGCTTTATTAGCTGACAGAATGATGGGAAAGGGGTGTAAAGCCTTCTTGGCGTATGTGGTGGACACTAGTGTGAATGAAGGCAGATTAGAGGATTTTTCGATTGTGAGGGAATTCCTTGACGTGCTCCCAGAGGAATTACCTAGTTTTCCACCAGTGAGGGAAATCAAGTTTGCCATTGACTTGATTCCCAGAACAACCCCTATTTCTATACCACCGTATAGAATGGCTCCAACTGAACTGAAGGAGCTTAAGGAACAGTTGGAGGAGTTATTAGAGAAGGGGTTCATAATGCCGAGTTCGTCATTTTGGGGAGCACCGATTTTGTTTGTTAAGAAGAAGGATGGAACCTGGAGGATGTGTATTGATTACTAGAGACTCAACAAGGTGACCGTTAAGAACAAGTATCCCTTGCCCCGAATTGATGATTTGTTTGGTCAGCTGCAGGGAGCAACGGTCTTCTCAAAGATTGATCTCATGTCTGGCTATCATCAACTCAGGATGAAGGAGTCTGATGTAAGCAAGACAACCTTCAGAACACGGTATGGGCATTATGAATTTCTAGTTATGCCTTTTGGACTGACCAATGCTCCAGCTACTTTCATGGATCTTATGAACAGGGTCTTCAAGGAGTATCTGGATCAGTTTGTCATAGTGACCGATCAGGTAGCATGTCGCATATTCTGGTATGTTGGGGCCCCAGTTTGTTTGAGCTACGGAGTTCAGTGTCTACTCTACAGGGCATTAGTTGTGAGGTGACTCATCAGCAAGAGGGTTCTGTTTTTGGTCTTACAGTGGTCTATGGCTCCACGGACCCAGGCACTAGGCGAGACCTTTGGGACTTTCTCCGCGGTCAGGCTGACCAATTTCATTCTATGCCTTGGTTGGTATTGGGTGATTTTAATGTCATTCTGAGTCATTCAGACAGAGTCGGCAGAGATATTGGGTGGTATCGCCACATGGATGAGTTTGGGGAGTGTTTACATGATTCTGAGTTACTCCGACTACTTGACCGGGGTCTGCATTATACTTGACATAATGGTCGGGAGGGATCGGATTCCATTCTTCGACGGTTGGATTCGAGTTTTGGCAACTCCGCATGGTTCACCTCATGGCCTAGTACATTTACCAAGGTCCTACTGTGGGATATCTCTGACCATAGCTCTTTAGTGGCTTAGTTTGGTTCCCTGCGGCATCGACCTCCCACCCCTTTCAAGTTTCTAAAATGTTGGACTGATCATTCCCACTTTTTGGACCTCGTTAGGAGGGGTTGGGCCACACCAGTGCGGGGCGACCCGATGTTCTGTTTGACTCACCGGTTAGGTCTGCTCAAGAGAGAGCTGAAGTGCTTCCATTTTCGAGAATACAACCATATTTCCAGCAGGGTTAGGGAGGCATAGACCCAGTGGCCCTCCGCCCAGGCAGCCCTTGATGCCTCACCACACTCGCCAGATCTTGGTCTTATCGAGCGTCACCTTGCTCGACAGTACTACCGACTACTGCAGGATGAGGAGTCATTCTATCGACAGCGATCCAAGATTCAGTGGCTTGCTCTGGGGGACCAGAACACTAGTTCTTTTCCACAGATCCTTGATCCATCGCCAGGTCCGAGGTCACGTACATGGATTGGATGATGGGAAGCTAATGCTGCTCGTTTTTTCACTCGACGTATCCCAGAGGACATGGTTCAGTCATTGGTGGATCCAGTTTCGGATGAGGAGATCCGTCATGCCTTATTCTCCAATCTGGAGGATAAGGCTTCAGGACCTGATGGTTATACCTCTTTCTTCTTTAGGCGGTGTTGGGATATTATCATAGCAGATTTCAGAGCCGCGGTGCGGTATTTCTTCTCTACCTCGGCTATGCCTCGCTGGGTGAATTCTACTAAGCTTACCTTGGTTCCCAAGGTGGAGAGTCCGTAGATTTTGAGTGACTTTAGGCTGATCTCCTGTTGCAATGTCTTTTACAAGTGTATCTTAAAGGTCATTGCAAATCGGTTTAAAGTTGTTTTACCAGAGGTGACTAGTAGAGCTCAGATGGCTTTTGTCCCAGGGAGGCAGATTGCAGATGCGATTTTTCTTACCCAGGAGTTGATGCACGATTATCACCTCGATCGCTCAACACCACGGTGTGCTATCAAGGTTGATATTCGTAAGGCTTTTGATACAGTCAGCTGGGAGTTCATTTTATTGGGATTGAGGATCATCGGAGTTCCTAATAGCATGATCGGATGGATTGAGGCATGTCTTCGCTCTGCCCATTTCTCGGTAGCTCTTAACGGATCACTTCATGATTATTTTGCTGCCACACGGGGGGTGCGACAGGGGGACCCCCTTTCTCCCTATTTATTTGTACTGGTGATGGACGGGCTAGATGGGATACTACAAGAGGTGACAACATCTCCAAATTATGGCTTTCATTAAAGGTGTCCGTAGCTTTCCCTCACCCATCTCTGTTTTGCGGATGATTTGATGATTTTAAACCGTGCAGATTCAGATTCTCTTGAGATCATCCGTCAGGCTTTGACAGTTTTTGAGAGGGTTTCCGGGTTGGTCATGAACTCGGATAAGAGCCGGGTCTTTTTTTCAGGGATCCCCGCGGTGGAGGTTTCCTCTTTACAGAGTATCCTCAGGATTCAGATTGGTTCCCTCCCGATCTGTTACTTGGGTGTTCCACTCATCACTACACAGCTGAGGTATGCCGATTGTCTTCCTTTGGTGGAGAGGATACTTTCCTGGATTAGACTATGGCCTTCAGCCTCTCTTACTTATGCGGGTTAGCTGCAGCTTATTAGATTTGTACTCTTCTTTATACAGGTCTACTAGTCAGGTCTGTTCCTACTGCCTACTAGCATCACTCGTCGCATTGAGAGTATTCTTTCAACTTTTCTCTGGAGGGGTACTTCATTGTCCCACACTGGGGCTAAGGTGGCATAGGAGTCAGTCTGTTTTCTGAGACAGGAGGGTGGACTTGGAATTAAGAGGATCAGGGATTGGAATAGGGCGGCCATGCTTAAGTATGTGTGGCGACTATTCACAGACCGATCTTCCACGTGGAATATGTGGGTACATACAGTGTTGCTGCGAGGTAGATCTTTTTGGCATATTCGAGTCCCGTCGAGCTCTTCCTGGGTTTGGTAGAAGATTCTGTTGAGCCGAGATTGGAGTAGAGGCCTTATCGTAGCATGTATAGGTGACGGGAGGGATACTTGCCTTTGGCAGGATTACTGGTTACCAGATCAGGGCCCCCTATGTGATCGATTCTCCTTCCGCGAGCTATCTTCTACTGGGCTCTCTTGGGATGCTCGGGTTTTGGAGATCATTCGTGATGGGGAGTGGGCTTTTTTGGAGGGGAGTCATGAGTTACAACATATTTGGGACACAGTTCGCTTTCGTTCGCAGCTTCAATCCGATAGTTGGGTTTGGAGAGGTCACTCATTAGGATTCTTCTCTGTCGACTCTGCCTGGGACCTTCTTAGATCCCGACGTCCAGTAGACCCGATCCACCATTTATTGTAGTTCCTGGGACACATTCCTCGACACTTCTTTGTCCTCTAGCTGGCATCACAGGAGCAACTTTGGACCATGGATAGGCTCCAATTTTTTGGCGTCTTGACATCCTCGACTTGTGTGCTTTGTGGTACTTCTACAAAGACACATGATCACCTCTTCCTTCAGTGTCGATTCTCTGTCGCTGTTCGGGGTTCCCTCTCGATGAAGACCTACACTACTTGGCCTTTGACTTCTTGGGTTCCTCTTCTTTAGTGGGCTTGCACTCATCTCTGCCGGCGCAAGGATTACCGCCATCTTCTTTCACAGTTAGTCCTCTCAGCCACTGTCTACTTTCTTTGGTATAAGAGGAATAACCTCATCTTTAGCAGGCGACATCAGTCCACCCACGACATTATTGCGGATATCACTGAGCTTATCCGTTCCCGGCTTCTCAGCCTTGAGACTCGTCTTCGGATACCTGTTCTTCAGAGGCATATCTGGAGGCTTTCTACATAGTTTATTTGTTTGTTTCATGGGCCACCTGTGGCTTTGATTTATTTTGAGAGCCGCCTGTGGCTTGTTTTATTTTCGAGAGCCGTCTGTGGCTTTTTGTTCCATTTTGCGAGCCGCCTGTGGTTATTTCTTTTACTTTGTACATAGCTCCTCTCTTGTATGAACCCTCCTTTTAATTAATATATATGTTACCTTCTTCAAAAAAAAAGTTTAGGGTTTAGGGTTTAGGGTTTAGGGTTTAGGGTTTAGGGTTTAGGGTTTAGGGTTTAGGGTTTAGGGTTTAGG
>JAOTIZ010000201.1:34162964-34173088 GCA_027123425.1 Erythroxylum panamense | reverse complement strand
CCATGTTTAGTGATAGTTAGGAGTGAAAAATGAGGTTGAATGTGTGTAGGATGTGTTGTTGAATGATGTATGAAAAATGTCTTTAATCTTCTAGGATTAATGATTTTGTTGTGTTGTGAATGATTTTCGGTTGGAATGAGTTTAGAAATGAAGTAGGAATGATGATTTAGAGTTAAGATGAGTTATATTTGAAATATGGAAAGTTTATAGTTGAAGAATGTGAAAAATAGGTTTTCGAGAGGATTTTGGCCTCGCACGTCGCGACCTGCTCTTGCGTACGTCGCGGCGCGGGCCAGCTTCCTCGCTGCGGCTAGGGGCCATTTTCTTGCACAGACATTCTTCGGTATTTTGGACATAACTTTTGCTGTAGATGTCCAAATGAGGTCATGTTCGATTCTTTGTAAACTAGATACATAAGGCTACAAGTTTTATAAAGAAATTAAGTTTTGAATCAGTCTCTAAAGATCTCAAATTGTGGACAGAAATGAGTATAGATTATAGTTTCAGTATAAGGTTAGTCCCAACATGTTTGGGGTATAACTTCCATGTTTCTGAACCAAATGGAATGAGTTTGGTGTCATTAGAAACTTAAGACAATGAAGAACATTTTGATAGAAGGAAGTTTTACTAAATGTCTTCATTTATCTGATCATAACGGTCATGGAAAAGTTGACCCGAAAATCTAGTTTTGAAAGAGTTATAATTCAATTTTCGCGTTTTGATTATTAAAGGCTTATGAATTTTCTTTGAATGTGGATTGATTGAGAAATTGTTTGCGTTTAGGAAATCAAGCAAACCTTACCTAAGGGCAAGAAGAAAGGCAATCTTGAGCTTGGATTTCAAGCGGAATTAGGTGGGTGATGTATTTATAGTTATTGTGTGATTGGGCAAATTCTTGCCTATGTGTGAATATATGTTTTATGTTATGAATTGAGAGAGGCATAACATTTTGATTGAATATGTGATTAATTGTTTGAAATTCATTATAAGTAAATTATGATTTTGATCATGTTATGCCTTGATATCGGTCATGGAGTTCTGTATAAATGAAAAGCATGAAAGCATATCATCTTGATAAAACGATTTTGAGCATGATTGTGTGCTTCTGATTGGGTGAGAGTGGAACCATTTTTTTTTCACGTAAACATTGACAAGAGCCTTCTCCCAGCTGCCCTCTTGTGGCATATAAGCTCCGAAATGGACTCATTCTATTCATGGGGTAAACTTCGGTTTCCTCATTTTGTTTTATGGAACCCTCGAGCCGTTTGATGTGCATTGCATAAATTGAACTATTCATTATGAAGCATATTAAGTGTTACATGTTATGAAATGTTTTGTGAGTTGAAATAAATGTAATGAATGTGTAAGTTACTTGAGTATAGTGTGAGTACTAGAATTTCTAGATACATATATACATACATATGCTTGAATTTGTGTTAATTGCTGATGGCTATAAATATATTAGTCACTGAGCTGTGTAGCTCAACCCATTGTTTTTCCCTCCTCAGGTGCGACTCAAGACGACAGTTGATCCTTACAAGGCATCGAAAACTCCACAATAGTTAGAGATCTTTGTACTAAGTTAGTAACTATGTTGGATAGTTTATTAAGCATATCAACATTGAGCATCCTTATGTATTTTGTTTTAAGCTTTGGTATGTATGATGTTGTGAAAGTAAAGTTTGTTCGAACTCATGGAATGGTAATGGTATGGAGAATTGAAGTTTCTTTTATGGATGAGTATGCTTAGCTTGATGATAGATCTGAATGTATGTGTTTGTTTTGAATGGTTGAATGTTGGATGTCGGATTTATGATTTTGGGACACTCATCGCGACGAGGCTAATGGACGTTCACTGCGACGTACCGATATGTCGTCGCGACGAGCGCCTCCTTTTAGCGACTTCATCGTGGCGAGGATTGGCTTACGCCGCAACGTCCCCCTCTTTGCTGCCACGCTAGGATTTGTTTTAATTGAATCCTTTCCGCTTTTATCCCTTATGACTATTCCGACGGGTCACCCCGGGTTCAACCTTGGGGGATAGGACTCGGGCCCAAAGTTCTTCGATATCAGGAACTAATTGTTGAGCTCCGGAAATGAGGTCCAACAAAAAGACATATCTAAAAGACTTCTAATCTGCATAGTGCATAACGTCTCACAACTTGAAGGTGAAAAGACATATAAATATATTATATATGCATGAAGCCATGGACATGTCTACTCTGCAATCTGTTAAGTCAAAATGACTTTACGTAAATGATTTTGATAAAGAACAAATAATAATGAAAGAAGAAATTAAGACGGAAGCAGAAGAATATGAGACAGAAGGAGTAAAGCAAAAATTAGACGGAAGCAAATATCAGATAGAAGCGCAAAGATAAAAGTCAGACGATAGAAAAACAGACGGAAGGGGCAAACCAAAAGTGAGATGGAAGACGCAAACCGAAAGTGAGACGGAAGACGCAAACTAAAAAAATCAAACGGAAGAAAGTGAGACAAAAGACGCAAACTAAAAAATCAGACGAAAGAAAGTGAGATGGAAGAACTGATACCATGTCGGATTACTAATCAGCTTGAGTTACTTAGAGAACTCAACTGAATAAATGATTATTCAAAGATCAAGAAACAAGAAGAAAGAAGCAGTTACCAAGAAGCGGTTGAAGACGAAGGCTATAAATATAAGTCGAAGTCGAATATTACAGAAGCTTAGTGATTTGAGAAAACTTATTGTGCGAAAAACTGGAGCGATCATTTTCTGTAACAAAAGCTCAAAAACTCTTTCAGTTGAAAGAAAAGCAGATAGCCTGAAGAGGCTAAGTGTGAAAGAATACTTGTTGTAAATGACCTAAAGAGGCTCAGAATCAAAGAATACTTGTAACGTTGTGAAATATAGTGAAATATCAGAAAGATTTATGAGGACTGGACGTAGCCCACGATTTGGGATGAACTAGTATAAATCGGCATGTCGACATACTCTCTCACTTTTCTCATCTCTCTTAACTTTGAATTTTCGATCTTATTGTTTTCATACTAGAATTCAGAAAATATTTTACAATATTGATTTTCAATAGTTTGAGAAAAGAACAAGTTTCTTTTAAAGAAATTGTAAAGGGGATTAGTGAAAAAGAATACACAATTCAACCCCTCCTTCTTGTGCATTTGTATATCGTTTATTAAGTCTTTATTAAAGTGTGATTCACTTCAATTGGTATCAGAGTTTGGTGTCCAAGGATCACTGTAATAAAGTGTGGATAAAGATTCATGGTGGAATCACACATATACATAGCTAATGGTGCCTCAGTCACTAGACCTCCTGCGTTTAACGGAGAAGACTATCACTACTAGAAAGATAGAATACGGCTTTTTATCGAATCTACTCATATTAACCTTTGGAACGTAATAGAAAATGGACCATCTACATCGATAGATGAAGAAGGAAATCCTAGTCCACGAATCAGATGGTCTGTTGATCAAAGACGAGACTTCAACTAAACTCAAAGGAAAAGTTCTTTTTGAGTTGTGCCTTAAGTAGAAGTGAGTACGATAAAGTCCACGGATGCGATACTGCGAAGGAGATGTGGGATACGTTATCCATCACACACGAAGCTACAAATCAATTTAAGGAATCCAAGATAAGCATTCCTGTACATCAGTACGAGCTGTTCAAAATGAAAGACGAAGAATCTATTGATCAAATATTTGGAAAATTTCAAACAATTATTAATGGACTTAAAACTCTCGGAAGAACTTACGATAATCAAGATCATATTCGTAAGATCTTAAGAGGTCTACCAAAGGGATGGAGACCGAAAGTTACAGTTGTACAAGTAGCCAAGGATTTAACCGTGCTAAAGCTTGATGAATTGCTTGGATCTCTGAAAATACATAAAGTTGAGCTTGATGTTGAAGACAAGCCCAGACGGGACAAATCGACAACATTGAAGGCCAGACAGAAGAATCACAAGATTCAAAGGAAGGGGAATTCGTCATCAAAAGCATTGAAGATTGAAGAAGCTAAGAATGATGATTCCAGTGAATCAGATCAAGAGTCAACTGAAGAAGATGATGAGTTATCTTTCATCTTAAGAAAGATCAGACGTATGTGGAAGAAAAAGGCGAAAGGAAATCCATTCTTCAAGAAAAATAGCAAATATCATGGGAATATTGAGAAGACATCTGTCATATGCTATGAGTATAATAAATCGGGACATTACAAGTTAGATTGTCCATTACTGAAAAGAAAGCCAAAAAAGAGTAGAGAAGGCAAGAAAAGCATGATGGTAACTTGGGAAGATCTAGATTCGTCCGAATCAGATACTGACTCGGAGACATCGGAACAAGCAAATATATGCCTAGTACTCGAAGAAGAAAGTGATGAGGAGGCAACTTCAAAATTTAATGATTTACAAGATGGATACTCGAAACTATTAGAAGATTCTCATGCAATTATAAAACAGTACAAACTGTTAAAGAAAAAGTATGTAGAAAGTCTAAAAAATATACAAGAGTTAGAAAGAGAGAACGTCTGCTTAAAGAAGCAAGTGGATGAGATAAAGAAAAACAGAGTTGTAGATAGATCTGAAGAGATCAATCAGCTAAAGCTAAGGATTAACAGCCTTTCAGCTGATCTAGCAACTTTTATTGAGAGTACAAAGAAAATGAACGACATGTTAGGGAAGTATAGACACCCTAGTGATAAAACTGGATTAGGGTTTACTAAAAATCATATTCAACAGAAAAAGAAGTCGATTTTTCATAAACAGAAGATTCATCAGTCACATTTTCATCAAAAATCTCATCAGTTGCATCATTATCATACTATGACATATGTTAGAACTAACCCTAAAGGACCCAAGAAAATTTGGGTATCTAAAAAGCAAATAATATCTCCTGTAGATATCCTTCCTTGGAGGAGGAAGCACGCACCATTGGTACTTGGACAGTGGATGCTCGCGACACATAAAGGGAAGAAGGTCTATGTTCCTAGATCTTTAGTATAAGAAGGGATGATCGGTAACTTTTGGAGAAAAACAGCAGGGCAAGATAATCGGAATCGGTAAAATCGGTAAAGATTCTTTTGCCTGTATTGACAATGTGCTGCTAGTTGATGGTTTGAAACAAAATTTGATTAGTGTCAGTCAACTATGTTATTCTGGTTTTGAAGTATCGTTCAATCAAAATTCTTGTGAAGTCAGAAACAAGGATAGGTCTTAGGCTTTCAACCAAAATATTTATAACTCATTGCCAGTGTGGAAATTCATGTGTATGCAAATCATGAATGCATCACTCATATCAAGTTGTCATGAACACATAAACACATCAAATGGTTTGGGTAAGTCCAAAACATGACGCACAACACATTTCCAGTGAAATGGTTTTGTGTAGTCGTGAATTTTTGAGGGGGTCCTTGAGGGAGCTCCATACCACTAGCGGGCAAGCGGAAGAAGCCTATACTTGGGTCAACGTGCACTTGATGGTTCTTAAGGGACTACCACAAACTCACATAACACATAGATTTCAAAATCTTGTAAGCTTCATGCCCAAAAAGGCACATTCTCTTTAAAACTTGCTTTTCATATATTTGCTATAACTTGAAAATCATTTCTGAAAACTTCATAAACATGCATCTTTTTAAAAGAATCATTTACAAAGACTTTGTATCAATCATCACACAGATCATGTAGCAAACATATAACAGATTTCACAAATCATTCATGAACAATAATGCAACACTTATGATGTAATGAAATCAGAAAACTTCTTTGATTTAAAAAAATAGTAGTAGCTTATTTACTCTATTATAAACATATACCCACCTTGATTTCTTTGCTTAAAGACTTGACTTGCTAAAAAATGCTTCTTCTCTTGTTCCTCTTGTCTCTCTTGGCACTTTTATACAATAACAAAAATTCCACTCAATAGGGTTTTCAATTGAAAATCTCTTAAAGCACATTCACTAAAATTGGTCTTAAAATACTTAAACCCAAACATTTTCTAAACTCCATGAACTAAAATCCTTCCAAAAATCCAAGAGGTTTAAAATGGCCTTACCTTCATTCTTCACCAAATGAAGGGATCTATAGCTCAAACGAAATCTCTTCTCTTCTTCTAACTTTTTCTCTTCTTGAACAACCTCAAAATCTCTCTTGAAGGCTAAGGAAATTAAAACCTTAGTTGGTTTTCTCTTCTTTCTCTCTTTCATTCTTTTTCATGTTTTCTCTCTCTTATCTCTTTTCTCATCCACGCATTTTTCTTCTCTAAAATCTTCTCATTCACGTTTTCTCCTTTATTTATAAGCAAGACAACACTTTTCCTTCTAATTTTGCTCTTAATGAGTTCAAAAAGTCCATTTTATCCTTCCTTATAGGCTTATGTTCTTTCAAACTTAAGTGTCTTGCCAAAAATACCCTTGAACATTCTGACATAACATTTCTTCTAGAAAATGTTCTCCGTTGTCTTAAATTTATAATGACACCAAAATCATTCAATTTGGTTCAGTGATTCAAAAGATATACTTCAAACATTTTTGGACTGCTTTTGTCCATAACAGTATACTATGCACAACTTCCATCTAGAATTTAAACATCTTAGAGACTGAATTAGATTCCAATTCTTTCATACCATTTGTATCTCCATGTCTGTAGTTTACCACTAATCATAAATCATCTTATTTGGAGCTCTACCGATCCAGAAATCATCAAAATACTGAAGTATGTTCAGTGGAGTAACACCAGTTCATATTACTTAAGAGCACATTCACTATACCCATCCTACCTTTTTCACTCAATCTTTCATAATTCATTTCAGATGGCTATGATTCTTGGTGGAGATGTAGAGAAATGTCTTACAAATCCAATGGTTCAAGAAAAAGTCATTTGGGTGTTTAGAGAAGAAATTATGGCCAAAAGAATGAAACATATTTTAGTCCTCAATCATACTGAACCTGTTTCAGGGATACAGCCACAACTTTCTCTAGAAATTTCTGATTAAGATGTTCTTTAGATGGCTCGACAGATAAATTCAAGAGTACAATTTCATGAAGACCTTGAAGACAAATTCTATCTTCTGACTCTTGTATTTTCTTACTTTTGTATCTTCTTACTTTTGTATCCTTCTTAGTTTCTTCCTTCTTACTTTTGCTTCCTTCTTAGTTTCTTCCTTCTTACTTTTGCTTCCTTCTTAGTTTTTCTTCCTTCTTAGTTTCTTCCTTCTTACTTTTGCTTCCTTCTTAGTTTCTCTTCCTTCTTACTTTTGCTTCCTTCTTAGTTTCTTCCTTTTTAATCTTTGTTTAAAGGAATATCTGATGGTGAGACATCTTCACTATCAACCAAAGGTACTGATAAGGTTTCATTATCAGTATCATCTCTCTTACTTGATTGAGAATTATCATCAATCTTTAGAGAAACTAACCCCATTTTTGATTTCAGGTACAGGGATGAAGATGAAGAAGAACCCGATGAAGCTTTAACCATTATTGAATCTTCTTTGGTTGTTGGTTCAGAACCGAAGACATTCAAGCAAGCAATCAAGCATGAAGTATGGAAGAGATCTATGGATGAAGAAATCAAGTCAACAGAGGAAAATGGAACTTGGCTACTGGTGGATTTACCAAGTCCAGAAACAAATGTGGTTGATTCAAAGTGGATATTCAAGGAAAAGTTGAATCCAGATGGTTCAATCAACAAATACGAAGCAAGGTTAGTTGTGAGAGGATATAAGCAAGAGTATGGGATAGATTACACCGAAACCTATGCTCCAGTTGCAAGATTGGACACGGTGAGGATGCTATTGGCACTAGCTGCAAACAATAGATGGAAAGTACATCAAATGGATGTCAAGAGTGCTTTTTTGAAAGGTATGCTAGATGAGGATGTATACTTGAAACAACCAGAATGTTATGTGAAAGAAGACCAAGAGCATAAGGTGTACAAGCTAGTGAAGGCCTTGTATGGATTAAAGCAAGCTCCAAGAGCTTGGTATTCAAGAATCAATAGCTACTTGATGCAAAATGGCTTTCAAAGAAGCTAGAGTGAAGCTACATTATATGTCAAGACATATACCGAAGGTAAATTGATATGTTAATTATATGTTGATGACTTGATGATTATAGGGACTGAAGACAAGCTTGTGAGTGAATTCAAAGACTCAGTGCAATCAGAATTTCAAATGACTGATTTGGGAAAGATGAGAAATTTCTTAGGATTGGAAATTCAACAAAGGAAGGATGGCATCTGCATTCATCAAAGAAAGTATGCTAAAGAGTTGCTTGATAAATTTGGATTGAAGGATAGCAGTGGCATAATAACACCAATGGAGCATCAACTGAAGTTGGTGGCAACCAAACCAGGTGAAAATTTCAATGAAACTTACTATAGAAGCATGATCGGATCATTAATGTATTTAAGTGCATCTAGACCCGACATTTCTTGTGTTGTCAATATATTAGCTGCTTTCAATCATAATCACTCAAGATATCATGCATTGTATGCTAGAAGAGTGTTGAGATACATAAAACATTCGGTTGATCATGGCATATGGTATGGAAGAAGGAAAAATGTGGAGTTATATGTGTTTAGTGATGCAAGCTATGCTGGAAATGAAGATTGCAAGAGTAGGAGTGGATATTGTTATAGTTTGGGAACTGGTGTATTTGCATGGAGCTCAAGGAAGCACAAGGTGGTAGCTCAGTCCACAGCCGAGGCTGAATATGTGGCTGTGAACATAGCAGTTAAACAAACACAAAGGATAAAGAAGATTCTGATGGATATTGATGAATTGGAAGGGAAATGTGTGACAATATATTGTGATTCAAGTGCAGCTATAGCAATAGCTGAAAACCCTTTGGATCACATGAGAACTAAGCATATGAGAGTAAAGTATCATTATGTTAGAGTAAAGTATCATTAAGTTGGCTTTTTGTCAATCAAGCTTCCAACTTGCTGATGTGTTCACTAAGGCATTACCAAGGTGGAGGTTTGAATCACTTAAAAAGATGATTGGTGTGCAGGTTCCACAAGACAAAGGTGGAGCTATTGGATTGCATTGCCTTGTTCAGCCTGAATTATTGAAATTGGTGGAGGAGCTTGCAATGACAGTAAAGGTAAAGAAGAAGAGGAAGCTAAAGGGAAAACCGAAGGGGCTAAAGTGCAAGTGGAAATTGGAATTGATGATCTTAGGCATAATTCGAAGCTATATGGATCAAAGAAATGAAGATCAAGTTCAGATGGGTGAAATTCAATGCAAAAGGGAAGATGAGGGAAAGATAGAAGCAGCAATGAAGAACTCAAAATGTGCAGATTGAAGGAAGACTCAGAAATTGCAGTAAGAAGAAAACCAGAAGAAGAAATGCAGAGCAGGAAAAGTAGTAAAATTTAGAAGCAAGATTCCAAGGAAATTAATTAGGGAAATCAAGTCTTGTTAGAGCTAAACAAAACATGAGTAGCTAGAGCATTTCAATTTTTTGGCTGACAATCGGATTTGGATGTCAAGATTTTGGTTGCTGGAAAATCAAGTTGCAGCTGAAGACATATGTATTGGTCATGCTGTACAAGTTTCAATTTTTTACAATGTTGGTTTTAGTTATGCTAAAGACAAATGAAGTTGCTTTAGTGTCTAACCAAATCAGGAAATGTTTGACGTTTTATGCACTTTTCTAAAAATATCACAGAATGTGCATTTTTGTGACGTTTTATGCACGTTTTTTGAATGTGCATTTTCGTGACGTTTTATGTACGATTCCCAAAAACGTAACAAAATGTGCATTTTCGTGACGTTTTATGCATGTTTTTTAAATGTGCATTTTTTGATGTTTTATGCACGTTTTCCAAAAAAGTAATAGAGTGTGCATTTTCGTGACGTTTTATGCATGCTTCCAAAAAAAGTCATAGAATGTACATTTTTGTGACATTTTATGAACGTTTTTTTATTGTGCATTTTCGTGGCATTTCATGCACTTTTCAAAAAAAACGACGCAGAATGCGTATTTTAGTGATGTTTTCTGCACATTTTTTGAATGTGCATTTTTGTGACGTTTTATGAACGTTTCCCAAAAAATCACAGAATTTGCATTTTCGTGATCTTTTATGCCCTTTTTTGAATGTGCATTTTCATGACGGTTTATGCAC
>JAOTIZ010000201.1:34131039-34143230 GCA_027123425.1 Erythroxylum panamense | reverse complement strand
TTTTTCATCAAAAGTTCGGGGTCCAACATTTCTCCCCCTCTTAAAAGAATTTCGTCCTCGAAATTCACACTTAAGAATATAATAGTTCTTATCTAATTCATTCTCATAAATATTTCTCAATCTCTTCATAATTTCTCAATGTCACTCAAAGATCGGGGTCCAATAATGTGACTGGGTGAGCAATCAATGATGGTCACTCATTGAGTTTGCAAAACTCACCCAAAATTTGCAATTATTTTTCAGGATCAAAAGAATACCCCGTTAGGCCAACGGGAGTATATCTACAACATTCAAGTGAAGGATAGAGCTCGAGATCAGTTCGCGTCTGCATTGCATTTCTCTATTTTGTATTGAATTGTATATTCTGCAAGTTTTTGTATAAATTGGTATTCCGAAATGACTCAAGTGTATTGTATTTATAAATGGGCCAAAATTGGTTATAGATTTCCGCATAATGTGTTTGTGATTTTAAAAAAATTATACCGATTTTTTAATGATTGAGTGCTTTAGCACGCCACCTTCGCGGGATACGGACTCAGATATCACCCACGATGTCAGGTTTGGGTCCTTGCGAGAGTGGGGTGCTACATAGGTTGTTATGTATTGAATTTTAATTCTGATGCAAGTAGCTTAATGCATATGGAATAGGAGTATTCAAGGAAAACACAACATGCTACATTCTCTCTTCTCATTTAGTTTATCCACATATTTGGTTTTTAATCTGTATGTGTGCATATTATAGCATAAAATGTTGCTGTTATTTGTGTCTCATTCAGTTTTCCTGATTTTTTAATGCTCTGTTTATCATCCTTTGTTCCTTTCTAATGTTCTTCACGGAACAACAACAACCATGGAGTTTCCAAGAACCTAAAAGTGCGATTAAACAAGAACACTCCTCGATGTAAAACTTCACTTATGAGATTGCTGCAAACCAAATGAAAAATCAAGCCAGCAATGGTTTTCAGTGTGATTATGGAAATCAGCAACAACAGTATCAGTTTGTTAGAGAGCAGAAAAGATTGGAAGACGGATACAACTGGAGAAAATATGGTCAAAAACAAGTCAAAGGAAGTGTACATATCCGAGAAGCTATTACAAGTGTAAATATCCCAATTACCCAACAAAGAAGAAAGTCGAGAGGTCTTTAGATGGGCAAATTGCTGAAATAGTTTACAAGGGCAGTCAATCATCCTCATCATCTTCTATAATGAATGAGATTCAAGATCAGTCATTTGCCTCTCGTGGTAGTGTTCATCACTAGGCCTTTCTCCGTGCAGCACTAACGAACAAACAGGGTTTGGCAAAGAGTACGCCGAAGGATCCATCCAAGCGTCATATTGATATAAGAATGTATAATACAAGAAGTTTGATATATGTACTCATTTTGATATTAATTACTGTGTTATGACGTGTTTGCGAATTGCAATTAAATAATACATTGTTTGCAGGTATGAAATTCTTGTGATACATGAATAATTATTAAAATTAATGATATGCTAAAAAAATTGAAGAATTATTAGATAAATAAAATTTATAAATAATATTGAATAGATATTAAATAAATAAGATTAAAAAATTGTATTTTAAAAAATAATTATTAAAATTAGAAATTATTAAATTAATATGATTTTCTAAAAATTGAAAAAAAAAATTAAAAATAATAATAAAAACGTCGCAGAAGACATTCCGTGACGTTTTTAGAAACGTCGCGAAAGGTATTCCGCGACGATTTTTTTAAAAACGTCGCGGATTCTTGAACATTATGTGACGTTTTAAAAACGTCGCGAATTGTCCAAACTTTTAGTGACGTTTTTATAGACGTCGCGAATTGTCAGTACTTTTTGTGACGTTTTACATAAGACGTCGCAGAAACCTTTTGCCTACACCACATTTTGTGACGTTTTTTAAAACGTCGCAAAAAACATTCTGCGACGTTTTTGGACATTCTGTGACGTTTTAAAAACGTCGCAAAATGTCTTATTTTCTTGTAGTGCTTGTTGCTTTCTTTACTATGTTATACATTTGTATTATTTTGTGTGAGATATAAAAACTTTAAACACTTGTGTCGCGTGAGGCATTCGAGAGCTAACAAAATTGTTCGACGACATTCACGTGAGAAGGCTGAATTTTGCTTAAGCGGACTTAAGTGGAATTGCCGCACGAAAGTGAGTACAACTTGCGGTACAAGCTCGAGTCCAAAGTAGACTTTTGTGACACCTAGCAAGAGGGCACAAATCCAAATCCTTCCCATTTGCACCACAACAAGGACAATAAAACCAAAGTTAAGCATCTCTCTTTCTTGAAAGAAGCGTCCGTTAAACAACTTGTATGCCATGAATAGATATAATGACCTTTCTGTTATTTTATGCAGTGAAAATAGTTGCGCCAGAGTATTAATAAAAAAATAAAGGTGTCATTCTCAATGTATGCAATGTTTGCCATCGTCTCCTACACAAAACAAAACCATCTTCTTTATTTGTTGATCAGAACTGTAAAATTGGAGGAGACAGGGATTTGCTCCATTTCTCTGTTTAACTTTATGTTTTGTTGTTCCCTAATCCTTTTCACTCGTGACTGGAAAAAAAAAAGAAGGAAAGGGAACAATGGCGTGCGGTAAGGGCCTTGAAGTAGTGGAATAAGAAAGGGATTGGGCGGTCATTGATTCAATTGATCGAGTTGTTATATTGTCAGATCAAAATTTGAACATGTTGCCACCTTGTTTGCTGCCTTATAAAGTTAACTTTCATTCTCTTATAGGCCATGGAAAGCCACAATTCACCATTAATACACGGCAAATGTCAAATAGAATACCATATTCTCTTATAATCAAGCAGATAACTTTATTGAGACACAATGAAAGACTAGGTTCAGTTTCTTCTCGGTACATACATTGATGAAATAAGGTGAGTGGAAAATAGTCTTCTCTACTTCTACAATGTTTCCAATTGTCGTGTCTAATGCTCTGGAAAGAATCATACAATTTAAGATCAGGATTTTTCCTGTAAATAACTCGGAGTGTAGAAAGAGGTTCAGTTTCCCAGTTCCTGTAATCTAACCGTATGAATTCACATACACATGCATTTCAAGTGGAAGGCGGTGCTAGGTTTTCACTTGGCAGTACTTCCCACTGTATGAATAGTTATCTTGATCTGAAAATGAAAGAAAGAAAGGTTCGAGTTTAATTATCACAAATAGATCCATCACCTGTGCCATATAAGTATCTTAAGAATCGGTTTCAACTAGAACCCAATCATCCGTGCAGTGAAAGAAAGGGACAGGTGCAGAGGGACATAGTTTAACCATATATGTTATGATCTATCAACATCTTGGGGGTTGCGCATATTACATGGCAACTAAAAAACCACAAAAAAACTCGCCAGAAACGACGTACTACTCCACCATGCCAACAAAATAAATAGACAGCCCAGAATGCTCCTCGCATTTACTTTTTTTTTTTTTGGTAAATCAGATATACTTTATACAAAGTAATAGTTATGTACATAACTTGAGATTCTTATACATGAATGAATCTCCATACTACCAAAAGGAAAGCCAGTGTAACCTATTGCATTCTTACAACTTACTTCCGAGCTTCACAACACAACCATCAAATATTATACAATCTTTTTACCAAAAACCTAATTGTACTAGCGAACTGGACAGAAGATGCAGCTGCAAAAGCAGATAAAAGGTAGCACATCTATTTAGCAATCAGCACAGAAGAAATAAGATTGGTGATCTTAGGAATTCTAGTGAACTGCCAACTTGCCTTCTCTTTCTTTTCTACATTTGGAGGAGCTTGAATAATTCTATCCTTCCATTCCTCAGTATGGTTCCTTGATCTGCCGCTGGGATTTATTGTTGTCTAATCCCCACCATTCTTTCCTTGCTTGATGTATTCTATTCAAGTAAATTAACTATTGTAGGGACGTTTATGCTGGTCGAGCTGTTCCCTAGGATTTAATAAGCTTGAAACTTTAACTACTCTGCCTTAGAACTCAATATATCTTTGATTTTGCTAATTATAGTCAACTAAACTATAGTTTCTTAACTAAAAAACATAAAACTGTTGTTCATTTCTGATCATATCTGCTAATAAATTAATCAATCGGTTGGTTGGGAAATGAGATGCCCATTTTCTTACGTCCGAATGACTGAGAGAAAGTATTAAAGAAAATGTTTGATTTCGATTTAGCTGATTTGCTGACTTAAACCTTGTAAAGCACGTGTTTGTGAATTAATACTTGGTCCTACTTCTATCGACTCTAATATTGCAATGCGCATATGGTTGGCTGAATCTTTCATCTTCATTTCCCTTCTACTGAAGCAATGGTACATGGTTAGTTAAAGAAACACGATTTTTACTTTTTAGAGTGTAAAAGAAGGAATCTGTTTTGATTGATTTATAGGATTAGTTGGGCTGACCATTCCATTTTGGACAAAACCTGACAAAATAACTATTAAATTATTGAATTTAGTTTGTTTCTATTATATATTGTTATATTTGAAAAAATAGACAACGAGAATAGTAAAAGGAAGAATACAAGACTATAAGAACAATTTACGGATATTTGGTCAATTGAGTGTACCTACATCCTCGTATAATCTATTGGGGATATTTGGTCAATTGAGTGTACCTATATATTGAGTGTACCTACATATAGAGGTACACTCAATTGACCAAATATCCCTATATATATATAATTTGAGTAAAATTGTATCAAACAGGGTTTCTATATATATATATATATAGCCCTGACTCTAACAGTTGCTGAAATCATTTTAGAGTTTAAGATTTGCCAAAAATTTCATTTTCAAATAAGATTTATTATACTAACAGAGTTTGGCATGCAATACTATCTAATCCCAGAACATGTCATTAGACTCTGGTACGTTCGTGTACTCAGACACAACAAGAAAAGAGCCCCTCCTGCGATATTTTTAAAACGTCACAAAAAGTAGGAAAACGTCACAGAATTCCTTCTGCGACGTTTATGAAAACGTCACAAAAAACGTCGCAGAAGGGTGGGGTAGGCAATGGCCTTTCGCGACGTTTGACGAAAAACGTTGCAAAAAACACAACCAATCTACGACGTTTTGGGAAACGTCACAGAAGGACAGGAGATTCTGTGACGTTTTTGAAAACGTCACAGAATGTTAAATTTCGACGACGTTTTTGGAAAACGTCTGGAAAACAACATATTCTACGACGTTTAAGAAACGTCGCAGAATATGCACAATCCACGACGTTTAGTTTTTGAACGTCGTGAATTATATAAACTAAACGTCGTGAATTATATGTAATTTATTTATATAATTTTGCTGAAAATAATTTTATTTAAATAATTTTTCAAATTTTATAATTAATTTTTCATTTATCCGAAAATAATTAATATATAATACAAATAATAGTTATTGAAAAATTATGAAAATTTAATTATTATTATAATTTTGTCATTAATTTGAAAATAAATTTAATTTAGTAATTTTCAATTGTAATAAATTTGTTTCTTTTATTTTGTTTAAATTTTTGGAAATAAATTTAATTTAATTATTTTCTAATTTAATAAAATAATTGAAATTTACAATGTAATTAGAATTCTAAAAAATGTCATAATACGGTAATTAATATAAACAATAAGTCATAAGTGTTTAATATTTCAATATGAGTACCTATCTAATCTAAACGAACATTATGTGTAGCACATAAAAGTTCCAAGACTTTTTTTTGTTGTTCGACTTCGGTAGTTAAGCGATCCTGCATTTCTTGAAATTGTTTAGTCAATTCATCGACTTGAGACTGTAACCCCTTATTAGCCCTCTTTGACTCCTCTAATTCGTCTCGAAGTCTCTTTCTGATCGAAGTCTTCCCTTGTGCTCGAGGTCCAATTTCTACGCCAACAATGTAATTTGATCTAGTGCCTAAGACTTTGTCGCACACTTCATCCACTGTCATTGGATGACCTTGTTCCGTTGAATGCGTCAATTCATAACACATTAATTCCTAAAAAAACAAGAATTAATTACATGCACATTATCATTTAAAAAATATTTGTAAATGAACTATGTACTCACCAATTTTTCTTTGCATTTAGCAGTTGTCCATTGACCTTTACTTTCATCATAATGAGTGTAATATCATAGCTTCATCTGGTCACACTCTTCTCCATCTCTGTCACTCTGTTATATAGAAATATATTACTAGTAATATTTATTATAAATTTTGCAATGACAATCAAAGTAAAATGTAATTAAAAAGATAATAACTCACAATCTCATTTCGTATTGCTACAAAGGCCTTGGAGCCGGAGTTTGGTCGACATTTGACCTGACTCCTAACCAATTTAGCTTTTTGACTTTTTTTCCTAATCGTACACGCAACAAAATCTATTATAACATCTATAAATCTCAATTCATAAGTACTAAAATATAATTAATTGTCAAAAAAGTTGTGAAATAAAGTGTTTTAATCAAATAAACTAACCTTTGTAGCTGATTGCTCCCAATACTCGCATAAATCCATCCACTTCGCGACTGCGACATTATGTGGCTTCACATCCTTTCCGTGCTTGGTAAAATGTTTTTTTAAATTATACCTTTAATCTTTAGACCTTAAAGCAAGAAACCTCTTCACAGCATCATGTATTTCGTTGTCAGTCCTCATTCCCTTGACTTCCAACTTTTGTTTAAAAAATGTATAAAATATTAGTCAAAGTTGTAGGCATATGGAAAACATGTACAAATTAGATAGGTTTATAATACTTACGTCTAACTTATCAAATGCAACGTCTAACTCCTCATTAGTAATGTTTTTCCCTTTTGTTCTTATAGGTAAGGAAGTTCGGGATACCACACCAATCTCACTCGATAATTTGGCAGATTGTATGGAGTTGGTTGGTCGTCCTTCAGCAGAGGAGATCTCTATCTCCAATCTCTTACCTATTGCCTTGTTAATCTTTGCCATTCCGTACCCTTTTGTGACACCCCTTGTTTTTTTGGCTCAGTCGTGGATCCTAAAATAGCAAAGGAATGATTTATAATGAGCATATAACATACTCTTGATTGGTTAGATAAGCAAAATAATTAAACGTAATAAATATCACCAATATGATATGAAAGATCAAACCTGCGGTACTTGTAGAAGCAGAAGAAGAGCCCACAGTGGGAGTAATAGTTTGATTTACTAGTGTCTGATAAGCAGAAGTTAGAGGCATCTGTTGAGAAGTGGATGGAGAACTAATATTGCTTCGCTTATTCATAATTTGGTCATATTTATCTCTAGGATGATTAAGAGGCATAGATGTGACTTCTCTTAGTGTTGGAGTAAGCTCACAAGGTGCAGGTTTCTGATTTTGTTGTTCTGTACGAGCAAATGGCTCATTAGCTGCGGTTCCAAGAAGCTGACGGTACTGCGTCTGTAATTTTGTCGGTACTAAGCTGGTTGATGCAGCCTTATTCTTCTTCTTGGGTTGATCAGATCCCATGTGAATCACCTACATTCAATTCGACATTAGATTTCAAAGTAATATTCATCAACCTTATTTAAAGAAAACAACAAAAATTGACAATCATACTAGTCACATGCATGTTAACTGCTGAAATTTCAAGTGAAAGCCACGTGTATTATTCAATTAGCTATTTCTTGAAATGTCCACATTATAGATATGAACCAAGTGCACTTTATAGATATGAACCAAGTTGGGACAACAATCACAGAACATCATACATCACTCATATGACACAATCTCCCTTAAAGAATGGTGTACAATAATGGTTAGTTTCTTTATAGATAATAAACTAGCATATCCAACTTGTTACTTATGGGCATAAAAATATTGGAAAAACTATGAATTACAAGAAGTTCTTGTAAATAAAAATGACATGTTTCTAATCAAGTTTGCTTCAGAAGTTAGAATGAAGAATAAAGAAAAAAGGTCCCTAGCATATTAAAAATCATCTTACAAAATTAGAAGGATATAAGGAAGTAGTGAAGAGAGGAATAGATGAAGATGATCAAGGTTTTGAATATTGTTAATGCATGAGGAAGCATAGAATTTTTCTTACAGTTCAATCCTCTATGGAATATTAAACGAAGATTGACTTTGATGTAGCTTTAGATTCTATTAATTGGATTTTTATTCTTTACACAGTAAAAGCATTTGGTTTTCCCAAGTAATTTATAAAGTGGATCAAAACATCCTATTTGCAAAATAAAACAAAACTCTTAAGTCTGAGGTATACATTTCATTTTTGTCTTTTACTTACTATTTTAATCATGTTTATCATTGTTTGTTCTGTTAATCTAAGTTGTATGACCTTTAGGACTTCTGAATTCTTGTAATATTTTTCTTTTCTTGTGTGCTATTTCAAGTTCTCATCATATTTAATTGCAGAGAAGGAACTAAGGAAGGTGTTGTAAAATAATTTGCTATTGGGTTGTTCTTATAATCTGATTAAAGGAAACTTGATTTGAACTACCTTTAGATCCCTGTGTAACTAAGGAAGGTGTTGTAAAATGCTAATATAACAAGATTGACAAGTCATAATATCAAGTGAAAAAAAGGAAGTTCATGTATCATAAAAAGTGTAATGCCTTGAAAATAGTTAACTTATCTTTTCTGGATGATCTACTTCAAATTTGTGGAGATTAATCAAACTCATCATACTCTTATTAACTATTTAAAATTTTTTACTGATATGTTTGGTTTATCTATAAGCACATGTAAGAGCCATCTAATGCTATCAACAGGGGTTGCTCATCATATTGGTTGGTTCTCTTTAATTCTAAATTGCTAGATAGTCTTATTAAGTATTTACGCTTACCAATAAATACAAAGAGACTAACATTCAAGAATTTGTTAGCCTCCATTTGATTCCACGCACATGAGATTCTAGGGTACAAGCTAAAAATCCCATGCATATGTAGCCTAGAATGTATAAAGTAGAAATCAAGTAGCAAATGAAGTAAAAACATACACAAGATGGAATAAAGTGGCATATGAGTGCATAAGATCCAATGCTTAATCTATAGAGGTTAGGACCCAATTTAACCAGCAATCTATACATCAATATAGAATCAGATCTTATACTTCATTGCATTATATCACTTGTTTATAATATCCAATTGCTACTGAACTAAGGTTCCAGTCTCTGTATTATCAAAAAATCAAGCAACAGACATTTGAATAACCACCAAACTTCTAAGGATACTAGAAACATACAAAAAACTATACCTCAACAATATATAAGCTTTTGAAGTCATTCAAACGTACAACAGGTTATGAAACAAGTCAACACATTAGATCTTGAAATCAAAGAATGTTCATTAATAATAGAGAAAGCTAGTAAACATCCTGAATAATGAGTTGGTTGATTGCACTGTCTCCTCATGCTATCATTGCTTGCTGCAGTTATGTTGTTTAATTGAGATTTGTTGTTTAATTAAGATTTGATTCAGTAGATGATTTAATTGGTTGCTAGAGTTTCAAGTGACTAGCTATCATTGCTTGCTGCAGTTATGTAGAAGAAGTTCATTAATGGTGTATTGTTTGTTTTGTCATTACTCAATGTCATCAAACCATTTACATTATCATGTCTATTGACAATTACATACAATAAATTGCTAGAATGTTTCACTTAGATAAGTTAGTTATGTGGTGGTATTACATTGCTCTTTCCTATTTAGTCTTGCTGATACACAACAATTTTGCAGAGAAATATATTGCAAGATCAAAGTCCATATATGCTTATTTAGTATCAAGATTGAACTTTCTCATGCTACAATTAAACTTTGAAGGAGTTTTAGGATTAGAAAAAGGAAGAAGAACATTAGGTCTCTTGTTTGGCATAAAAGTGTAAAACAAGCAAATGATTTTTCAAGATAAAATTCTTCACATACTTTAATGCTCGTTTTAGATGTGATGATATTCTGTTTCTAAGTTATGGAAGGGTAATTGTCTGTTTTGGCTTTACATTGTTTTCCCTCATAACTCTTTTAAGAGTATGTGATATTATGTAAGAGTATGTGATATTCGTATATAATATCACATACTCTTATTCATACATCTTTCCTTTATGGGTGTATATCCATTTCATGTTGCAATATGACCTATAAGGTGATCTTAAAAATTTTAGTTTTAAAGCTGAAAGATGTTCAAAAGCAATCACAGAACACTAGAACAAAGCCATATCATATAGTTAAAGATTTCAAATTATGAATACTTGACCTAAAAGCATCAAGAACACTAGATAATGTGCAAACAACTTAACAATTTTAAAGCTACAAAATTACCTCTAGATATTGCTCCACTACAAATGACACCACAGCTGAAGGATTTTTGAACTCTTAAGCAAAAGTACTTGAAATGTAAAAATAATTTGCACTGTTAAATTTATCAATAGTTTTGGATAAAGGGCTATAGGAACAAAATTCATAAACATAAAGTCCAACTATATGAAGTGAAGAGAGTGAAATAAATATTGGTGGCATTTAACTTCAATATACAAATTAACAGTTGCTGAACAATAGCACACAATATCATCAGCCATTCAACAATAGCACACAACTAAGGTTCAATTGCATAATAAGAATTTATTCATCATCGTCGTCGGTGGACTCTTCCAATACAATATGACATTCATTCTCACTACTGCTTGTGTCTAAGTCATTAAAATCGTCATACAAATGTTGCTCAGAATTCAATACAACATTATTTATTACATCAAATGCAATATCAGTTCGATCTAAAAACTCTAAGGAACATTCCTCGACTTCGACTGGAACTTCATAAGACTCCTCAACGTCATTTGAACCTTCTTCATTAGCATTGGAAGGGATATCATATGCACGTCTAACTTCACATTCTTGCACAATCTGCCAATTTGAACCGAGTAACAAATCCTCAACTAGAAAAAATTGCTTTGCTTGATTTGCCAAAATAAATGGGTCATCCTTGAACCAAAACTTAGTTACGTTGATGCTTTTTATGACGCTGTTGGCCCTCATATTCGAATTCCCAAGATCGTACCATTTGCATTTGAAAAGCACAACACTTTTACCCCTAACATATTCAAGCCTAATAATATATGTCAGCTTCCCGTAAAATGTAATATTATCTTCCCCATAATTTCCTAACACTACAACACCACTATTTTGTGTAGTCCTACGCAGATCCTAGACTTTAGTACGAAATCACATCCCATTTGTATTGCATACAGTATACTTTTGCACCGAACTATGAGGTCCACATGCTAATGCATACAAAGACTCAAAGTTATTTCCTTCACGCCAGCTAGTTAACGTTGTCATCTATAATAAGAAAGGAAAAGTAGTTAATAATATATAATTATTAGTATACACCACATAAAAACCTTCTTCTCACCCGATGCTTTAACCATGAAGAAAATTGTTCTTTATGTCCCCTGTCAACATATAATGGACTTTGTTGCCTCAACTCATCCATATGCTCACTATGGATGATTAAAAATTCAATCAAAATTATATGAAATATCTCTACTTATAACATATCTTAATTTCACAATAGGTTAGAAAAGCTTACTCAATTAAGGGTCCAATCTCATGACAATTCATAAGCACATACCAATGTGCAATCTAGAGCTCATTTGTAGGAAGAGCAATTGTTTTGCCAGCACCAATCGTCTTACATTGTTGGAAGAACACTGATATGTCACTACCATCGACCATATCATTGATTCATTCTGGCACGTTGAAGTTGGTTTCAATTCCTTTTAGATACATTGAACAGAATGTCATGCACTCTTTAACAACATATGTTTCAGCAATTGACCCTTCTGGACGTGCTTTATTTCTAACAAATCCCTTTAGTGTACCTAGGAATCTTAACAAATGATTAACCATAATTAGATAGGCCACTATTTACTTAACTTTTAAAAGTAATAGGATCAATTTAAATAATACCTCTCAATTGGATACATCCATCTATACACAACCGGTCCACCAAGTAAGGCTTCATTTGGCAAATGAATAGCCAAATGTACCATCACATCAAAGAACGCCGGTGGGTATATCATTTCAAGCTTGCATAAGATTAAAGTAATCTCATGACACATATTTTGTACCTGATCCTTATTCAGACTTCGTCTACAAATTCGGCGAAAGAAGTCCCCCAACTCCATTAAAACACCTGTCACATCTTTGTTCAAGATAGAAC
>JAOTIZ010000201.1:34120992-34131010 GCA_027123425.1 Erythroxylum panamense | reverse complement strand
AATACATGACAATCATGAGACTTCAGTCCAGTAATCTTCCTTTCATCAACATTAACACATCTAGATATATTCGATGCATAACCATCTGGAAACTTCACCTGCTTTACAAACTCACAAAGCTTCTTCTTCTCATCGGAAGACATTGTATAACATGTTGGAGGTTTTCCCACAATAGTTCCATCAATTGCTCTTATCAAGTGTAATTCTTTTCGAATATTCATATCTTCTAAATCAAGCCAAGCCTTGATTGTATCTTTGGTTTTACCTTCAACATTCATCAAAGTACCAAAGATATTGTTACAAATATTCTTTTCTATATGCATGACATCAAGGTTATGCCTTAATCTTAACTTATTCCAATATGGTATATCAAAAAGAATGTTTTTTATTCCAATTAAGCTCTCCTTCCAATCTCCTTCTCCTTTAAATTCTCTGGTGCTTTCCATAACATATATTCTGCACATGACATAATTGTTCCACCACATCATCTCCATCTACTAAGTTAGGTATAGGCAGATGATCACTCTTGCCATCAAACTTCTTGCTTTTTCTCCATGGATGATCGTAAGGAAGAAAACAATGATGCCCTAAGTAACCAATCTTACTTCTTAACTTACAAGAAGGAGTGTGCTTGTTACAAATAGGGCATGCCTTATAACTTTTTGTTCTCCAACCAGAAACAGTACCATAGGCTGGAAAGTTATTGATAGTCCACATTAAAGCTGCATGCATTCGAAAATTTTCTCCTTTTGAAACATCAAACACATCAAAACAATCTTCCCATAACTCATTTATCTCATCTACTAGTGGTCTCATATAGACGTCAATGTCTCTACCAACCGCTTTCGAACCTGGAATAACCAGCTATAGCATAAAGAATGACTCATCCATACACATCCAAGGGGGTAAATTATAAGCTAAAAGAACAACAGGTCACACACTATATGAAAGTGACATATTGCCATGTGGATTGAATCCATCTGTTGCTAAGCCTAGTCTAACATTACATGGTTCTCTGGCAAACTCAGGATATAGCTCATCAAAGCTCTTCCAAGCTTCTCCATCAAAAGGATGAACCATGGTATTACTATCACCTTTAGGCCTATCATTATGCCACATCATTTGTTTAGCGGTCTTACTTGACATGAATAATCGTTGTAATATGGACATTAATGGAAAGTACCGCAAAACTTTATGTGGCATCTTCTTACCCCTACCATCATTAATTCTCCATCTTTATGTTCCACACTGGGGACAACTTTCCAAGTCCCCATACTCTTTCCAAAATAGGCAACAATTGTACTTACATGCATGTATCGACACATAACCCAAGCCTAGGTTCCGTAGAAATTGATTTGCTTCATGATAGGACTTTAGCAAAGTTTTACAATTAGGTAATATATCCCTCAGCAGATCAAGTAACTTGTCAAATGACTTATTGCTCCACTTGTTGTATACTTTCAAATGAAGCAACTTTATTAAAAACGATAACTTTGAAAAGTTTGTACATCCTGGGTACAACTCTTCAGTTGCTTTACTCAACAATTCATGAAAGGCACCCATAATAGAATCTCCAACGCCTGTAGGAGGACTCCTTCCGTCCTGATTAATTGGACAATCATTTAAGAAAGTACCCACATCATCAAACAAATCTTGCATCCCATCATCCTCCTCATCACCATCACCTTCATTAATATCATTGCATGTCCCATCTATGTCTACATTTGCAACATCAAGCCTTTCTTCCCTAGAGATAAATCTATATTCTGGTAGTTCACCATGTAAAACCCAGCAGGTGTATGATTGGTCCATGCCGAATTGCATTAAATGTTCAAAAACATTCCTCTGAGACCTCATATAACAATTCATGCAACGTACACAAGGGCATGAAATGTCACACTCTTTGCCCTTTTTTCTGGCCACAAAAGTCATAAACATTCTCACTCCATCAATGTAGTCACAGGAAACCCTAACATTATTCATCTAACTCTTATCCATGGAGCAAGAAATACCTATTAATTCAATATAATAATTAGAACATTATAAGGAAAAGGAGAAGGGGATTCAAGTTCAAAGGTTACACTAGGTGAACAGTACAACAACAATGCCTCAACCTATCATTAAATCCTATGTGCCACCTACTTAATACCCTTAAAGGTTAAAAAAGAACGATGATGATAACTTTAAGAAATTTGTAGATAGTTTCAGAAGTTACACATCAACTTCCCGTTTACAAAACCAGTAGGTAAATATTATCCTATGCAAAGTTTAAAGGAAATATTCTATAAATAAAAATAAACTATTAGGTTAGGTTCTAAGAAGTCTAACTACCTATGAGAGTCGTAGATAAAAAAAGGCCTAAACCATTGTTTAACAACTAAGAAAAATTAAAAGAAGGAAGATTTTGATAAATACATAATCCAAGCTAAGACATCCGTACAAATATTAGCTTTCCTCTACACATACTAATATGTATAATTTGTATTTTTTTTGATAAACTATATGGAGAACTAGGGAGAGAGTAATAAAAAAAGTCATTAAACAAATTAAGCAAAATATGGCATTTCATTTCTCTATTTATGTATGAATGCAGGATCATTACTTTATTGGAATTGAATAAAGCAAATTCAATAGCTATAATATGAATGCAAACAAACCAATTAACAATCTAGCAACTTCATACTTATAAGTTAGCATACTTGCTTCTTATTTTCCAATGGCTTCTCCAACTATCTCCTCCTCACACTTGGAAATAGTATCTGTCATAAAGCACGATAAATTAGAACTAAACTTCAACAATTAAATGTATAAAATCTTATGAATAGATATTGTTCAATATAGTAACCACTAAGTTCACAAACTAAACAATTGATATGGTGTATCATTGTATTTCAACCTGTGACAAATGATTTGGTGTATTTTGTAACCACATCATATATTTGCTACTTCAACTAAATGAACATTATTACTTTGCTTAGAGGTTGTATATATATGAGATAAATTCACGAGCAATATATTTCACAAAGGAACAAGTCACTGAGCACAAATAAGTTATCAAAAGTCTTAATTACCTCGATTTACTTAGAACTGAAGCAACACTCCTAGCAATCAAAGTAACAGTAGAAATGATCCCATGTTACTAAATGAAGCCAAAACGTAGAGACATCCAATCCTTAACTAAAATCTATAACACTAAATAGCCAAAACCCATCTATCTATCAACCACAGAACACTCAAAACCCTAAAAATGAACACCTACTAAGCCCAAGAAAGCAAAAGTACACCCCATTATCATAAATAAAAACCAAAACAAGTTGCAACAGTTGTAAATTGAACTTAACCCACTCAAAGACCAAGAAAATCCAAGAACATTAGTCACTTCTATGACTAGTACATAGAGACTACAACATCGACAACAATCGTATAGCTAAAACAACACAACACATCAACAGTAGAAAGCTTAATGGGTATTATAGAAAATGAAGCTTACAACTAAAACCGAAGAAAAGGGAGAGACATTAGAAGCCCAAATCGAAGAAAAAGATGTGAATCTGTGACAAGGTAACAAATAGATTGAGACAATTGAAGGTCGGAAGGAGGGAGGAGAAGCTCGACAATAACGTACATATAGCAATCGGCAGCAAAACGCAGGTGAGCAGGGTAGGGGACTGGGGTAGAGGTTTAAACAAAAGCAAGCAGAACGAAGTCGTTTTGCTTTTGATAAAAGTAGCAAATCACGATCGTGCTTCAACACGATCACGATTCGCTAATGAAGGTCGCGGATCGTGATCGTGCAGGATGGTTAGAGGCACGATCGTGACCCGAAGCTTTTTACAGGAATGGTTTTCTGAACATCCTTTGATCTTTTGCTATAACTTCTTCATTCGACATCCAAATGACTTGATTCTTAAACCAATAGACTCATAACACATTGTTATTCATCTCTACCAAAAATTATAGCCATCTGAAATGGATTGATTGTTGAATTTATGATGAAAATGTTGAGGAGTATTGGAATATGAAAAACTGAGATGATTTCACTGAACATACTTCGGTATTTTGATCAGTAGGTATCTAAATGGAATGATTCTTGATTTAAATTGAACTAGAGACATATTGCTACAAATTTTATGAAGAGATAGAATTTTAATTCTATCTCTAAAAATTCCAGAATCTGACTTGAAGTTGAATATAGAGTATAGTTATAGTTTAAAGAACAGTCCAAAGTAAATTGAGTATAACTTTTGAAATACTGAATCAAATTGTATGATCTTGGTGTCATTAGAAACTTAAGATATTGGAGAACAATATTCTAGAAGAAAGGTTTCCTAATTATGTCATTTACCTTATCAGACTGATGATGTAAAGTTGACCCGAAAGTATATTGTTAGAAAATTCTACAATGGTCATTTGGTTGTACACGACCGTGCGTTAAGGGTGCACGGCCGTGACTAATTCAATTGGTATGTCTTTCTCTCTTTTTCTTCACCGAATATCTCTTCTTCTTCTCTCCTTTTTTCTTTCATTATTTCCAGATTTACTCTCTCCTAAATCATCTATTTTGCATTTCTATATCCAATACAATCTCTAAACAAGTCAAATTCAAATTTACACTTCAAACATCAAAAATTCGAAACTTAACATATACTTCCTCTCTCTACTGTAAATTTTTTTCTAGATTTTTCTTACTTCTATCTTCTTCAATTAACCCAAAATATTAAACCAATTCTTCTAGCTTCATTTCAGCTCAACAACACTAGTAAGCCCTTCTTGTTCAAGAGATCCACAAAAACAAGGTTTGTAATCACATCCAGAACATGAAGAACACTAGTAAGCACGAATTTTTTGCAAGAAATGAATAACAAATTCACATCTCCCTTTCCATAGACCTTGACTTTCACAGGCTATGACCACTTCATGTCCTTCAAGAACTTCATAGTTCTTGAATTGGTCCTTATTATTGCTAACATGAATTGCTACACCGAAATCATACCACAAATCTTTAGAAGGAATTGATGTTTTCATGTGAAGTTTCATTATAGTATCAAGAGTCAAGGTTGCGACAATTTCCGTACATTCATCTACATGGTTAGTACTAGGAGCATTATTTCCTTTTTGTTTCTTATTAGATCTGTAGTTGGCCTTGTGGTGCCCTTTCTTTCCATAATTGTAGCAAACCCAATTCTTTTTCTTATCTTTATCATTAGCATTTTTAGATTTCTTCCTTTTAGAATTGTTGGATTTCTTCTCATCCACAGAAATCACCTCTAGATCTCCTTCCACTTCTTTTCTTTGAATAATTCTTGCACCTTCTTCAATTCAAAGATGCTTCAAAACATTGTCGATAGTTAAAATTTCAGAAGTGTGCAACAACTTCTTTTGATAATCATTCTAAGAAGAAGGCAACTTAGCAATAATTGCCCTACTTGTAATGATTCTGAAATTTCAATACCCAAGTCTTTAAGATTTGAAACAATCACTTGTAAATTGTGGATTTGATCCATAAGAGAGGAACCATCAGTAAATTTAAACTCAAAATATCTTTTAATAAGAAACTTATCTGTGCCTTGCTTTTAAGATGCATATTTACGTTCAAGCGATGCCCAAGTCTCCTTTGGACTCTTTACGATGGTAAAGAGATCATAAATGTGACCCCTGTAAAGCAATTCATATTCTTGGTGCTTATCTCGTTCATCCTTCCTTGTGTCTACTTCACCCTCCTTTGGAAGAGGAATTGCATGAAGAGTGGGATCAAGTACATATGTAATTTTCAAAGCCGTTAGGAAGAACATCATCTTGTCCTTCCAACGATTGAAATTGGTGCCATTTCCATAAAAGCGATCTATCTTCACAAAGTCTTGGTTCATCATTTTGAGCGGATTCTTGAGTGGACTTTATCATAACAACAAATAACACTTAAGATTGTAATAGAATGGTGGTTGGAAGTCCACAAAATAAAGAATAAATAATGAATTAATTGGTGTTGCAGAGATTGAGAGAACTTGAGATCAAAATGCAAAGTTTAAAGTGTTTTAGGCGTATTGGACACTTTCTTTAAAGTGATATTTGCCCCCACTATACTTGCAAACTGGGTTAAAGGCAAATTACTTCTAGGATACAAAAATCAGAAGAACATTCAAGTTGTAAGAGTATGAATGTTCTTCAAGAATTATGAATGTAGAGATTGTGCTGGTAGAATTGTTCAAAACTTTTTGATCTTGACTAAAACTCATGTATAGATAGAGTTTTCATAACAGTCACGTCTATTCACAACAAGCCACAACTCTTGGAAAGGAAGCAACCTTTCATAACAATCATGTCTGTTCATTACAAATCACGACTCTTGGAAAGGAAGCAACCCTTCAGAACAGTCACGTTTGTTCATGTCAAGTCATAACTCTTGGAAAGGAAGCAACCTTTTAAAACAGTCACATATGTTCACTACAACTCACAACTCTTGAAAATGAAACAACCTTTCATTTTGAAGTTTGACTTTATGGCCTTGTCGCCCACTAATAATGATGGCTTCACTATTTTTTCAATACAACACCTTTTTAAAAAAAAGAGTATCTTGAAACATTATCAATAAAATAAAAGGATTAGAGACAAACCTATATCAAATATCCTTCAAAACTTTTTTTTCCTGTGATGAAGTCATCAACTACAAGTTATTTAATTTTCTAGCGTATCTACAAAAAAAAAAACTCAAACCTTTTAAGAGGGATTATAGGAATGCTAGCTCTATTATTATTTTTTCCTTTTTAGAAAGAAAGATTAAAGGTTCTTTCAAAGTTCAGTTAAATGATAACTCTTATTATAGCTAGAATTTAATATTATAAAATCAAATATCTTGTATTTAATTCCTAAAGTTTTTTAAAGCTTTACAATTAAATCTAAGTTAATTTAAATTAATTTTATATTTTAATTATTTTCTGTGTGGCTCATTGAGTTTCTAATAAATTAGTAATCAATATAAATGTAATTCTAATTCACAAATAGAATTATAAATAATAAATTAGAACTCATTTTAATTCATAAATAGAATTATAAATAATAAATTAGAACTTCTTTTAACTTTTCTTTATTCCTCTAATTAAATAATTTGTCTAAATATTATAAATATTGAATTGATTTGATTACATATACTAAGATATAGTTATAACATATTATTTATTTATTTCATCACTAACAGTTCTAATTAAACAAAGAATATAAAATTATTCTCTACTCAATTAAAGTTAATCTTGTTCGTTCTTATAAATGAGTAATTGAATTATAATTGATTCTCTTTAGTTACTTCAGGATAATGAATCCTTTATTGACTTACATGTTTATCTCTATATAGCTACTTTTAATATATAATATGTCTTAAATATCAATATTTTAATTTTTCATATGAGATACTTTATTAATCTCAAGTATAAAGATCAACTATATAACTATCATCGTAAGAACATTCATAGACACACAAGTAATGTTCTATTTGAGATCTTTATTATTGCTCAATGGTAAGAGGCGTGCTTGTAAAAGCAACAAAACCTTGAGGTTGGGTGTTCGATTCCTACCAAAGAGGACAATACTGATTTGTGTTGGATGCCGCGGTATAACCCGCAAACACACGCTGGGTGGGAAATGCTAGCCCAGGTGTGGGGTCCAACATCTTTCATTGTGTTTGCTGTTTTATCTCTCTTAGGAATTGATTATGTTATCCTATGTTTATTATTTATTTATTATGAAAAGATGATTTTAATGTGATCATTGGATCATTTTATTACAAAACAATTGCTAAAATCTTCAAGATAATCTGTAATTGTTATGTTGAGATTCGTTTGTAGCTAGTAATGATTTCTAACCATTAGGGATACAATATGTAATTGTATAAAAGAATTAACCTACGATTAATAGTTGTTAGTAGAAGTATGAGAACAACAATTCAATGAAGTATATTCAACTGTTTGTAGGTCGAGATTAATTCGATGATCATGTCCTTAACATACTCATAACTTTTCATCATTCTTATATTGCTTTCTTTAATTTGTTTTTGTTAGTTTTGTTTTGTTCTATTTTCTTATATGAAAATCAACAACCTCCCCCCCCACCCACCAACCTAAACACTGATTGATTTCAATTCAAAAGCTTTACATACACTTTTTGCGAGATTGACCTTGATTCATCACTGTTATAGTTGTAGGTCTAGTTATTTTGAGTAATGTTATGATGCAGTACCATAATCTTGGTGTCGTTTCTGGGAAGTGTGGTGCTTGAGCTTTTGTTCTTGATTTTAATTGGTGTTTTGTACATAATTGTTTATAATTAGTTTCTTTTCAGTTATTTCTTGACCTTTTCAATGTTTTTAGTGCTTATGTGTTAAAAAAGATATATTGAAGGAAGAAATTTTTTTATAACTCATATTCCCAATCCTATGACCAAGTTTGGACTGATCATACCAACTTTAGTTATGGATGGGATAACTAGTAAAATTACTTCCTTGATAATTTGCAAGATACACAATAATTCCCACAAAAACCAGAAACTTCTTATTACGACTTAGGTCCATCTCTAGAAGAATTACTTAAAATTGTAGGACATTCAAGAAGTAGAGCCAAAGAGTAAAGATCAAGAACACAAGTCAACGAGGCAATAGGCAAAGTTCACCACGGTGAAATCAAAAAATTATTAAATAAGCCTTTCAGGAAAAGTTCGTCGCTGCGAGGATAATGTTTTCACTGTGGTGAAATCAGAAAATTATTGAAGAAACCTTTCAAAAAATGTTCACCGTGGCGAGAATAATGTTTTCGCCGTGGCAAAATCAGAAAATTATTGAAGAAACCTTTCAGGAAAAGTTCACCGAGGCGAAGGTCAAATCTGCGCAAATTTTACCTAGTAAGATTACCATTCTACCCCTATTTGCTCTTCACCATTCATATTCCCTTTATCTTTTTCTGTCATTTCACACATCATAAACCATACTTAACCCTTTCAACTCTCTTCCATTGCTTCCCACTCTCATTTTCACCACTGCAATCCTCCATCTCCTTAACCCATTCTCTCCCTTGCAATTTTCTACGCAGGTTTCAATCATTTGTAAGTGTTTCTTCTCTTCCTTTTTTCTTAGTTTCTGTAGTGTTTAGGGTAGACTAGGTTGTCCATTTTGTTTTCTTTTCCATTTTTTCTTTAGATTAATTTTTTTTAGGTTACCTAGGATTGTTGATTATGCCTTTGCTAGTTGCTTAGGTTATTATTTTTAGTTTGCTTTACTCGTTTGTTTAGTTATGTTTCGGTGTGCGTTTTCTACAAGACAATGTGTCGAGTTAAACTCCCTGCCCCTCTTACCCCTCCTAGTGACTCTAATTCCTCCGATAGTTTTACTTTTGCGGAACTATATGAGAAAGTAGATACTAGGCCTTTCATTAAAGAGAGACCCTTTCTGTTAGCTCCAATTGACAATCCCTTCATTCAGTAACTTGTTGCTTCTAAGTTAACAGGCCTAGTAAAACCCCGCACTTAAGGAAACAATAAATTCGTTCGCCATTTTTACACATATGCCAAATTCAATGATACCATGGAAATTAACTTTCGTGGTATTAAAAACACCAAATGCATTCACCAATGCCAGTATCTGTTGCCACTTCAATCTTCCTAACATTCTCTGTTGCCAGTATGATCAACTCATACATAACCACCCTTCAGAATATGTTATTCGCACCCTCGGTCAAGAGGGCACCGAATGGCATCGGCCACGTTATTACCAAATTTTCCTCAAATGATCTGATCTACGACCCGAGGCTCATCCTTGGCTTCATTTGGTTTACAATAATATCGTCCCGACCACTCACCTAGCATATGTCACCAAACAACAAGCCTTACACATTTATCTCCTAATGACTGGTTGCCCGGTCAATATAGCTGATGCTATCACCTCCACCCTTCATGACTCCATCACTACGGCCAAATTCACCAATGCCATCACCTTTTCTCACCTTATCTCCGACATTTTTTGAGCACACAATGTCTCGGA
>JAOTIZ010000201.1:34079664-34093609 GCA_027123425.1 Erythroxylum panamense | reverse complement strand
ATAAAATAAAATATAGTTAAAATTAATAAAAGTGCTTTTTATTTTTATGTTACCAAACAGTCTACTGTATAAAGCTCTTTTAAAAAAGCTGTTTTTTTAATTGACAGTCAAACAGTCAACTGGCTTTTAAAAAAGCTCTTCTAAGAAAAGCTCTACTGATAAAAGCTCAACCAAACAGGCCCTTAAATTACAGGATCCTAACTAAATAGAAAGTTTAACAATTAAAAGAAACACAATAAAACACCAATTGGGTAAGCTAGGCTGCATCTACTATTGCTGCCTTCATTTTTTGATATTGTTGTCCAACAAAAGCATCCACATAAGATCCCTAAATCTTTCCCCAAAATCTTTGGAAAATTTAGAGAACTTGAAATTATTTAGAAGACACATTGTTTAAGTTACATCTTCCGTCTTTCTCCAAGAGTTTACTTCATATTTTTATGCACCGAGTGATTATTTTTCTTATCCTAACTCATCTTTCCTTCTTTGTCTGTACAAACCTTGCTCTCCTTACCAACAGGATGGCTCGTCGCAACCACTATACAGCCTCTAGTTCTGGTTTAGATTGGTTCATCTTTTCTCATGTTCTCACTAGCATGCTATGCCATTCTTACCAACCTTTTATGGCCAACTATTTTGTGGGTGATGGCAGGATTATAAAAAAAATATTGGATTTATATGAAAATACATTTATTCTTGTTTTATCTTTTTAGGGCTATTATTTTTAGATTTAAGCTTTTCCAGAATTAGTTAGACCAATTTTTTTTCCATCAACTTTAGATGAAGATGAATGTAATATAGAATCAACTTGAGCGGCACTAATTCTTATTGCACTCTTACCGAGTCATCAAACCACTGTTACCCACCGTGAAAGTATATTTTCTACTAGTCCAATATGAACTGTCATCTGATTATGCTACCATTGTTGCAGGCATTGGACACTTTCAACACTGCAGTTGTTTCTCCCATTTATTATGCCATGTTCACGTCATTTACTATTTTCGCTAGCGCAATAATGTTTAAGGTATTATTTGCCAAAAATAATAATAAAATAATGTTTTAAGATTTTTTAAATATGTTCTCCAATGTGAAGATTATTCTTTATTTTCTTATTCCTCATGGGGATAGGGAAAACACTGGGAAGTAAATACAAGATATCCGATTATATGTTTGCTTTTTTTAGGACTATTCTGGTCAAAGTGCAAGCAACATAGCATCAGAGCTTTGTGGATTTATTACAGTCTTATCTGGGACAATAGTATTGCATAGTACCAGGGAACCAGATTCACCTTTCCTATCAGGTATTTGTCTCATGCATATATAATGGAAACATTGATCATTTTGGTTACTATGTGTATGCAATCTTATGTGAGATAGAAGCTAAAAAAAAAAATGCACGTGTTACTTTATGCAACTTCTGGGATGTTTATGAATTGTTCGAGTGGCTAGCAAGGTAAATACTATCTCCTATGTTGTTGGTGCCCTTTCATTATCTTTCTGCATTTCGGGTTTAGCCTTATTAAATTTATTGATTTTGTAGAAATTAAATTTAGCCATCTTGGATTGTAATATTTCCGTTCACCCAATCAAGGGTTCGTTGCTAGATAAATAGTATGCATGCACACACTATCAGTCGAAAGGGAATAAGACACGCTGAATCTTGGTGATAAGAATATTTTGGTGCTGTACAGAAGTAAAGTGTGAAAATTTACTGATAATTTCAAGCATGCAGATCTTTATACGCCATTATCGCCAAAAGTGTCCTGGTATATCCACGGAAATGGGGAACTCTGGAAGCAGAAGGATGAAGATGAATCACCTCCAAACTTTGTCACAATTCTCCGACAAGATCATTTCAAGTAAATAGCATATTGTTGTGGCAGAGAAGCTTGTTTTAAAATCCATATGCTGGTGCAGGTGAAAAGCATATGGTAACTTTTTGTTCTGAGGAAATTCTTTGTAATTTATCCCTCTAGACTCTTTAAAGTCAGGATAAGGTATGGTACTTTTTTTTGTTTTCCCTTAGTCTTTTGATTTCCGAGTAGTATTTCTTTCCATGCCATTGTACAAAGTAGGTCCAGATTTTGGCTTGCTGATCCAGAAGGGGAGCTACTTGGGTTCATGTAATTTGATTCGGAAAATGTTGTATGAATAAGGGATGCAGCAGAATTCAGTTATTTCTTGTGGGTTGAAGTTGGAACGTAGCATAAACCTCAACTGCTCTTGATTGATTATGGCATGCATCAAAGATGACTCCTACCCTATTTCAGAAATATAAATCATATAAAACGCTTTGAAGAGAGTTATTATGTCATAACCACAAATTAATAATTATTATTGATCACCAAGATTAGATTTTTATAATCAAATCTGATTGACCAGCAGGTGCAATGAAAATTTGTATTTACATTGCAGCATCATATCAGATTAGCTATTTATGTCCTTCCATTGAGAGTATGAAATCTGAATTATTTTCTATCTGGGTAGAAATTGCGTTTTTGCATATAAAATATTTTCAATATTTGACTGCCACCGAACTTTCTGAAAGCTGCCTGCCTTCGTGGAAGAGGAATGTTAAGACTCTGTCTGCTCTGTTCTCAGAAGACCACAAAACCTTTGACCTTTATTCCTCATCCTGCTACCTAACCTCTCTTTATTTCTTCTTTTTCAATGATTTCTTTTCTGATGTCATTTGAACAAATCAACACGGTAACTAATGTTCAAAATGACAATTAAAGCTCAATCCTTTTGACCACTTCCTTTATTCTTGTGTCTTGCTCTTATCACAATTAATCAACTTGACAACCACGACCGCTGCAAGAACTACTGCTTTCCATCTTCCTCATCATCATCGTCTCCTTCTTCTTGTTCATGCCGTTCTTCTTCTTAGTTGTGCTCCCAACAAGTATGGATCTTTCTTATTACAGCTGGTAGTTAATTCAATTTGTTTCCTGCTTTTCTGAATATCGTCCTCCCGTTTTATTACTTACTCTGTTATATTAATAACTCATCTTATTGTTGGAATTGATCATATAAAGTTGAAAGAAGCAAATAAGACGAGGAAGAAGAAGGAGGACTAATGGCGGGTGCAAAGAAAGCAGCAGAGGCTGCTATAGAGGCCATTGGAAAGGGATATGATCTGACCGTTGACTTGAGGCTAAAATACTGCAAATCAAAAGTAATCTTAATCGACCAAGGTGGTGATCAAGTGCGTAACATGAGAATACCAGGTGGTGGCTATATTGTTCCCGGTGTCTCCAGGTATATCCACTGTGATAAAGGAGAACGTTTGAGGTTCTCCTCTGACGTTCTTGCTTTTCAACAGGTATAGACCTTCACTCTTTCTTTTTGTTTTTGTTCTTTCAAGCACACCAACAGAATGAATATATATACTGAATCAACTGTCACTGATTCCAACTTCCAACCCTGTTGCTTGTAGATGTCAGAGCAATTTAACCAGGAACTGTCACTTTCTGGGAAAATCCCAACCGGCCATTTCAATTCTGCATTTGAACTTACCGGAGTTTGGCAGAAAGATTCTGCCAACACCAAAGCTCTTGCTTTTGATGGTGTCTTCATCACTTTATACAATTTGGCCCTTGATAAATCCCAACTTCTGCTTTGCGACCATGTCAAGGAAGCTGTCCCATCATCTTGGGACCCTACTGCTTTGGCGAGGTTGCAGTCTTATCCTTTCCATGGGCACACTCTTTTATTATCTGCCACTTTATTAAACTACACCTCATTTAATTTCCCTGACTCACACAATGCTTAGGCTAGAATGAGTATTTTTGCGAAGTTTATCTATACGTGATATTTGCTTGTATTTTATCTCAATATACTTGTTTGCTTACTTCCAGATTTATTGAGAAGTACGGTACTCATATTATTGCTGGCGTGAAAATGGGGGGAAGGGAGACAATATATGTAAAGCAGCAACAGTCATCACTTCTCCAACCCGATGATTTACAGAAGAAGTTAAAAGACATGGCAGACAAAGTTTTCACGGATGGAGGTGGACAAAATATTGTGAATTCTGCCAGGGTTCATGAAATGGACAAGGTTTTAGCGCATATATGTCTATCTTAGATTTTGATAGATCACTTTCAACTAACACTTTAGACTTCTTTATTGCATGCAAAGTTCCACAATTACCTTAATGCGTATCTTTGTACCAGTTTGTCAAGGATCCGAGGCTCGCTTTCATGAATCAATTTTCATCCTCTTCTTATTCCAATACAGAGGTACACTCTTTGCAGATGCAATGTGTCTTACTAGTTTCTTGAAAATAATAGTTGTGGGTTTGTCTTGCTTTTCACTTTAATAACATAAATTTCCTTGATATTCGTAACTTCTATACTATGATTAGTCTTTGGTCCAAGATGTCCAATTTCAGTAGCTTATGCCTGTTATATATATATCATAATGCAGGATATCAAAGTCTTGCGCAAGCGGAGAGGTGGATCAGACAAAAACTTGCCACACAGTGATTGGTGTCACACTGTTCAGCTTGAACCTGATGTTATCTCAATGACATTTGTCCCATTTACATCGCTATTAAGTGGAATTAATGGGAGTGGATTTCTGACACATGCCATTAATCTCTATCTTCGTTGTGAGTATCAACCTTTTCATTCGTTTGTGTGTGAGTATATTTTATGAAGTTCAAACATGGTGTTAGGATGCAGCACTGCTGTATCATCACCTGCATTTCAGTGAAGAATTTGACATTGCACATTTAAGCACATTACTAAATACTCCCTGCAGGAAAAAAAGTAACTCCAAGTTGACAACTGATTGTTGACTATTTAAAGCATAAATCATTGCACGTTCCAAGTCTCCAACTTGTTGCTTCCCTGTTTCTCGAGGCACTAAATGGGAGATCTTTTGATTTGTTAACAAAATTTTCATCCTAACATTTGAATAATTCCACATGTTGAAGAAAGTATGGGGGGCTTAGTTCATCTACAATTTGAGTCTTCTGACAGTCAACGTTCTAGCTGCATGTTTCTTAAGTTTTAGCCAGAAGCTGCAAAGATTGTGCATTTTGTGGTGTTGAACAAATCAACTGAAGGTGTTTCATGACTTAGTTGTTGGCAGAAGAGTATGAGTTCACATTAAATTGACTTATGCACGTAGAATTGTGGTAACCCATAGGTGTATCTACTAAGTGTTTATTGTAACTTGGATCTTAAGTATTGATTCATCATCTTATTGGGTTTTATGGAACTTACAGTATCTTATTTCCAAGGTTTATGCTGTAGTTCATTTTTATAGAAGCAATTTTTTTTACAAACAAATATAGTTTGATAAATCTTTACATGCTTTAGATATTTCCCATTTTAAGTGCTCTCACTTCAATTTCCTGCCAGTGGCTTTAGCCTTATTGTGGAGTTAATATGTCTCTCATTCATCATTTGGGGGAAAATTAATTGATCGCCTATGTGGATGGATTTAACCTTTTTGTTGAGTTAATACATCGACTGGATCCGTTTCTTGTTTAAAATATTTTGGTGGCATTCTCTCGTCCACCATTTGGATGAAAATTAATTCGTCAGCTCTGTGGACTTTTCTTCAATGAGTATCAGGCATGGTTGAAAAGCACATTAGGTTTTTCAGCTTTTCACGCTGAAGTTGTTATTTGGTTAAAAATAATAGTAAGGCAAAGGGAGGTAGCTGTGGAAAACTAACCATTTCTGTCAGCAATAATGAGCTGCATAAAGCCAGAACTTGGTTGCTAACTTGCTATTGTTTTCATCCCACCTATTGGTTTATTGTTTGAGCAGATTATCCAGACGTTTGTTACCATTCTAGACAAGTTGTGGTGAATATAACAATGCACGACTTTTTCCTTTCCATTGTAGATAAGCCACCAATTGAAGAGTTACAACAGTTTCTGGAGTTTCAGATTCCAAGGCAATGGGCACCAGTGTTTGGTGAGCTTGCCCTAGGTCCTGATAGGAAACAGCAAGGCAATGCATCTCTACAGTTCAGCTTCATGGGGCCTAAAATTTATGTTAATACAACACAAGTAATGCTTTTACTCTCTGTGGGATCTTTCAAGTCGAGATGATCTTTCATTGGATGAATGTCTCTTTCACTTTTCATTTTCTAAACTTCTTATCCATTAGTTCTTATTCTCTTTGAAGAAAGAATGTATCATTGTTAGCAGTGAGCACAAATGATGATGCTGGGATACTTAGATGTTGACTTTTCTTTCTTTCCCTGCTTATAATCACCATGTTCCTATCCTATTTCCCATTGATCTTTATTTAATTTAGTTGAGCAACTTAAAATATATCAATGAGTTGTTCTAGGAAGGTAATCACATGCTTATGCACGGTAGTAATAAATTCACTGGATTGCAGGTGGATGTGGGCAAGAAGCCAGTCACAGGACTTCGATTATATTTGGAAGGGAAACGAAGTAACTGTTTAGCGATACATTTGCAGCACCTTTCATCTCAGCCAAAAAGCTTCCAACTTGAGGAAGAGGATGATGACAGCATCCCCGTTCATTCCTCTGATCGCAGGTATTATGAAAAGGTACAGTGGAAGAACTTCTCAAATGTCTGCACAGCCCCTGTTGAGAGTGAAGACGATCTATCAATTGTGACAGGGGCTCGTTTTGAAGTGGGAAACTTTGGTTTCAAAAAGGTTTTGTTTCTAAGGCTCAAGTTTTCCAAAGTTATTGGTGCCACTGCCACTTCTGTGAGGAAAATAGAGTGGGACGGCTCCCCTGCTGTGGCCCAGAGATCTGGACTAATGTCAGCATTGCTTAGCAGCACTCATTTCTCATCAACTGCTCAAAAGCCACCACCAAAGCAACCTGAGAATATAAACTCTGCTGTGTATCCTGGGGGTCCTCCAGTGCCCACCCAAACACCTAAACTCTTGAAGTTTGTGGACACAACAGAGATGACAAGGGGACCGCAGGATCCACCTGGATACTGGGTCGTGTCAGGGGCAAAGCTCAATGTTGATAAGGGCAAAATTTCTCTCCGTGTCAAGTACTCTCTCTTGACCTTAATTTTGCCTGACGAAGACATCTCTCTGGATGAAGTCTGAGTTAGTTATTCGAATGTCGGAAAGTATGAGACAAAATGAGGAATGTTTCTGAAGAGAGGAGCAAAGGAGATTGACTTCGCAATCCCGTATGTTAGTGTATCTTGGTAGGATAGCTGATATTTGCTGCGTCAGAAAGATTTAATGCCGTGGGTTGTGTACAAAAATTTCTTCTTTTTCTGCTGCTGCTTTCACTTGCAACCATAGTGTAAAGCTTTTTATGTTACGTTGCCAAAAATACGGTTGTGTTAGGAATTCTTAAGAGGAATTGCTGGAGATGTTTGAATGACACTAAGGTATTAACTAACTTTGAAGAGGTGATGTCTATGCTAACACTCAATGACATGTAACAATTGGAAAAGTTTTGGATTGATGAAAGTGTTATAGTTGAATCCATAGATATAAAATCCGACATAGGACCCGATTACGCAACCCGCACAAGTGATGGCGGCTGCAAAGTGATTTCTTTCAACAAATATGCCAACAGCATGTAATAGTACTACACTTTGTGTTTCCTCCATCAATAGTTAGATATGTCCGTACGAGGAGCCCAGTCTGTTCTGTCGAGCAACCTGAGATTGCTACTCCTCCAGTCCTTTTTTTCCCAAAAGGAAACAATAGAAGAGAACGGAATGGATTCCACTGGACAGTTGTGGTAAGTAAGCAATGGGAATAGGTTTGATGGTAATACAGATTCCCAATCCCACTTGATGAGTCGAAGCAATTAGTGTAACATATGTTGAAATAAATAAAAAAAGTTGAAGGAAAAGCAAAGAAAAGGAATTAGGAATAGGAAAAAGGCATTAGTAAGGAGTAAGTGGGATGATTCATATTCTTATTCCACCAATAACAGATGGTAAGGAGTAGTAGAGGAGGGGACAGCTCACAGCTCTTTCTTTCTTTCTTTTGTGTAGCAATTGGCACTCTCAAATGCTTGGTGCTTGGGTCCCCTCCCCCACTAATTCATCATTACATCCATTTCCTGCTTCATTAATCAAATCAAAACGTTTCAATCACCACTCCATTCGTGCACTCTTGCAATGCCTAAAGCTAACAGAGGCGTGTAGTTGTTAAAACTACTGGCTTCCTTCTTCTTCTGGTAAGTCTGACTTGATGGTGATCATGATGTTGGTTCAAGCCTCTTGAATTTTTATCTCAGTTAGTAGTAATCTAATCTGTTGCCTCTCTTATTTGTGTTTGTAATTATTACAAGAAAAAGACAAAGGAAGTGGAATATTAAAGGACATGAGGCGTCCTCTGAAGCTGTTCATCTACTGTCTTTTACTTTTCAGTCTCCTAACTCTCAGCTTTTCATCCAACCAGCCTGATGTTGAAGGTACTGATCCTATCTTCTTTAACTGCGTTGTATGTTTATTTAGTAATATAAAATTTTATCTCCTTTTGATCAAAACAATACAAATGGTCTCTGCCATATGTAATTTTGTGTCTCCAGTAGTCACTACACTACCTTTCTCGAATTTCCTTTTAAACGCACAGAAGTAGTAAAATCACTCATTTTCCAACTAATTCCTTTGCTTACTTTCATCAGTTTACATTCTTTGGACAGTTAGGGCAGACAACTAGAGCTTTTTCTACCATGATTTTTAGTGGAATGTGTGGGATGCCCACTCTGTGAAATTGTGTACAGAACTACATGCACATGCCATTTATACATGTGAAATCAGAAATACAGATTATATGGTTTATTCTCTTTCCTTCTAGTTTCCACATTAGAAGTAATTCTGCTAACTGCTGCTAGCTGTTATTTGGCTGCTCTATATCATTTATTTAATACAGGATCTGGGCTTTTCTACTAATCAGGTGAAGCCTTGATTGAGCTTCTTGCGTCTCTCAATAACTCTGATGGCAAGATAACAGACTGGAATGACTTTTTTGTGAGTCCTTGCTTTAGTTGGTCTCATGTAACTTGCAGAAATGGAAGTGTCATATCCCTGTAAGTGCGTCTTTGAGGATACTTAAGCTTTTTTGTTTTTAGTGCTTTCTTCGATCATCATTTTCTGCTGTAAATTTACTCTGGGAATGAATATTGCAGGAGTTTGGCTTCAATTGGATTTTCAGGAACTCTTTCACCTGCAATTACTAAGTTAAAGTTTTTGGTTAGCTTGTAAGTGGGAATCATGATCGATAAGCTTGCTGCTTTTATCTCAAGAGGGAATATATTCTTATAAATATCTACTTGATCACAAGGAAATTTCCTGATAATTCTAATTAATAAGAGAAAGTAAAGGAAAGAGAATCAGATTAGATTTCTTTCTACAAAGTGCCAATTGAATGCAACGTGTTCATTCAACTCCACCCTTTTTAAGCAGATCCATAAAAAAAAAAGTTCTCATGTGACTTTTAACCTATTACATCATAAAAAAGCCTCTTTTGAATGACAACTTCCATTTCATGTGAGCATACTCATCACACTGTATTCTAGCCAAATTACTCAATACAAAGAGTGTTTATGAAGCTAATCACTTTGTCTTCATGATCTTTCAGCAAGTCATTCGTAATCTTCAATTTTTATTATTATTTTTAATTATGTTGTGGCTTTTGCAGGGAATTGCAGAATAATAGTCTGTCAGGAGTGTTACCTGATTACCTTGGCACCATGATGCACTTGCAAAATCTGAATCTTGCTAATAATAAATTCAATGGCTCCTTACCAATCAGTTGGGGTCAACTTTCGAACTTAAAGCATTTGTAAGGATTCACCTTATTAGCCCTAATACTCTGGCTTCTTCCTTTCTGATTGAATTACTAACTTAAAGTTTGAGCAGTTCACTTTACTTCGTTTAGCTTTCTGATTGAATTACTGACTGTCTTAGGGTGTTAAGTGCAAATCACCTGACTGGACCTATTCCTGATTCAATGGCCAATCTTGAAGGATTGGTGCAATTGTAAGTAGCCTTTCGTACAGAATTTTTTCTTTTCTGTTGTGTATTCTATAGTTTCTTTTCCTTTTCTTTTTCTTCCTCTAACGGTTTTGGGCTGATATCCTTGAATGATATGTTTTCTTTTTCGCAGGGATCTTTCCTCTAACAACTTCAGTGGGAAAATACCGATCGAGCTCTTTTCAGTGCCAACTTTTAAGTATGTTGATTAATTATTTCTCTCAAATTAGCTATCTTTATATACTCCCAACTCTCTAGTCACTGACTTTATTTCTTCATTGGGAAAAGATCAATTAAGAACATTGTCTTAGTCCTATTTGGTTGATTTTCGAGTTCATTTGATGAACATTGCAGAAAATGAGCAAATTCTAATGATTCTAGACTGACATCATACAGATTACCATTCCTTCAAATCAAGATGCAGCTTTTCTGTGACCAAATCTCTGTAGATTTCCTGTTATAGAAGTGAATATTCATTATACTGTATTCTTATGCCAATTAGTCCAAACCAAAATAACTTGATATAGTAGTTCTCTCCATGCTTATATTATAATTTATGCATCTTGATTTCAAATTGTTTTATGGTTTTTTATGATTTTGTTCTCAGTTTTACAGCAACTCACCTCAATTGTGGTTCTAATTTGGAGGAACCTTGTGCTTCAGGCTCTCATCCTGCAGGTCTTTTTCAAACAATTGCAATCATTTCCTCTTATTCTTCACATTGGAAAACTTAAGGGGATATCTTAAAGTTTGGGATCTTTTGCAGTTTCAACCAATATTTCAAGACTTAGAGTGGTTATGGCTTCTTCAAGTTGTGCTGCTTTCGTTCTTTTAATGACACTAGCATGCTTTGCTCATCGGTATCATATAGCTCACAAATCCAAGCCTGATGAATTTGTCGACGTGGCTGGTAATTTTTTTCTGTCTGCTGTAAAATTCGTCCTTATCATAATTCTAGAATGTGATTTTAAGATATAGTTGTCATATATTAGATATCTTGATCACATTTTTGCTTCTTCCTAGGAGTCTTTCCCAAAACGTCTTTCTCTGCAAAGTTACTAACTTGTTCAGTATTACTTGTCTGCTTGTTCTATCATTCCTTGTAAAAGATCATCCAAATTTGTCATCAATTTGTAAAACTGATATACTGGTCTATTTCATCAACTGGCGAGAATTTATACACGCAGCTTGAAGATAGTTCTCAAGTAAGTTAGATGCCTTACCTCAATGATATATTCTCCATTTCTTACATCATAATTGACCCGAAGCAGCAAGATAGATTAGACACAGCATGATGATCTTCCAGATTGTGTTTTACTTGGTTCAGGTAAAAACAACTTTAGTCTGTCCTGTTCAGGTGAAGATGACTGCATCATTTCCTTTTCCCAGCTGAAAAGGTTTTCATGGCGCGCGCTCCAAATTGCAACTGACAATTTCTGTGAAAGCAATATAATTGGACAAGGTGGGTTTGGAAAAGTCTACAGAGGTGTTCTCTCAGACAACACGAACGTTGCTGTAAAACGTCTTGCTGATTATAATGCCGGGGGAGAGGCTGCATTCCTCAGAGAAGTTCAACTTATTAGTGTTGCAGTTCATCGAAATCTTCTACGGTTGATTGGTTTCTGTACAACCTCAACTGAAAGAATCCTTGTTTATCCATACATGAAAAACCTTAGTGTTGCTTATCATTTGAGAGGTATTTGAACTTCCTTAACTGATTGGTGTTGTGTGTAGGTTTCTGAATTTTTGTTGCTTGTATTTCAGTAGTCATGGATGTCTTTTAGTCTCCACATTTTCTGTATTTTACAGATTTGAAACCTGGAGAGAAGAGCTTGGACTGGCCAACAAGAAAACGTGTGGCCTTTGGTACTGCCCATGGCTTGGAGTATTTACATGAACACTGTAATCCTAAGATTATACATCGTGATTTAAAGGCTGCAAACATACTTTTAGATGACAATTTTGAAGCTGTTCTGGGAGATTTTGGGCTAGCGAAGCTGGTGGATACTGAATTGACACATGTGACAACTCAAGTGCGAGGTACCATGGGTCACATTGCCCCTGAGTATTTATCCACTGGGAAATCATCAGAAAAAACTGATGTGTTTGGTTATGGTATAACTCTTCTTGAACTTGTTACCGGCCAGCGCGCAATTGATCTTACCCGGCTTGAAGAGGAAGAGGATGTTCTTCTGCTTGATCACGTACGTGTCTTTATACATTTTTGGATGTTTAATTTAAGCCTATTTGTTTATCCGGATAAGTCTTCCTTTTGTTTCCATACGAGTCTCATCATATATGACAGAGATTAACACGAAGCCATCTGCAGATTAAAAAATTGCTAAGAGAGAATAGACTGGAGGACATTGTTGACAGCAACTTGAAGAGTTATGAGCACAATGAAGTGGAGACTATTGTTCACGTAGCACTGCTATGCACCCAAAGCTCTCCCGAAGATCGCCCCGGAATGGCAGAAGTGGTGAAGATGCTGCAAGGAATAGGTCTTGCTGAGAGATGGGCAGAGTGGGAGCAGCTAGAGGATGTGAGGAACCAAGAATTCTCTCTGTTGTCTCGCCAATATTTTTGGACTCGAGACTCCAGTGTTGACCAAGAAGCCATCCAGTTGTCCACGGCAAGATAAACCAACCAATCAATCAGACTTATACCAAATACATTATGATGCAAAGGGTTGTACACAATATTGAAAAATTTTGTATAGGTTAGTTATTATTTGCATATGTAGTGTTATGGGTAATGGTATTGAAATGTGAAATAGAAAAGCTCATATCTTTTAACAAATAAACATCACCTCGTACTGTTTCTTTTTTTTTTTTTCAGGAAATAGACTGCCAGGCTTGTTCCTCATTCCCTATTGCATGGATTTTAACACCAGACATTACCTCCAGCATGCTGCTATTCGAATGCCTAATCTGATTGCTTGCTGCTAACTTGCTAGTTACTATAACCTTGGTCATGCTTGCATTTATGTCCTTTCGGTTTGTCAACTTCTATTTTTTTTTTATTTTCTGATATTAAATATAGCTAAAACAAGGTGTTTATAGATAGATCTACTATAATGTAAAGAGGATGTTATGTTGCTTACAAATGTTGCTTGTGTTTGTGAACTTGAACTTATCGAATGTGGTTGCTGTATTAAACTGATAAATCGCAATATATGCTGCTGTACATGTATCTATGTTTGTATATAATGAGCTTAAATCGTTTCTAAACATATCAAACAAAAAGAAAAAAGGAAGCTTCAGTCTCTATATATGTTTTAGTCATCACCTAACTCCAAAGAAGGACGTTCAACCGAAATGGTTCTTATCTGTACCTAATCGTCGGCCCTATTACAGCGTTAGACCACCCACTTCCCAACACATTTCTCTACTCTTTCCTTCAATTCTCTCCCTAGATAGACACGTCTCCTTCAATTAACAAAACAAAAGGTATAGTATCTAACAGATGTTTTAGTATTGCATCTCTAGTTACTTACTGAATTACCTCATTAATACATAAACACAAGCAGCTCCAAGTCAGAACTCGATCTTCAACATCAGTCAATCCTAAGATCTCATTCCAAAGTTAAAAAAGAAAGAAGTGCGTGAAGTTTACTGTGTAGAGGAAAGTAGTTGTCCGACCACAACATTAACGTATACGCTTACCTCTGTATATGATCTGAACACTTTATTCTTCATATAATCATATCCACATACTCATGACAAAGTATTGTAGACTGCAAGCAAATAACATTTTCTTGATCCAATACAATCATGATTAATTTCTTTTTCCAAGGTCTAGCTAGAGCTTCTATTGTGCACAAAATGGCATGTGTGAAAATACCATATTCCTTGTTTCACACGTGAAAAAAAATGAGACAAGTGCCGTTAAACTACGAAAGAGATGAGCGCAGATCACCTGTCCAAGTTACTCTGTCTACTCTGTCCAAGTAACTGGACGACGTCGTTTCTGCATAACACG
>JAOTIZ010000201.1:34067106-34079564 GCA_027123425.1 Erythroxylum panamense | reverse complement strand
GCGGGCGTAGTCAACGGGCGTGGGCGTATTGGAGTCTGGCGGGCGTGTTATGAAGAAACGACGTCGTCCAGTTACTTGGACAGAGTAGACAGAGTAACTTGGACAGGTGATCTGCGCTCGAAAGAGATGCACCAGAAGGTTAAAATGGAACACAAACATGATTTGATTAAAACTAGAAAAGCTAGTTTTGTCCTGTCAATAAGATAGGTAGTTGATTTTCATTCTCATTTTTTCCCAACCATCACGCAAGACCCCCCCAATGGTTTACCTCAAGCTCTAAGATATATCAACCTCCACTCCGCTATCAATTTGGCATTTGCCTTTGTTTCCACTTCAATCTCCTCTACTTCATTCCCTCTCTTAAAGCTATAGCTATTGACTCTGTTCCATATCGTAAGTCTTTTGGATTCCTTTTCTTAAGACTTCTTTTGCTCACAATCTGATCACATTCAATGACCCTTAGTTCCTTGTTCTTGCCTTGATATATATCTGTGTTTCATTCCAATACCTTAAAATAGTTTCTATTACAACAACATTATCGTTTTTGTGCTCTACACCAATTTATTTCATGAGTTCAGACCATTTTTTGTGTTTGGTCCTTTTACTATTAGTAGCCATCTTTTTTCCCCAGGCTCTTTCAACATCTAGGGGATCATCACTAACCCCAACATCTGGTGGTGGAGAGGTTAATAATGGATTTCGTGTTAAGCTCAAGCATGTAGATTCTGATAAGAACTTAACCAAATTTGAACGCATCCAACATGGCATGAAGCGTGGAAGGCACAGAATGGAACGTCTCAAGGCCATGGTTTTAGCTGCTGCTTCTTCTTCAGCATCAGTTGACGCACCAGTTGTTGCAGGAAATGGTGAGTTCCTGATGGAGATAGCCATTGGCACTTCCCCCACTGCTTACTCTGCAATTATGGATACTGGTAGCGACTTGATATGGACGCAATGCCAGCCGTGTAAGCAGTGTTATGATCAGCCTACCCCTATTTTTGATCCCAGAAAGTCCTCTACCTTCTCCAAGTTATCGTGTTCTAGCCAACTGTGTGAAGCACTTTCTCAGGCCGCCACGTGCAACGATGGCTGTCAGTATCTCTACACCTACGGTGATTACTCCTCAACACAAGGTATCATGGCAACCGAAACCTTCACTTTTGGTGAGGTCTCTGTCCCCGCTGTTGGCTTCGGTTGTGGAGAAGATAATGAAGGTGACGGGTTCACACAAGGTGGTGGCCTGGTGGGACTTGGCCGTGGACCTTTGTCACTTGTTTCACAGCTTAAGGAACCCAGGTTCTCTTATTGCCTAACTTCCATTGAAAACACAAAAGGTACCAGTACTCTCCTGATGGGCACTCTCGCAAGTAAAGGTGTGAACGACACATCATCATCATCATCAAGTAGTACAATCAAAACCACCCCATTAATCCACAACCCATCTCAGCCATCTTTCTATTATCTTGATCTTCAAGGAATATCCATTGGTGGCAATCGCTTACCTATCCAAACATCCACTTTCTCACTTCAAGATGATGGCACTGGTGGCCTAATCATTGACTCTGGCACTACCATTTCCTATTTGGAGGACAGTGGTTTTCGTTTGGTGAAAAAAGAGTTCAAATCACAGATCAATCTACCAGTGGACAATTCTGGGTCGACAGGACTTGATCTGTGCTTCACATTGCCATCTGATGCAACTGAAGTAGATGTCCCAAAGATGATACTCCACTTTAAAGATGCAGACTTGGAGTTGCCAGCAGAGAACTATATGATTGCAGATACAAACTTGGGAATATTGTGCTTGGCAATGGGGAGTTCAAGTGGAATGTCCATATTTGGTAATGTTCAGCAACAAAACATGTTGATAATTCATGACCTTGAGAAGGAAACTGTGTCTTTCCTTCCCACTAATTGCGATCAGTTGTGAGTTTCATCATCTTCTTTATTGATTTCTTGTTCAAAAGTTCTCATTTATTACATCTAGCAGTTGCAAACTTCTTTTTTTCCCTCTTTGGTATGTGTGTAATCACAAAAGAACAGGAAAAGAAGAATTGTTGTTGAGTACAGATTTGTCTGTTTAAATAAGAAATGTACGTGCTTTAATTATCTGTACATTAATGTTTAGAACAAGTACCTATTCCGTTGCTTTTGGATTAAAACTCATCGCTACATGTATAATTTAGATTAATATGGTTTCTAATTAAACAAGATTACTATAGTAATTAGCTCATGTCAGATCTCTTGCATCTTCATGTTATAGTGTGGCTTAAAATGCTGCCAACAATATATCTGTCAACATCAAGTTACATAAGATTAACTAGTATAAGACAAAATTGATAACAACTGCATCTACTGTTCTTATTCAGTATGATACAACAGATAAAGATTTGAGAATTTCCTTAAGAGTTGAATTAAACCCATTTCCCTATTCTTGAACACAGAAAAAGAAAACTATACCATTCTCCTTTTGCCCCAGCAAATATGGAACAGCTACAGGAGTTGGTTAATATAATCACAGTACTTCCTTCTCAAGTTTCAATACTGCCATAAAGGCCTCTTGAGGTACATCAACCTTGCCAATTGATTTCATTCTTTTCTTTCCTTCGGCCTGGCCAGAAAAAATACAGAGCATCATGCAATAGTTGCTACATTAATGGAAGACAATCAACTGAGTACGACAAAATTCGTTAGTGATTTCTCTCCTAATTTCCGAAGCACAAATGTAGAAGTTCATAGAAAACACAGTTGATCATAGAAGGAACAGAAAAATTAATGAGTACAGAGCAGTTCAATGACTTTTTTGCAGCTTATACAAAAAGCCAGTAGAATCTCCCTTAAACATGCTGTTAGCATTTTCGCAACAAATATGCTAATATCTTATACATCAGAAATTGAAAACGAGGTACCTGTTTCTTGAGTAATTTCTTCTTCCTTGAAATGTCCCCACCTACAAGAAGAACAAAAACAATCATGTCACCCGCTACCAAGTGCCAGCAGCTTACCGAGTTAATATCTTGATCCTTCACTAGATCCAGCTAAACGATTTCCAAAATGGACCAAGGCGAAAGGTCATTTTGGTTTTCTTTTTTCATTTGCAAAGATTTGCCAAGGAGAAACTTCTTAAACAATGAAACAGTAAATATAAAAAATCTCAGTTCCAATAACGCGTTAGAATCGCAAGTTAACCATATATAGCTTCTCATGAATCTTGACAAAATATTTGAATGATTAGATAACACCTAAAAGCATATTAGAGGGCAGAGGATCATCTTACCGTAGCATTTGGCTAAAACATCCTTCCTGATTGCAGATAAAGACTCACTGGCAATAACTTTAGAACCTATGCATGCCTGAAAATAATAAAATATATAGATTCAAATCTTTGGGTCAACCATCTCAAACAATTTACTTGAAAGCTCTAATAAGAGAGCAATCATATCAAGCAATCAATTAATTTCAAAGTGGGTTTTAACAAGTATTAGTAATGGCGTTCATCTTCAAAAGAGAATAGAAAATTTACTTGGATGGGCACTTTAAACATTTGTCGTGGTATAAGCTCCTTCAGCTTCTGAGTCAAGGCCCTCCCCACCGAATATGCCTAAGAAGAGAGTCCATCAACAACAAATGTTCCAACCCAACATTCTAGAAGTTTTTATCACCTATGTTATTAGTTTAGGTAAATAGAGATGCTTAGTATTAACAATTAACATGATCATGATCAGAAAAGGTCAACAAAAATCAAGAGTGGACAAAGTAATCTTTATAGTAAAAAGGTAAAAATCCCCTTCAGCATATATTAGCTATGAGCAAGATGCCATTATCAGTGTATACCAGATGCATCTGACATGGCAGGCATTTTAGCAGGCATTAAGGCATCAGCATTGATGCTTGATTTTACTAGAAGAATGGCTATTCCTTAAGCCTATTTCCAGACAGAATTTGTTTCTATTAATTTCTTAGTTCTAGAATATTTTGCAATAGGAAGTCAGACGACCAACTAAGGGCTGGTTCAACATGACCCACATGTACAATAAACATGAGGCGTGCTGGGTAGATCACCCCCAGGAGGTGCAACCCCTCAACAGTAGCTGCAACTTGCAAACCACAAATTGCAAACCCATACATCAAGTCAAAGACAAATTTCCTTTTTGATAAATCACATATTTCTATCATCTTACTGTTGAGTTCAATACATATCCTCATTTACCTTATCCTTGTGTACAATTGTTGATAAAGGCTCCACGGGATCTCCATTTATCTGAATGTCGAGCTTTATCAAATTGCTTTCCCTATAACTATCAATAAAAGTACGAACAAATGAATAATTACTAAAGGTATAGTCTTCCAGTTGAGTGTTCTAAAACAAAGATTATACAGTTCAAACATGGATGAATGAAAGTTATTTTAAATTTTTAGCTCAAGATGGAGAACCATAAGAATCTCTTCTACTTGACTTTGAAGCTTTTCAAGGTTCAAAGGTTATCAAATCACTTTGTGCAAGCAAAAGTCATAGTTGCTTATTGAAAGGCCTTATGACTTACCCTATAAAAGAATATTCCATGCTGGCATATCCCTTACTTCTTGATTTGAGCTGGTCAAAGAAATCGCCAACCATCTATAAAATCAAAATGCAAGACACTAAGAGACAATTTCACCAGTATAAGAATAGCAATGAAAATTCTACTCTAGTTAAGTGACATATAGAGGAGGATTGACAGAAACTTGGAAAAGATTTGCTTGGAACTGAGCACAGGAATTCGTCAAACAGCTATTGGTGGAGAAAAATGGCTGCTAAAAGAAGGTTACCTCAGCTAGGGGTAATTCATAAGTGATTGATGCTCTGTTCTCAGTAATAAATTTCATTTCCTTAAACTCTGCTCTTCGTTCTTGAGACAACTCCATAAGTGGACCAATATAATCTTTTGGTGTCAGCAATTCGATCTGTATAAACAAGTTAGTGTAAAATTACAGGATAGGTTACAATTCATGAAATAACTGTGTGTGTGTGAGATAGAGCTCATAAAACTCCTACTATATTACTCAAGTCCTTTTGCAAACAGAATGACCTTTACAAATGGCTCCTCAATTGATTTCCTCTGTCCAGGTTCAGGAAGCAAAGATGGATTTGAGCACTCAACCTTCAAGAAAATTTGTTTACAAAAATCATTCGACAACATACAGTTTGTATTAAGAAAGTTAACATTACTCCGAATGAGTAATCGATAAAATATGGAGGTACATAGTTTAAGGTCTCAAACAATTAATCTAAAGTAAGAATCCACTGGAAACGTGATTTGTACAGTATGAATATAGAGAGAACTATGACATAACCAAACATGTTTTAAGTAAGACATAAAGATGAATAGGTGTAATCTAGGCATACTTGATTGCAGGATTAAATGAAAATTACAGTATCACCGTCTATGCAGTTCACTCTGTACACAACACTAGGAGCAGTAGTTATTAGGCTCAGACTGTATTCCCTCTCAAGCCTTTCCTGTAAGAACATACCCAATTCAGACCCAATCCTGAACTGCCATAAATCACAAAAATAGCTGACACCTTAAGAGAAAGCAGACCTGAACTATTTCCATGTGGAGAAGACCTAAGAACCCACATCTAAAGCCAAATCCCATTGCACTTGAAGTTTCAGGCTCAAACTGCAGAATAGCAGAGAAACAGGCAGAATCAAACCTTTTATTCATGGCTTCAAAATTTTATGCTCTCACATTACTTTCCAACATATATATTGAGAAATGTTAGGTCCCAAAAGGGGCCACATGCCTAATATGTGGCATTAGAAAGCGTAGGATTGATGAAAGTAGAACCAACGAAACTAATAAATGATTAGAATTATATGAGCTAGTTGGACTAGAGATAGTGTTCGAAACATAATGAGAACAATTAATTAGGCAATTAAACACCTATAAGCCAAATACTCCAACCTCTGGTTTTTCAATCTGGTCTTACCTTGTGAACTTCAAAACACAAAAGATAGTACTACACGTGGAATAACATCCGATCCATTGCTGCACCTTAGGTAACAGCTAAAGCTTTGGGGTTGGATACTACATTGGAATGGTATTGAAGTCTATATGATTGGGACATACAGAGTTGAAGTTATACTACCCTATTTTGAAAAGGATTTGTCACTTATAATTATTTATCTATATTTCATACAAGGAGTGCATTAAAGCATTATTAATTCATTCATAAGCCTGACCTAATAGTTTAAGTTTTTAAATCGAATGGTTTCTTGACACAATCCTTCAATATGGAAAGAGCACTCAGCCTACCATTGACGTTAATACTAATGCTTCAAAGTAAGATATTCAGGGAGGAGAAGAAAATAATTTAAAGAAAGGGAGGAGAAGAAAATAATTTAAAGAAATGACAAACATGATAATGTAAAAATCAGGTTACATCTTCTTTTCATAGTAATTAATCATTGTAAGAGATCAAGCACTTAAGATTTGATTCCTTAAGAAAATCATATTGCTGGCCAGCTTCAATGTTAAGTGTATATGAAGCTTTAAGTCTAAAAACTTGGAAGAAAAAAACTGCAACTAATAGCTTATCAGCAAGCCTTATGCACCTTCAACGCTGCATCATTAAGTTGTAGTTTCTCTAGTGCATCACGCAACTCTGGAAACCTGGCTACAAATATAAAGATGAGTAATCCTAGAGACAAAAGTATGTAAAATGCTGCTAAAGGGATCTAGGAAAACCAATGACAAGCAAGAAAAATACTGGTCTGCATCAACTGGAAACAAACCACAGAACACCATTGGAGTGGCCTCCTTATATCCAGGAAGGGACTTGTCAGCCTTTCTACTATAGTTAGTAATAGTGTCACCCACCCTTGCATCGGCTACTGATCGTATAGAAGCAGAAAGGTAGCCCACCTGAAAACATATATGTGAGAAGTAAAAAGGCATCACTATATTCTAATCCGGTGAAGTAAGAAGGAATGTTCAGCTATGAGATCTTCAGTAAGTAGTCAAGAAGAAAAAGAAATGAAGACCCAACAAGAGTGCAAAAAAGGAAATTTTGACTTTGCTCCTTATTTTGAATATCATGTGAAGTGACATTACGCAGAGGAGATCTAGCACCCAGATGCAGCTCTGGGCAGGTTTCCTATTTCCTATCACATCATCCAAGACAGTTACACAGTAGCTGCCGATTGTCGGGCCATTATGGCAGGTTGACAATTGCATTTGAAGTCTATAACGTTCACCAAACTGTGCCATAGAAGAAAATGTGTTCGCGTGTCTGTTTTTGTTTGTTTGTGGGTGTATGGGTGAGAGAAAGGGAGAGTGAGAGACCAAATTACAATACAATGATAAGTGGTTGCATCATTTTACCTCACCAGCATACAATTCTTCCACTTGTAACTGATTAGGAGACAGAACTCCAAGTTCATCAGCATAATAATCCTATCATTTCAGAAGCAAGTTTAGTGAAAAGTAATAGGAAATAGTAAACAAGTCACAAAACCATTGAACTCGACAAGGTAATTTGTAACAAAACATATTTGTTTGTTACTGTAGCAGTAAAAGTAATGAATTACAATTGATAATCCATTAATAAGTTTAGATTACCTTCCCACTAGCCATAAAATAAATCTTGTCACCTTTCTTTATGTTTCCATCCATAACTCGGAAGTAAACAATTACACCACGATATGGATCATAGTAACTGCATAAAGATTTACAAGCTGATAAAACAGACAGCAATAGAACCCTTCCTGTGAAGATAAACAGGCTAATTAAATGAGAAGAAGTCAAAATGAGATTTATCATGCTAACACAACTTTAAAGAATGAAAATGGAGTTCCTTTCGAATGCATTGGCATTCTCTAGTTGTATGAAATTGACATGCACTTGATGCATAACATCGGTGTGTATACGAATGCATTGGCATTCTCTAGTTGTATGAAATTGACATGCACTTGATGCATAACATCGGTGTGTATACCCTATAAATATGTATAAAAAGATATTGATGCATTCTGAACCTTGTATATATTTTAATGTAGGTCAACACACCTTAGTCATTGGAAATATGGATGTTAATGCAACATGGGTAGTAGCCACACTTTTCCATCAATAAAAGTTAAAACAACATCAGCACACATCAAACCCACTTTGTCAATGAAGCGTAATTTTGCACGATATTATCTAAGCTAAGCTAGCATCAAAGGTCTGTACCCAGTTCAGACCAAATTGGACATATAAGGGGATGCTAAGAAAATAACAATATGCAAAGACAATCCTTAGCATCAAAGCAGATTTTGCTAACACTAATAAGTCTAATCACCAAGATGAAGGGGGAATTTACCTATCAAATATCAAAGCCCTCAAGGGCATATCAGCAGTAGAATGGGGTGGGGGAATCCTTTCCACAATTGCGTTCAATATTTCAGTTATACCTATTCCCTCCTGGATAATAATAGCAACACTATAGATTGTTGTTTTCAAAGCGAAAAGAAACATTTCCATTGTATAAAAAAACATTTCAGTGGTCAAAATTGACAAACCTTTGCGGAGCAGAGTATTGCATTGCTACAATCCAAGCCAATAACCTGCAAAGCAAGATGTGTCAACTTGTGAGCACCTTTATATTTTATTAGTCACATAAATATCTGATGTGAAAACCATAAAGGAGTAAAATGCATCATGACTAGGCCAGATAAGGATTACTGACAAACGTCTTCACTGGATAACTTCATACTAGGAACGTAGAAAGAAATTATGTGGTTGTTAATAAATTAGGCAAAAGTTGGTTGCTTCTTTTTTCTTCTATCCAAAGTAACAATAATAATAAGAAAAGTATGGCCATTTCATTGTATCCCAACACAAGTTGGTTACTGCAATTTTGCAATGGGATACCCAGTGAAGAGCTCTATCATCCTATGAATCAGCGACATTGAGAATGGAAAAATTTTCCACCATCTTAGCAAGATAAGAAAAACTAAGTTTATGCAACATAAACAGCTACACCTGTACTAGGGCAACATAGAGTCAAATTAACTTGTTCCACTTTTAGCACCAACCTCTTCAATCTCTTGACGGACACGATCTGGCTCGGCACCTGGAAGGTCTATTTTGTTTAATACCTGCAATAGACGTGAACAATCCATCTCAATCAACGGCTCAATCATGAAATATAACAATTTGAATAGACAAGATAAAAAGTCCGTCATCCAAATATAGCACTGAGAGCCATTTTCTATTAAAACAGTGAGTATTTAAAGATTAAATTTGCATCCCTTCATAACTTTCACTCTAACGGCAAAGCCTACTTTCTAGAGTTTGTTAACAGAAAGAAAGTGTCAAACACTTGGTTAGAATCTTCTAATTGGAAGTAGAGGCAGAAGTAACATAAAGTGAATGGTTGGGAAGAGAAGTGACTGACAGGGATGATTTCTAGATTGTTTTCCAGGGCCAAGTAAACGTTGGCAAGCGTTTGTGCTTCCACTCCCTGCAACAAAACAAATTTTAAAAAATGCAACATATTAACTTGGAGGATACAAGTTTGAAAATTTGAAGTTGGTGTTATGATGATAAATGCTTGGAAAGGCAGAGCTGACCTGGGAAGCATCCACGACAAGGAGAGCACCTTCGCAAGCAGCAAGAGAGCGTGAAACTTCGTATGAGAAGTCAACATGGCCAGGAGTATCAATGAGATTGAGGCAATATGGTTGTTGATCCTTAAAATAAACATAACGCATGCGAGCAGCCTGCAATTTGATAGTGATGCCTCTTTCCCTCTCTAAATCCATGTTATCAAGGAATTGCTCCTTCATTTCACGTTTCTCCACAGTACCAGTTGTCTGAAGCAATTTATCAGCTAAAGTTGATTTCCCATGATCTATATGTGCTATGATACAGAAATTCCTGATTTGCGAAATAGGAACCTGACAAAACCAAAGAGTTATCATATCTTTTTCTCTTCCTCTTCCTCTCTACCTCACTAAGTATATACACATAATAAGTAGTAAAGAAACAGAAGAAGAAGAAGAAGAAAGAACCTTGGAAAGACGATCCTGGCCAACATGGACGAGGTCGAGTTGGTTCTCGACGCCGAGAGTAGTTTGACAGAAGAGGATTGGGGAAGTATAGGAGGATTTTCTTCTTGTTCTTGTTGTATGAGGAAGCTTGAGCTTTGGAAATGGAGGACCCAGACAAGTGTTACGAAGAGATGATGGTGAGGAGGAGGAGAAGAAAAAAGAGTGTTTAATTGGGAGGGAAAGAAAAGAGAGGTCTGGTGCCATTGCTAGAGTCATCATGTACGTTGTTACGGATTGGGTCTGGCTTTTAGTTTTACTTCGCTGAAACTACAAATTCAGCTTTCGTTTGTCGGCCACAGAACACCATTCCCTCCGCTTCTAACCACCACTCACTGCTACAAGACACCTCACCTCACTACTAATTTCCTCTGCTCTTGCTTGTTTCCTAAAATTTTGAAATTTTATATTTTAGTGTACAGATCCTTTTTGTCAAACTAAGTTTAATAAATTACCAAAGTTAGAATATTTAATTACGCATGTAATTTATAGCTTGAGTTTTATAAAAGGCACCTAAGATGATAATTATTGGATATTAAATAAATAAATTTTAAATGGGTCAAAAAAAACTTCCCTCTCTTTTTTAATATGAATTAACATAATAGTTGGCTAAAGTATAAATAAGTTTTAAAAACTTAAGAAAGATTATCTTAATCATTAGAGAAACCTGAAAAGAAATAACGAAGAAGAGAGGAAATATACTTATATCAATAACATCAAAATCTTATAAAACAATTATAGATACAAGTACGCAAAAATCATTCAATACGATAATTGTCTTTCAACGAATACAAAAGCAAATTTCAATATCTATCTACAATTCATTAAAAATTACTGTTAAATATTTGATAAAATTTACATGAGTACTTTATCTTATTGGTTGATGAGTTATTATAAAGACGTCTAAAATTAAATTCAAACGAAAATATTTTATTAGAAGATTGTAAATGATTTTTTTGATAGTTAATTGTACAAAAAATATTTTAGGAGAAGTACTAACGAAAATTTAAAGTAAAAAAGGAGTTAATTTTGCTTGTGTTTTTATGTATTATTTTCTTTTTTAATAGTTACTGTTAAGTAAATAATTTTTATTTAAATAATTATATTCCTTAAAATTGCTATCAATATTCAACAATTGTTGATGATATAATTTTTTTCTCAAACAAAAGACATCATAAATAACTAATAAATCAGTCAAATCTTCCACTTCGAATCTATTTGAACATACGAAATTCTCCAGGGATGGAACATGATAAATGGCAGAGAAGATCAGCTCCCTTGTTTGAAAGTATAGTATGGGTATACTTTTATTCACGATGATAATTTCGATTGTAAGCAGTAGGATGTGTCAAGCTTCTAGCAGTTTGGCCTCGTGCAGTACCAAATGCACTAGATCTGTTGTTCCATTATCGTTGTTCCTACATTGTTCCGTTGCTAAAATGTCGACATTTTAATAAAATTCGTTGGGTTTGGCTTTGCTCTCGCCAAAGCCAAGCCGATGCACCATCGCTTTTACTTACGTTCTTGTAATTCTTCTTCTCGTCATGCTGCGTTGCAGTTCTGATCCCAAGCTCTTGACGACCTTGTAGGGAGAGTCGGAGACGCACTACAAGAAGGAAGACGACGTGGTTAGCGGCAAGGTCTAATTTTGTTGTTATTTTAAAAAAAATTCAATTCTATAGTCAATACCCACTTTCCTTTTCATAATAAAGAATGAAACTTGAAAGAGATTTTGTATTGAATGAAGCTCTTCTTTGGCATTACCAACTATGAGACATTTTGGATATGTTTGAGGATGAGGAATATGAGAGAAAGCCCGTGGATGTTTCTTTGAAGGTGAGTATTCAATTGAATCTTGTAAATGATTTGTTACTGATTCTTTCTTTGCATGTTTTAGGGATTATATTTCATGTAGTTTGTATGTGGACGAGTGCACTGTGAGATGGGTTCTTGCTGAAACATAGCGATGATGTTGTTGTAGGACAGTTTCGAGGAAGTTCAAGCATTTACTTATGTTTGGTCGGACAAAAATGATCCTAACTTATATGGAGAGTAGCATTTTGAGGTCAATTTCTCTAATACTAGGTATGGTTAGTCATGTTCTAAGAAGCACAAACACAGATACGGACACGAAGACACGTCAACTTCTAAAATTTGGTAGATACGGACACGACATATATATAAAGAAAATAATTCATAATTCATAATATGATATATATTGATTGATGTGTTTCAAGACTTCCAATATCTTAATAGTTCATACATATTTAGTACTTTATACCAATGATGTTAAAACCGGACCGGACCGGCCGGTCGGACCGGAACGACCGGTCAGACCGGAAATCGTCTGAACCGGCCATGTGTCCGGTTCGGTTATTGTTATTAA
>JAOTIZ010000201.1:34034785-34045922 GCA_027123425.1 Erythroxylum panamense | reverse complement strand
AATTTCCGCAATGGACATATAAAACCGTAGGATTGTCATATTCTAAGGGCTGCTCAGTGAAGACTTATAACGCAACTAGCAACAAGAAAATTGGGTCTTTGCAGAGGTGTAAAGTAATAACAGATTATAATCACCATGATGTATACTATTAGTTTTTACGTATTTACTCTTTTAACCTGCATCATTATTATTTTGTTACATCTGCATATAGGTCTATCGAAAATAATCTCACTGTTATATAGGAATAAGGCTGCGTACTATTATATTCCCTCCAAACTTTCCTTCACTGCGAGACTTTGGGATACGATGATAATAATAATGATAATTTAAATTAAATTAAATATTTTTTTAGTTTAATTAATTTAATACTAAAAATTTTTATTAAGCTCAAGTTAAACATTAATTATGAGATAATAAATTAAAAAACTTTTTCCTTATCTTATTTCATTTCCATGCCAACGGGACAAAGACCCGAAATGTTAAATGCAGGAATCAGATAGAGTTACTGTGGAAGCTTGTTTAATTTACAATAAGCGTAGTCCTTGAACATTTTGGATTTATATCTAGGAGGATTGTGTGGTTGGTTTGTGAGTTGTGGAAGAGGACCAACGATCATTTCGCCCGGTGGCTCCAAAAATACTGGCCATGACATTCTTGCTTTGTCCTTCGCAACTGTAGTTCTATGCAACACGCTCTTGTACTTTCCATTACTAACGACCTGTCATTTAAATTAATTAGATTTAATATATCTGTTTAGTTCAAAGAAGTTAAACACAGTTTCTGATCTATCTCGAAGTCCCAACAGATTAAAAGAAGCAAATTGAATTGGTGAGATATTTAAGAGCAAGAACAAACAGACCTCAATTTGGTCACCAATGTGAATGATAAGGGCATTGGGGATGTACTTGGCATCAATCCACTGTTCATCCTTAAAAACTTGGAGACCAGAAACCTCATTTGCCACAAGAATCGTCAGAGCAGAAAGATCAGTATGAGCAACCACGCCAAGGGCCAAATCAGGACGAGGACACGGTGGATAATAGTTGATCTTCAACATATAGTCCAGTTCTTCGCCACCTACTGCTTCTTTAATTACATGTTCTTCGAGTCCTAACCCGAGAGATAGGAATCTCAACAGCCTATCCGCCACTTCTCTCAGGTACTTTGCGTACTCCTCATTAGCCTCTCTGCATTAATTACATTCACAACAATACATCAGCCATTAATCATATAAAGTGGCATTGCATATCAGAACATCATACAGACCTGTAAGAAGCAGGATTTTTAGGCCAGAAGTGATAGTTAATGGATAGAGGAGGCCAAATCCTGTGGAAAAGGTGATCAACCCATGCCTTCTTTTCGTTAGGATCTCTCTGCAGTTTAGTTCCATAGCCTTCTATGTCTTTAGCATCAGGAGGCTTAGCATAAAGCTCTTTCTCTTCCTGGGGGAGTTCGAAGAATTCCTTCCCAACAGCTTGTAACTTGGCAATGACGTGATCGGGGATTCCATGGTTCACAACCTGGAGTATCCCCCAGTCCCTGGAAGCTTCAGATATGGAACTCACGACCTTGTTTTGATCAGGGTCTCTGAGATCAATTGTGGGAATTTCCGGAGCAGGGCCATTGAATGTTGTCATAGCAGGTTGTTCCTCCTCTGATCTAATGAATTCATCAGGGATGGAGCCAGTAGACAAGGACTGAGAAGCAATGGCTTGAACTCTCACTGCTTCCATTTAATTTTTCTACTTACAGTTCAATTGATGGTATTTCATGACAGGCCACTTAATCTCTATATATGAGAATTCAAGGTAGGTTATGTGAATCAAACACAAGGATACAATCTTTACAATGCAGGCGACAGAAATGGAAGGTCTATTAAAATATATTTACAAGCTTGAATAACGCTATGACTAATTTTTCTGATTTATACAGTATGTTGATGCTTTTTATGGATATCATTAAAGTTAGATGGCCAGATTCTTAGTTTGTTTCTTTATATGACCACCCTAATTACTCACAAACCATATATTCCAAATTTTCTAAACTAGCAATCCGTTCTTTCCTATCGAAGAGAGATTTAACAATAATAAGAAAAACAACACTTGAGCATATTTATTTATAGCATCTTTATCACATCGTTTTGACTATTTCATTCTTTTGGATTAATATTAATTAGGGTGTGATATTTTATTCAAGATTTGTATAGACTTCTAGCTTTATGTATTTTAGAATCATATGCTCAGTACTTGTTTTCGTTCCCTGTAAGATGAGGGTTAGCCAATTGGGACATGCATCTCATATATCATTTGCTTTTTCCTAGAGCCTAAGGCCTGTTCAATAGCGTTTGAAGAAGTCGTACTTAACATGTTTCTAAAAGACGTAAGTAATTTGTAACTGACTATAGGAATCCATTCATGCTATCAAAGGTAAAATTAACATATGAATCTTGATAAATATTTGGAGCGTTAAGATATTGTATGCATCTATATTCAGTATGTGTACAAGGAAACAGACCTGTCTTTGGTCTTCTAATTCACTTGTACTTTGAGGACTCTTTCTTTGAGACATGATCCTCTGTTTCCTCTATCTTGTCACAACTCTGCTTCACTTCATCTCAATCATCTATTTATGTGACTTTGGGACATGATTTTTTGTCCCCATTATTCTGTCCCAACTTTGCTCCACTTCATCTTAACCATTTATTTTAAGATTTAAGATTAGTCCACAGATTTTGTTCAATCTGAAACAACAAGACGAAGGACCAAAAATACCCCTAAGAAGAAAAATAACCCTAAGATCTTCTGTTCCCTCTATCCTGTCTCAACTTTGCTCACTTCATTTCAACCATCTATTTATGTGCCACGGATCTTGTTGAATCTAAAACAGCAAGACGAAGGACCAGAAATACTCCTCAAATCTTTTGTTCCCTCTGTCTTATCCCAACTTTATTCCACTTCATTTCAACCATCTATTTATGTTAATAAAAAAGAGCAAATTTGAGACAGGGTGGAGGGAACAAAAGATCTTAGGGGTATTTCTGGTCCTTCATCTTGCTGTTGCATATTCAACAAGATCTGTGGACTAATCTTAAATCTTAAGAAAACCAAATACCAGAATAAGACCTCCCTTGTTCACTTTTTTCAGAAGCAATTAAGGACACTCATCAACTTTTATTGTTTACAGATTACTGTCGCCTAGCTGTGACGTGCCAGTTGGGATTTTCATTGTCAAATATTCTTTCTTCCCTATTTGTTAGAATAAATGAATAAGAGATTTCATCAGAAACTAGACAAAATCATTTCAAAGTGAAATAACTTGTATTGGCCATTTATAGGCCAACGAGCAAAATGGCTCTTAAGAAACTTTCATTGCTCTCTATTCAACGTCTAATCTTCTAACCATGATTCCATAACAAAGATTGGCCGTTTTAACAAGAAGTGAGATCGTACAGCTTTCAAGTTTTTCCTCCGGCAAAATCGAAAATTCCACGACCCACTAGTGAGATTTTCTTACCACAAGTATAGATGGCCGAAAAGCTCAAGCCCTGCCTAGCATGATCCGAATTTAACTGCCTATCATGATCCAAACTCAAGGATGGATAGTCAGGTTTCGTTGGGGCTTGAGCTAGAACTTGATAAAATTTTCGGGCTTGACCAATTTATAAGAAATCACATTGATTCGATCTGCAATCAATGTATCAGTATATATTTGACCGGACTCCAATTCGGGTATTCAAACTCAACCCGGCCCTTAGTATCCACATTCAAATGGTCCGTATGAAGATATGGGAAAAGCAAATATTCAAAACTTCTACCTCCTCTGTCATCATTTCTACGAGACATTGAAGAAGAATATCGACACATTAACTTAAAGAACAGCAATTAATTGCAAAATGTCAAAGGAATGGATAAATAAAAATTTCCATTCCCCTCAGATTTTTGACATTAACCCGTCACTAATTTCCTACGTCCACAAATTCCCTTCCAACAAAATGAATTAGCATTTCGATTTGAGATGAACGAAGCACTTCTAGTCATGTATCGCATCCCAAGTGAGCTAAGGGCACCTATACTAGTAGCTAAGACCAAAAATATGGGGCCCAGGCTTTCACCTTAGGATCAGTTAGTCTTCCTTCCACTTGTTTACATACCTAAGGAAAGTATTAGCGGGATTTTCTCTTGGCAGAGCCCGTACACGAGTAGATCTCCTAAGAACAGCTTCCTCTAATGCAATCCTCTGAGCTGCCTCTTTAGATCTCTTCTGGAGTTCCACGCTGTAAGAGCATCCGTGAGTGAGATTATTGAATTCACTCAAAAATCAGTAGGAACCAGATAACATCTTAATGCAGATTGGTATGACATTATAGTTACTTAGAAATGACAATAAATCAAAACCAACTGTGTGTATTAAAATATTATACAACTAAAGCAAGATTCGGGCTTGAATAAACAACTGTGGGAAGAAAATTATGTCAGGTGGGAGATTGGGAGATGGGGATGGGAAACGGTTGTTGTGGTTGGTGCACAAGATTCATCCAGGCATTTCTATTTAACCATTCCATGAGTACCTAAAATATTTTGACCAATAACGGAAGTCCAACAAACACACGAGTTGCGAAAGAGTATTGCAATTTAGAATATCCCTCCACTTTACATTATCTCCCACCACGGTGTGCACATTATATGTGGACATAAAATACTGTGCATGGTATAATAGCAGACATGCATGCTGAGATAAAGTGGCGCTGAGTAACTGGTCCTAAAGTTAGAACTCTCATCAAAAGGAGAAGAAATATATGAAAGAGATGGAAATCACATATTATAATTGTGCAAAAATACGATTCAAAGAAAACCAATATCTATTAGAAGAGTTTCCTATGAATATTCAAATCTTTAACTAAATTAAGAATCACTCACCACATTCTGCTGTAAAATTTCTCCAACTGTTTCTTCAGAGCCCTCTCTCTCTCACCCTTGATATTTAGTGAACCCATCAATGCATCAAGCTATTGAAAAGTTTGAAGTGAGCATTGATAGCAAGGGAAACGAACTCAGTTAAGAAAATAGAGGAAAAATAATACAATAGGTCATAAGCATTAAGAAGTCTTACCTCTTCCTTGCTACTATAATAGCCCCACAACTTAGAATCCAAGCTCTCAACAAATATCCTCCCATCTCGCCGGAACCACCAATACCTACTGTAGCACTTGTCTTTACCCAAGGGGTTGGTCCTGAGGACTCGTTTCTCCATTTCCCTTTCATAATATTCTTTCTGTGATATTAATATCGTTGAGTAAATAATAAATATAGGAAGATAATTTTGTTTGCACACACATACACACAAAGAATGACAATGCACAAACGAATTATGAAGAAATTTCACCCTCTGATCTTTGCCAGGCCTAACAGGTACATCAGTTTTTGCATCTTTCAATGGTTTCTTTCGATCCTTCTTAGATGAATCCTTCAAATTTTCTGCCAGAACTTCTGCATCCATATTCTGCTTCTTGCCTGCTTTAACCGATGTTGATTCCAAATGTTTCTTCTCACTGTCAAGAAATGACAACAAGATTCAAAATGAAAAGTGAACTAGAGCCATTTCTAGTTACATGTGGTTCTGTGCAAGTACCTATGCAAGGGAAAACATTTGAATGAAGTATTAACCTTTTATGCAATGGATGATGCTGTTAGACAAAATTGGCCCACCCTCTGTTAAGAATTATAATAGAACCTAAAATGAAAGAAAAGAACTACATACATTTCCATTCATATGCATGCTTTTCCATTTGTATGTGTTTTTGCTAAAGTGTCTGGCAAATATATGCGTGGGGAAATATTTTAATTAAGTGCAAACCTTTCATCCAGTGGATGATGTTGTTGAGCAATAATTGCCCCACCCTCTGTTTCCTTTGCTACCACTCCATTCTGACTACTTCCATTCCCATTAGCCAATACATCGACATTATTTCCTTCAGTATCCTTACTATGCCCATTTACCATTCCACCAGCAAGAGACCCAATCTTCAATTTTTCCTTCTCTTCCTTTTTCTTCCTTCCTTCTTCTAGGGCTTCTCCCCTCCTTGTTGCTCCAAGCATCTGTCGCTGTTCAATATACTCATCCAACTTCTCCCTGACAGTATCTGTTTCTATAACTTGATTAACCAATTCCTGCAATATCCTTAACTTGGTTTGAATATCTAATTGACCATAATGGCCCCTCTTAATTGTTGATATGTGACCAGATAAATCAGGGACTTTAATAGACTCAATAAAATCACACAAATATTCTGTCCAATTGATCACTGTTATCTGCAGCAGAAGAATAACATAGAACACATCAGTCCTTCCCTATCTATGTTAAAAAAAATAGTTGGAAGAACATCAAGGAGATCAAATCTCCAGTTGTTGACTGTACATTGTAATGAAATGCTTTGTTTCAAAAAACTTAAATTCCCAGTGTAGAAATGCTATATATAGTTTTACCTTTAACTTTCGGTTCTTGTTCAGCACAAATATGTAATATTCACCTTGGTCCTCTATAAGCAAACGAAGAAGAGCAGAATGTGTTTCAACTATAAGGGTCAAATTTGTATCCTTGTGGCAGATGGCACTTTCAAAATCTTCCAGTGAGAAAGGCCACAAGTGTAGCAGCCTACCAAATGAGCAACAAAAATCCCAGACCATTAAAAGATCCCCAACACATTCCAATTGAACCTTGAAGTCTCTTGAGGGAGATGGACGTGCAGTAAAGACTGGATCATCTGCAGTGGGCTTAACCAAAAGATCATCAATGGGATATCTGATGGGTTCAACCTGCAGATGTCCATTCTCTGCAATTCAGGCAGAGCTATTAGTCAAATAAAATTAGTTGCACTAAAAAAAAGAGAAGAACAAAGTAAGCATCTCAAGATTATAAAACGAACAAATGGATATTAAACAGTCAATGATGATAAAAACATTTAACCTACCTCTTTCAATGGTCTTTTCCTCATTTACTTCAGCATTCCCATTCTCCACTTTCTTCGTTTTACGCTTAACAAATCCTTCCAGGTCCTAACATGAATCAAATAACACAACATTATAATTTGAAAAACTCCACTAACCAAGAGAAATAGTTCAGTCTACCTGAGTCTTTTTGCTATCATCTGCATTTTTTCTCCTTTTATTGCAAACTACCAGTCCATCCCGAATAATAACTTTGTCCTTCAAATCCTGGGGTGGATCAATTGATATTCCGTACTCTTTTGCCAATTTGTCGTGAATTACCCATGGAGAACTTCGGTATGTCGACTCCCTAATAAAGGACCTCAAAATGCTTCTACTAAAAGGTATTTTTTTCCATGACAGATCATCTCTATTCAATACTGCAGTTTCTGTTATTTTCTTATTTTTATCAAGCCATGCCACCTCGTATTGAAGGTTGGTGCTATCGTCCACCACGATCTTTAATATTTTACATAGACACAGATTGCTGCTCTTCCTTCCGTACAATTCAGCCCCAACAAACAGACGTTCCTGGAACTTAACAGCTATTGTGTCTGCAAGATCTTTCAGAGACAGCATACCTGAAAGATCATAAGCTCATCAAATTTGCTGGAAAATCACCTTGCTTTAACATTAAAGGATTTTTTTTAATTCACACTGGTGTTCACAGTCTCAACTCAAAGTTTCACCACATTATCAAACATAAGGAAAACCTTGGAAAAAGGTAAAATCACAAGCCTCAAACTAACCATGCAGAAGGAACAAAACCATGTGCCTGTGGGCATGCAATAAAGTAAAAAAAAACCATGCGCCTGTGGGCATACAATAAAGTAAAAATGTTTCACATTCCATTCTAAAGTTCAAGACAGCAGACTTTGTCAGGATCTGAGGTACAGCGTGGTAGCATTTTCATAAGAGATGGAGGCCATTCAACTTCTAAGTTAGTATCATGCTCATTTTGTTTAAGAATGCTTAGCCATATGCCTACAACATAATCATAAATAATGATGCATTTGAATCACAGATCATATATCTTTTTTCTCTTTCCTTAAGTTAGAGATAAGTTTTAAGAGCTTGTGTTTAGCACAGGTGGTCTTGGACCTTTAAATTTAAGATTCACAAGACCATGGTATGAGGATGAATCATGCTACCCAACATTTATTAATTAAGCACGAACCTGTAATATTAACCGGTCAACCAATACATCCGAATAATTTCAAAGATATGGATATCTAACTGTGAAAGAATTAATAGCAACTACTTAAAAAGTACTTGGGACCTCTCCAATCTCATCATCATTATCGACAACAACAAATATTTCCCTACATATACAATGCATGCAAGCACAAAGAATATTAACATACAAAGTGCTACTCAACAGATGATAAAAACCACAATAGGGACGATTAGGAAAACAAGATACAATTGAACAGCGATATTATTTGACCTACTATGGATTAATCCAACATGCTATGGTAGCAAAAAAGCACATTAAATACCAATCTAATAAGAAGAATTCTTATATTTTTATCACATTTAAACATGGGAAAGAGTAATAAATTATTTTAAAAAAAAGCAGCCACAAATACAGGACACATACTATGATGACATAATAAGGGTAACAATTACTCAACAAACATCAAAAGAGGACACTCAAAGAAACCAAAAAGTGTAACATTACCTAAAGCATCGTACTAGAACTTCTTCCTGAGATTCAAGCTATTCACAACAAACCCTTTCAAGACTATAAAAATCATGTTTGCAGTGAAAGTTGTAAAATTTACAGAATAACTGACAAAGTAACCATAAAAATCACCAAAACAAAAGAAAAGAGATAAGCAAGTGAAGCAGCACAAAAGTGTGATAATCTTTGAAACTGGCAAACCACAAAAATCTGGCTCAGCTTTGCAATGTTGCAAGGTATAGACTGCCACTTATACCTCTAGATTACATATACTTCCAAGTAGTAACTAAAATTTGACAAAAACTTGGCATCAATATATTTACTAACAAGACCAGGAAGAGAAAGAATAGCAATCAATCTATCACAAGTTCCAAACAATTAATAGCATGCACCTGGCAAAGAAAAAACAAAATAGAGAGACAAAAATAGCAACATGTCTAATAATCATTATAACAGTGTCTATAAGGTCTTACTAAATTGGATCATGCGCAAGGCAGGTTCCTCTATCTCTTTGGGAATCTCTTGAATCTTCTCAGCTGCACATTTTTCAGAAACCAGAGCCTCTTCGTAAGTCAAGTTAGTTTTTCCTGTGGTTTTACATGTCCAAATTCTCTGGCGATACAAATTTATACGGTTCAAATATTCTCTAATTCCATCTTTAAGGAAAACAAAGATGGGTACTCAAATTCCTGCAGTAATGTTGCACCTAAACAAAAAGTAGAAATAAGGATACTGATAATTGAGAAAGATCTCTTTAGTGAAACGGACTTGATACACAAGGTCCTTAGGGTCTAAATCCTTAGGTGGTTCCAACAAAGTGAATGCCCTTTTCTTCAGAAGAGGCATTGTTGGAAGCGCCGACGAGACCCACTCACACAACAAGCACCTGCAAATTTCCAAAGAATCAGCTTCACCTAGAACAATACGATTCAATACAATACAACATTATATTTTATAAAAGAAAAACAAAAGTAGAATTTGACCCATAAGAACTGTGAGTTCCAGATGTACTTGATTAATGTTAGTCAAAACAAACAAAAAATAACTCGTAATTTAAACAGAATTTCAAACACGCAGAAATAAGCGACCGGGGACGACTAAATAGAGGCGATAAACAATAAACAGAAACCCTAGTCCAAAAACAAGAATAAGATCATCAAGAAGAAGAAGAAGAATCATACTTGCAACAAACCAACAAACAGCAAATCCAAACAAAAAAAAAAAGTAGCAGAGGAGTCAAGAATATAATTTAGAAACGAACGGAAACGTAAGAAACAAAAGAATCGAGAGAGAAGGGTTGGTCTTACGAGTTTTATACGATTAGAGAGAAAAGAGAGGAGAAGAAGAAATTACATTTCGACATTTTTTAATAAATAATAACAAAAAAATCAATGGAAGAAACAGAAGAAGAAGAAGGAAAAATCTACAAAGCAATATTTTTAAAAAAGAAATTAGAAAAAACAAACACAAAAAATTATTAGAAGTGGATCTAACAAACCTACATCGATCAACACTTACCACTGCTACTAGTAATTGTTTCTTCAATTTCAAATTGTCAATCGATGAGAAAAATCCACCGATGCGTGATATTTTATTAAATTCCCAAAAATAAAATTATAAGAACATATAATAAAAGTGCCCTTCCCTTCCCTCGAACAAAAACAAAGCTTCGCCTTCCTTCCCGCCACTCTACAAACGAAACGGTGATTTATTACTATTTCTCTTTTTTATTAATATAATATTGTTTTTATTATACAAATATCATCAGCGATGGGGACTACAGGATACGCGTGTCTCTCGCCGAAACAATGAAATGATACTTCCTTCCCTTCCTTTGGGAACTTCTTTTCTTTTCATTTATTTTTCTATTTTTTAATTAATTAATTAAAATATAATAATTTTTAATTTTTAATTTTTTAAAATTAATTATTAATAATAATAATCATTCCTTTTTATTAATCAACCGTAACAATTGTAATGATTATATCCGCTATCTTTTCTTGGTATATTCATCCTTTATTTTTATTACTATTATCTCGTATAAACCAACTGTCTTAAAATAATGAAATAAATTGTTTCTTTTTTATTTATTTTTCTATCTTTTTTTGCATTTCTATAAAAATAACTAAGATTGGTATCTTAGTCACCCTATCTAAAATTTGACTTATTAATTTCGAAATTAATTGAATTATTAAATTTTATTTTAGAAATTTTTTATTTATAATTTTAGTAATTTATTATTTTAACCTATATAATTCACACAATAATTATTTTTAACCTATATAATTGTGAGTTTACTGAAAACAACTTCTTTATTTTATAGGAGTAAAGTTAAGTACTATCAAACCTCTTCAGATCTTGTTTCATTATGAAACTTCAGATTGAATGTGATGATAATGACAATAATAATAATAATTTACACAATAATTATTTATATACTGAATGCACTTGCTGATTTACATATCTAATA